>CM055200.1:6858098-6950569 GCA_029224185.1 Karalla daura
CTCGTAGTGAATCAATAGTTGTTTTAAAGGTGATGGATGGACGGGTGGATGGCTCTAGAAAGTAGGTGAGTCAGCCACAGCTCCTGTGGCTAATACTGTGGAACCTGTGACCTTTAATTTCCACCTTTTTACTCCCCAGACATCATTGTACTCATCGCCTCGGTTGCTGTGGTTTCAGCCGGTAGCCAGGGTAACATCTTTGCCACCTCTGCCCTGCGTAGCCTCCGTTTCCTTCAGATCCTGCGTATGGTGCGCATGGACCGCAGGGGTGGGACCTGGAAGCTGCTGGGATCCGTAGTTTACGCACATAGTAAGGTGAGGCACTTTGGACTGTTCCTCCGCTCCTTAAAGCTAATTGTTATGGTTGGTATTCTCAAAAATGTGGTAAGACCGATGCTGTGTTTCTGCGCTTTATGAAGCTTAATGCTATAATGTTGCATTGTGACAACGCTTAATTTTGTGACAACAATGTGCGTGATCCGTAAGGTATGGATGAGTGTGTGTTTATGTGTGTGTTTCTTGCAGGAGCTGGTGACAGCTTGGTATATTGGATTCCTAGTATTAATCTTCTCCTCCTTCTTGGTCTACTTGGTGGAAAAAGAATTCAACAAGGACTTTGCCACCTACGCTGATGCTCTGTGGTGGGGCACGGTGAGCGCGCACACACACACACAACTACACACATACACACACACACACACACTCACACACAGATGCACAAACATGCTAAATTCCCTCATGCTTTTTAAAATGTTTCGACAGTGTCACACTTTAGTGCTGATTTTATGATAGGATGTCAACAAAAATGATGCGTCCCGAGCTTTTTCAGTTTTTAAAACAACCATAACTCATTTAATTGACTGCCACATGCTGCTGATATCATAAAATAGGTTTTGAATAAGTTTTTCCCTCTCCAACATAATAAAATGCTTCTTTTAATCCAACTCAAACACGGCGAAAAAGTCTGGAGTTTTTCTGTTTTTACCTGTCAGCAGTGATATATTTCCATTTACAGTTTCTGTGTGACCTTAATGACACCTGAAATACAAAAACCAACTGGAAGGGCTTTAAAGTCACACTTTGCTGGCTGTACTGCACTGTTTCCTCCCACGTCTAAAAGCCATTATACTTTGAGACCGTGGAAACAACACATGAACAAGAAATGGCCCGATCAATAAATTCAATTTTCTCTGGCCGCCAAGGTGAGACTAGGCTTTTCAGCTCGGTGGGAATGACACTGAGACACACGCTGTTGCCACGTTTTGCGGCTTTGGATGGTCTGTCCTGGTCGATAGGAAAAGAGGTTGCATAATTTTTGACGAAGCGCGGAGGCGCTTTGAGATATGTACGTCAACAGGAATAAAGATTTGTCCAGCATCCACGTCAGTTCGGACCGTCACATTTGCATCCTTTGTTCAGTGTTTTTGAAAAATGGTGAACATAGTTTTACAACTAAATGGTGTTGATAGATTTGTTCAATGATTACAAAAACACCCGCCCTGGTTCATCCAGACTGTGGTGGTCACAGAGCTGCATCGCCTCAGTCTTAGTTTGGTGAATGTGAATGTGGAATATAAACCAAGCTAAACAAACCCATCAGCAAAAGTGCATGTTTAAATAAACACCGTCACCTCACATTTTATGTCTTTTGACCACTGCGGTCAGGTAATTTGTGGATCAAACATTTTCATTTGGCGCCATGGACACCAGCGAACAACTCACTGCATCGGATGAATTTTAAAACACAGATAGAAACCAGAGAGGATAAAGCACTCAAAACAACCCTATTTTATGGATTTTAGGACTATAGAGAAGGCAATTTGTTGGTCCTGCTGTATCATGGTGAAATGCTTCAATCTGTATCGCTCGGCTGTATCTGAAATTGCTGCCTATTTTTGAGCGTGTGCAAAGCGATGTGTTGTATTGATCCAACCCCCCCCCCCCAAAGGAAAAAATAAATCCATACCTTAATTGTCTCATCCAGTTCAGTGCCCACTCTTTATGAAACGGTCAAATGTCTGTCATATAGCGATTAATAACCCGCGTGCTGACCTTTGAACCTTTAGATCACGTTGACAACCATTGGCTACGGCGACAAGACCCCGCAGACGTGGACGGGCCGGCTCCTATCAGCCGGGTTCGCTCTGCTGGGGATCTCCTTCTTCGCCCTGCCAGCTGTGAGTCAAACACGACAGCTACATTTACATTTGTGTCCTCATAGGGCTGGGACCAAATATACCTTTAAACCTGTATGTGTGTATGTTTGTGTACATTTTTCTTATGTTTTGTATTATTATTATTAGGGCATTCTGGGTTCAGGATTCGCCTTGAAAGTGCAAGAGCAGCATCGACAGAAGCACTTTGAAAAGAGGAGGAACCCGGCCGCCAGCCTCATCCAGGTGAACATGCGTTACACACTCACGCAGAGAGCAAACACACGCTTCACATCTGTGTTTCTTTTTTTTTCTTCTTCTTTAAGCACTGCAACAGCTGAGGACTGTGTGAACACAGAGACCTTTCAAGCTTCTTATTTACAACTTTTCATCATGTATGTGTGTGCGTGTGTGTCTGTGTGGACTGTCTGAAGGACCCACCATGCATCCCTGTGTCTTCGTAACAACTCCAGTGTGTTTATGCGTGTGTGTATGTGTGTGTGTACCTACCCCTCATCCCTCTGATGAGTGCTTAGGGAATATGCTGCATGTCGGCATCTCTCCTCCTATCAGAGTGAAGGTGTTTCATTAAGTTTGTAACATGGGTGCGTGTGTGTGTGTGTGCGTGTTTCGCGCATCTCCGGGCTGTCAGGGTGCATAGCTGATGATGACTAACGGCGTGCGAGGCGCGCTGTCGTCTCCCAGGTCCAACAGCAACACGCATTGCTGGGATTTATGAGCCGTTTCCATGGCGATCGTTCCCTGGGTAGACGCTCCTCCAAACGGTCACTCATTGTAATAGACAAGACCAGCTGCATTACTTTTTAATGAACAATAAATATCCGCTGTGGAGTGTGCGCGTGTGTTTGTCTCGCTCTATTTTTACATGTGTCCGTGTGTGTGTGTGTTCGTCTGTGTGTGTGTGTGTGTGTGTGTGTGTGTGTGTGTGTGTGTGTGTGTGTGTGTGTGTGTGTGTGTGTGTGTGTTCTGTTGGGCCTCCTCCACCCTCTAAACTACCTTGGCACACGTTTTGGAATTTTGCCATCAAATAAAAGGTTTGCTAAGGTATTCATTTTCCATGCTAAAGGAAAATCCAAATTACTTCAATCACAGTATCAGACATTCTCATCAGTGATACCACCTTCCTCTATAGAGTAACTTAATTTTTATGCCCTACTGTCCTATAATCCAGAGTGGCAACTGTTTAAAGCCACAATGAGCAGATCCTTGCCATGCATGGACGAGCACGTAAATAGATCAGTTGCCTTGTACTAATGGATAAATCATTGCGTTCTGTAAATAACGGAAACCATAAAACTGACAGTTTGTCTTTGCACCCTGCGTATGCTGCTCAACATGGCCAGTAAAATGTATGCATGCATTATTATACAATGGTTTGTTCCGGAGGTGACGTAGAGGTGCATTTGATTTTTACCTCCAAATATGTGGGTTAGTTAATGTGGGGATTTATTTAAAGCCTCTCCAGGTGTTTTCCCCACATGTCAGTGTTAAATCAATAATGAATTTGGTATTTATAAATCAAGCCCTGAATCACTTTGTATACTTGTCAAAGATCAGTTGGAGCCTAAATAAATCTCAAAGGGGCCAGTTAATCCTTTGTGCGACTTGCTGTAACCGTGCCCTAAATTCAGCCACGCACTCTTCCGTCACATGTAAAAATAATCTGTTTACAATCCCTTTCAATAGCAATCTGGCAAAATTACACCCCGTGCATGCACGCTGCATTCTCTCATCACATGTGCAGCTCCCGATACTGCCAGCACTCCTACTCTGTCTGGGCTGAAGGACTGCAGGCTTCAAACACAGACGGTCTCGACTGCAAGTGTGGGAAAACATTATAACTTCCCAGTTATGCTCGAAACCTTTCTGTTTTCTGGGTTCATAAAGCAGGACATTGAATTTCTACATCACTTAATTCTAATCAACCACCCAGAGCGCTTTGTACTAGTATTTAGCTTCAAAAGCATTTTGGCTCAGTTTCGAGCCAAAATGCGAGATTGCATTGAAAAAAAAAAAGACAAAGAGTGGTATTACGAAGAAACTGTATTAATTTTGTTGTTACATTATTGTAAGATCACGTATTACAGCAAGAGACAAATGCAAAACACTGTGTGCTGACAATTCCGCATCAGCATTTTTCCACATTTCCTCGGTGTGTTAATTAAAAACATTGCCTCATTACGTTAATGGAATATGTAAAGACATTACCCTCAAATGTATTGTACAGGAATCCTATTTTTTTTGTGTGTGTGTGTGTGTGTGTGTGTGTGGGTGGGTGTGTGCCTTGTTTCTGTCTTGCTGGCTTTGTGTCAAGCACCTGGTCACTGTCTGTTCTCCACCAATCTCATAACATTTTCCTCAACAGGTAAAAGGAAACTTGGATGCTGCTCTGATGTGTTAAATACATGGATGATATTACTGCTCTGTCTATCACTCCACTCTCCCCCGTCTCATACAGCTCCCTCCACCCTGTGTGTGTGTGTGTGCGCGCGTGTGTACACAGGGCAGGATATTACTGCTGTCTCCTAGCCTCAGCAGCTGGTCAGTGCTAAATTTCACCTGCTGCAATAACAATTTAGCCTACCAACTGTATTTTTAGAGCAAGAGTGAATCTCCAAATGACTTTAAAGCTGTCTGTGGACTTAGCCAACACTGGCCAGCATTTGGCAGGTGGCCGGTGGTAATTTCCCACCCTGTCTGTGTAAAGTGTTTATATTAAGACTTTCCAGTCATGTCACAAATCTTGTAACCACATCTGGCACCATTGAGGAGGTTCAGACAACTGCAGCTAAATAATTTATGATGTAAAGAAAGCAACTTGTACGAGTGATGCTGATGGACGTGGATTCTTTCTGCAGAGCGGCCGCTACGGAAAACGCGCTCGGAGAATGCAATGCAAATGCCGAATAAGCAGAACATGTTTTCATACTTTTGGTCATCTCGTACACAGTTAAAGTTACATAGTTAAAAAGCAAACCATTAGCTTCCAAAAATCCTTCCAAAGGGATTCAATTCCTCGAAAAGAAAAGTTAGAGGCTCAAAGGAACCTTTGGGCATCAGATTGGATCAAAACAGGGGTTCAGACCATTTGCCATTGTAACACGTCAAATCTATAGGGCTGTTGTGTAGAAACACAAGCTGCAGTGAGGACCTCCAATATGTCCGTCAGGTGGTTACACCACCCTGAGCCGCCACGTATATGTCACATGTTCACACGTAGCTCACTCCCGTTTTTCCCCTCACCATATCTGCACCATTTCCCCCCCTGTGTGTCCTGTCTGTGTTGGTGTCTGTGTTGGTGTCTGTGTGTGTGTGTGTAAATGTGCGTGTTCCTGTCCGTCTCTGCCTCCTCCCCCCACCCAGGCGGCTTGGCGTCTGTACTCCACCGACGGCGCTCGTCCCTACCTCAGAGCCACCTGGCACCACTACCAAAGCGCCCTCCCCCCCCTCAGGCATGTATCCCCACCACCTCCACCTCCACCTCCACCACCACCACTGCCACCACCACCGTCACCGTCACCGTCCCCAGCTCCCTCCGACAGCCACCCCACCACAAAGCATCGACACGAAACCCCGCCCGCCCCAAAAAAAAGACTAATCGGCTTTTTCTTTTTTTTCCCACCTCACTTTCCTCCTCTCACTTTCACTCCCACCCAACTTATACGTTACCCCCCCCCCCCCCCCCCCCCCCGCCCCACTTTCGTTTCCTCCCACACTTCTTACCCCCTCCTGTTAATTTACCATTATTTTATTGATTCTGTCGACTCTGCACGTAGTGTGTCTGGCGTAGTTATGCTGCTGATGAGAACTCGGTTTCCATTGCTACCTGGAAGCCTCATTTGAAGGCGTTGCATACCTGCAGCCCCGCCAAGTAGGTAACAACTTACAGACTTACAAACATGGCCGCTGCTGCTGCTGCTGCTGCTGCTGCTGCTGCTGCTGCTGCTGCTGCTGCTGCTCAGCGCGTCTCCTCATCTCTTCCTCCTCGCCTGGTGTCCGCTCGTCTCCATCGGTGCAGCTTCAACCCCTTTTTCCACGCTGCTCCGCCTCGTTGCAACCATTCATCCGTATTAACCTTTTCTTTTCTCCCCAAATCGGGGACAGTTTGGTGAGCATGCGATATCTCTAACACGGCGACTGACAGACAGCTGAACGTCTTGCTTGACAGCGGCACACAGGACGACGCTGAGCCGTTCTATTAACGATAACTCATTTCGAGGTCGAATTTCTCACATCTATGGAGGGCTCTCGTCACGAGAAGCGTGCAGTCAGTTAAAAACATCTGATGTGCCGTGCTTTTGATTTTAAAGGTTTTTCATCTGTCCTCGACCTCTGAGGTCATTAATCTTGGGTCAGTTTGTTTGGGACACGTCGGACGCAGTTTTTTAGAGCTTCAATCAAAATTACTTTTGGAATTTAAGCTCAGTGGTTGGCTCAGACTTTTGGAGAGTGAACAGTGACACGGAGTTACACACACAAACACACCAGTTTCAGATCCTAATCTGTCTGATTTGAACGCTCAACCCTTTACTGTGCATGGCTTCAGCGTGCATGTGCTTGTGAATAATTATCCCCACTGAATTCTTTCTTTTTGTTTCTTTTTGGCTTGATGTCGCCCATATCCATTAGAGGAACCGTCTATGTAATGCTATTTTAATCTGCTGGAATACTGATTTTTCTCCCTTTGTCTCCTCCTCTTTATCCCACTAACCCTTGAAGGAAAGAGCAGGGCGAGACTACTTACAGGTTTGTACGACTCTCAGACTACTCATCCAAAGACACAAACACAAACACTCAGTGATGCGTTTATGCTCAAATCATACTCCTGAAAACCAAACTGTTCTAACCTGATATGTGGGTCGTGTTTTGTCCATTTTGGGTTTGGTTACAGATTTGCTGTTGTATGTATTTCTTAATTTTTAATTTGTTTTAATTTTTTAATTTTTAATTTGGATGTCGGTGAAAAGTGAATTTGTTAATGTTCTTTTTAGTCATGATTTTGTCTCATGGTGTTTTTGATTTATAGAGATGTCTGATAGCGTTCAAAACAGCAACTAAAACAAATTGCAGTGCTTCTCCTCAGGATTCAACCATCAGAATGGCTGCCATAATAAAAGAAAAAGTACTTCCAAGCAGTGCGCCAGAGCGTGTGCAAATTAAGTGCGTTTATTGCACTTGGAACGAAGGCAGGTTGAGAGTGCAATATCCAAGGTTGTGACCTCTATGAAAGGGATAGGGAAATTTGACTTACTGAACTGTTATTTGTTTGGTTTATTGACTTTAGGAGGAGACAGGAGACATAGTGCCGCAATGCTCCTATGTACTGTAGAAGTTAGAGGTGTAATGTGTATGTGCAATAGAAGAATTGATGAGTTCTGATTAGAGCAAACCAGACGTGTCAGCTCAACATTCATGCACCAGTGGGGCAACACCAGAAAAGTAGTAATTATATTCTCATGAGTGCTAGAAGTTGTTGATTAGTTACTTACTCTGAGAGCTACTTTCAGATTAACTCTTGCAAGAGGACGGTACTCTCTCTCTCTCTCTCCCTCTCTCGTCCTCTCTCTCCAAGCTTCTTCCTTTATCTCCTCCTGCCTTGCTTTTCCTTGTCTCTCTGCTGGTCCACCCTCCTTCTTTTCACTGCTGATCCCTCTCTGCACTTGACTTTGAGGCTGGGAAGGGTGATGGGCTTCTCTGTCTTTGTTGAGCACGTGCGTGTGTCTGGGTGTGTGTGTGTGTGTGTGTGTGTGTGTGTGTGTGTGTGTGTGTGTGTGTATGTGTCTATGCACACACGCCTTGAAGACAGGAGTCTGTACCATGTCTGTACCATGACGCACTTTTTCCATTGGGATGGTATTTATATAACTCATCAAACACAAGTCTAGGAGAGACAGAGCGAAGTTGAAAAAGGGTGAGGGGGGGGTGCAGGGAGGGGCAATACAGGGATTTCAGAGAGGGGAGGAAGACAGAGAGAGATTTGTGAGTTTAATTATGCTAGTATAGTTTTTTTTTGGGAGGGGGGGGTTTACAGTGCGGCACTACTTTGGAAACATTTGGGGGCCTTATATTGAGCCAGCAGCTTCTTAAGCAGCCGCACACAGACACGCACGCAGTTTGTTCTCTCAGTCGACGCACAAACAAATGTGTTTCTCATCCTCAAACTAAACAACATTTAATTAGGCTTTGTTGCATCCACAACAACATTAAAAGGTCTGCCTTAAAATAAAGCTTTCCTTTCTTAGAAACTGAAATCGCCGCCAGTCCAATTCACACTTGTGAATTCATAATTATGTGCTCTTTTATGGCACCATTTCTCCTGGGCGCGCTCCCCTCCGCCACAGCAACACACAGGCCTCTGTCATTAGAAGTGGTTTTACAGACTGCTGGGTGCTCGGCGCGGTAGGTGCCGCTCTAAACGGCCGGCGGTTTTCTTTTTAAGCAGACTTGTAAACACCAGCAGTAGTAAACACTGGGCGCACCGCAAAGTGCTGCAGCGGACACCATGCTGAGTGCAAGTGTGCTGGATGTTGGCAGTGAGAGCCAACGTGGAATAAAGGATAATGGGGGTTTAATGGGGAGTTTATGTGTGCAGGCAGGTGTGTGTGTGTGTGTGTGTGTGTGTGTCTGCGGTTGTAGGTCCTGGTTAGTTCAACATTCTCATTGATGTGGTGGATAAGTGTAAAACTGAGAGCTGCGATTGATGTTTTTCTCTGACTGCCTTCAACCTGGGGACCATCTCTCATTATTTAAGGACACGCTCCAACCTTAGCTGACCTCCCCAGTTGCCTTATGGGAAAGATCCAACGGGTTTATTCAAAACTGTGCTTTACTTTCATGTGTTTGTGTTGGTAAGACTGCTGTTTAGTCCCCTACACGGTTCAAATAACAGCATTCACACCAAACTAAGCAAACTAGACTTAAACTGGGAGGCACACCAGAGTTCATTTAAACAACACCAAATTGATTGTGAGCACAGTCTGATTTTTTGCTCTCTCCATGGGTTTTGTCCAAGTTCTACAGTTTCATCCCGCAATCCTACGACATGCATATTCAGGTCAATTGGAGATGGAGCATTTGATTGGACTTAAACCCAGGAATTAGTAAAGTGATAGAAATGTAAATACTCTCTCCCTGAAGCTTCTGGGGAAATAGAGTCCAGGTTGTTTGATGGTGTGTGCCACGAACAGAGCGAGTTCCAGTGTATTTACCTTCTGCTCCATCCCTGTTCACTCATTTCCATCCACGTCGGAAATACGTGTCTCCCTGTGTCTCTCTCTGTGTTGTGCTTTGCATCCACGTTGACAGCAGAGAATTTCTCTCCTCCTTCCTCTCCTGGACCCCTCTTTTAATCTCCTTCCTCCTTTATCTCTCCATTCCCTCCTCCACCCTCCTTCGCCCTAGTAAGGGTCTAAGTAATGGGAGGCTCTTCAGAAGGTACACTCGGAAATATAGGAGGTACCTGCAGAACTACCAAGCATCCTCTTTGCCCTGCCTCTAGCCCAGTTACCTGTGGGAATGACTGACTAATAGCATGGAGGAGAACAGAGAAAAAGAAGCTTCCCTCTTTACTACCCTCCCTAACCCTGTTTATTCCCTGAAGGACATTGTCTGAGAGAACCATACGCTGCCTGCTGCCTGTTGATTGCAAGCAAGACGCTGTCTCTGTCATGAATTAAAGGGGAATTCCACCAAAACAGATTTGTACACCATAAAAGTAGACATGGCATTAAAAGACAACCATAAAAAAAGTAATTTTCTTGAGATAAAGGAAAATGCTTTTTCCGCCTATAATGAGATGTAACCTAACATTGGCTCCAGTCAACAAATAGTTTGCTTTCTTTGTAATGGAAACAAAGAGAGCTTCTAAAAAAATTCCCCTTTATTTTCTGTTTTTGTCATCCATTTGTGTCTCGTAGCCCACCTAAACTATCACTAGCCTCCCTAGAGACAATGCCAAGTCCAGCCACATGTCAGAAGTCCCACCAGCTGTACAAAATAAAATAAACAATTCATGAGGCCGGGCCTACTGTACTACCATTAACATAAGCATAGTCATGAAAATTAAGCTGCATGCTATGAGAACTGATGCTTCTCCTTCCTCTTTTCAGTACTTGTAAAATAGCAACAAAAAAAATCACAATAGAAAAGAAACAAGATCATGAAAATATATCCCTAGGAATTTGTGGTTAAGGTTGTGCTATAAAATCTCACAAAGATGAAAAATGGGATGTCATTGGGATCTGTGACACAGAGCCAAGCAGTAGAAGTAAAGCATAACCTCCAAAAGTTATTTGGGGGAGTTAGCAGGATAGCACGTTTTTTAATGTCCAAGTGTCCATTGAAGTGATTACATCACTGTAATTCAGGTGTCAAGAAATTGTGCATGGAAAATGTGCTGGAACCCATATCCTGCATCCCTGTCACTGGTCTGCTGCATTGCATGCTGGTCTATTTGCCTTGTAGCAACAACTACAGCGCAGTGTAGTACACTGCAGAGTCTCATCGATCTGCATCCCCTCCAGCCTCGCTGAACTTTACCAAACATCTGCGGAGCTGGTGAATAAATGCAGGTTTCTTTTACATTTTTGGATGGCGAGTGTTATGTGTGTTCCTTTAAGATGAATGTTATGCAGTACCTAAGTTAGGCTAGATGATTTTACTTTAATGTAATTATTTCTAAATAAATGACGTGTGAACATTATGAGACTAACAGAGACATTACAAGCATTACATTTCTATTAAACTTTATCGCTTCTTCAGTAGATCGTCCATGACTTGGATTTGATAATGCCACAGATTATTTGGAGACATTGTCTCCGTAAGAGTTTAAAGACCTGCGACATTTCCCAGAAAAATCCAGGGATGGAAAACAGTGGAAGTTGTTTAAGGTAGTCTCAAAATTAATGTGGTGATGATGCATTAATGTTACCCTGGCTGACACACCGCCTCAAAAAAATCTCATTAACTCTGCTTGTGAATGGAGAGTATGTGAATAGATAATCAGACGATGAGGCTGAGGACCGCGGCACTTCAAGTTCCAACACTGAGGGTTTGTTTTGGTGGCTTGGCGGCTAGTCTGCCTGTGTCCTGGTGTTTTGGGCATGTCAGATGGATGGATGATGTTTGGGCTGAAGGAAAAGACAGAACATTGCCCCGTGTCTGCGATCTGAACTCTCCTCACTCTCTGAGGGGAAATAGGTGTTGACAGCATCCTTTTTTTCTCTCTCCACTCTTCTGTCTGTGTCTCTCCATCAACCCCGACCTCTGTCATCTTACCCCGATTTCTCCTCACCTTTACCCTCTCTGGATCACCACTCCTGCTCCCTCTTTGCCCTCAACTTTGCTCTCCACCCATCCCTCCATCCCCACTTCCTCTGTCTCCGTCCTTGATGTGTCTCCCTGCAGCCAGAAGCTGAGTTTTAAGGAGCGGGTCCGGATGGCGAGTCCCCGGGGGCAGAGCATGAAGAGCAGGCAGACGTCCATCAATGACCGCCAGCGCTGTTCCCCCGGCAGCGAGGTGGTGGGAGGCGGCGAGCTGATGGGCGGCAGCCCGGCCAAAGTGCAGAAGAGCTGGAGCTTCAACGATCGGACCCGGTTCAGGCCATCGCTGAGGTTGAAGAGTCAGACTCGCTCGGCTGTTCCAGATGGTGAGTGGAAAAAAGCATTTGTGTCTGTACCCCTGACTATAAATGGTTCCAGGAAGTGGTTAAAGTGGTTAAAGAGGCGAGAAAAGAAAAAGCAACACAATTTCACAAAGATAGCAATCACAAGAGTTTTGAATTTAGGGACATCATCGATCGGTTGCATCATTTTATATGTATCTCGTTTTTTTCCTCCTCACACACGTGCATTGATACTGGAACCACTTCAAGCCGAACCAGACCTCTGGTGATATCACTGAATTTTTATTGATCGTGGAGGACTGAACATATCACCGCCTTTTCCTGTAATTCTTGTTGACGTCTAGTAATAATTTTTTAATAGTTTTTTTAATCTGCAAAAAATGATTGGAAAGTTCATGAATGATTCAGGATGTGAATGGTTATGGATATGTTTTTAATTGTTTTGAACCCCTTTCCTCAGCCATGACTTTACAGCATCCGCGGCCTGTTTGGACTGAACTAAGTGCAAAATAAACTTGATATGGAAAGCATGCAAGAAAATTGACTCTGCTCCATCAGGGTGTGTTATTTCATTAGATTTGACTGGCTAATCCTGTAACTGATGAGTACTCATCTTTTTCCATTTCTTTATTTGAACAGAGTTCAAAGGTAAAGCTCCTTGTTTGATGCTTTCTGATTCCAAACCTGAACCTAGACGGTGAAAATGTAGAAATGTTAGTCACTGCTTTTACTCATGGCCAAATTGTTGGTAAAATACTCCTACATCCATTATACATATTTTAAATTCAATTTATAGGGATGAGCAATTAATTTGGGGTATTATTTTGATTAGAATGATTAGATTAGAATGTTTTCAATTTATGGGTTTAAACATATACTTGTCCAGTGCTTTTAATATGAAACTCTCTAAATATATGAACTTGGTAAATCTCTTGATATCACAGTGGATATAAAGGCTCAAATTATACTCTCAGTTTCAATCTTAATCTTTGCCGAAGACACTTTGAAGGCAAGATTAAATTATTATTTATCAAGATCCAAAGTAGCCTCTGTACGTATACAGAATGTGTGCAACAGTATTTTTCCACTCATTTCTCAGAAACTCCACGGCAATAAATGAACGTGCTGACTATTTTAATAGCACTTCGGCTTCTCCAGTTATTCCCTTGTATCATTAATGTGAACTGATTTTTATAACCTCTACCACGCACTACATCATTATTCACTCTCTCTCTCCCATCATTTCCCCCCTCTGTGCTTTTTCCCTTCCTCTTTCACACTTTCCTCTGTCTTTCTGTCCATGTCTCCCGCTCTCAGAATTATTGGCAGCATTTAGGATATATATACACCCTCCACTTTCACCTTACATAGCTGAGCTGGCAAAACGCTGCCCATTCCTGAAGATCCCGTCCAAGCAGGGCATAAATTTTCACCTCCTAAAAGCCAAAACAGTATCAGTTTGAAAAATTCTTGGAGACTCCTGTCAAGACCGGCTATGCAGAAAGTGTTTTATGAGTTTTAAGACTGGAAATGATTTTTCATGGGGCTACATTTATTGATGAAACGGCGGTCTGTCTCTCTCAGTGGACACAAGCATGACCACGGAGGATTCCTTCGATGAGAGAGGCTGCCATTGCGATGTTACAGTGGAGGACCTATCAGCTCCCCTCAAGGCTGTCATCAGGGCTGTCAGGTGAGATCCTGAAACTTTGGAGCTTCTCTTTTTTTCCCAGCATATCTTTTCTCAAACATTTGAGGACTTCAGGTGATGAAAGTGGGGTTGCACTCATAAAAAAGACACCAGCAACCAGATCTGCACACATGAATCCTTTCTCTTTCACATGAATGCATGAAAGCAGAGCCTTGCGTACCCCCCCCCCCCCTCGGATTGATTGGCTGTCTTCGATGTCATATCTGAATTTTCCATTTTCAGGTAATGAGGTTCAACTTCAAGTACGTGGATGTTGATGTTGGTGAGATTTTATGATAGATTGTTAGATTGTTTGAACCAGCTTTTCTTTTTAACTGTTTTGATTCACGATGTGATTGACTAGATTTCACAAAAAATAGCAGTAAATGAACAAAGAAAAGTGCGAAAACATTAGTGGATTGCTCCAAACACCCCTAACATGTCATAGTTGATCCCTGAGCAAAGATTTACACATATGGGTGTTTTAAAAAAATATTTGTTTTAACCCCTTTCTCCTCAGCCTAACTGAAATGAATCCGTACAACAACACAAACCCCTACCTACCTTCCCTCCACCATGCACGAAATTCTAGACGTGAAAAACATATACTGTGTGTATTAGTGCAGAGATTCACGTTTGGGTCTCTCAAGCAGAGCTTCAAAAAAATGTATTTCTCCTTGTTTTTTTTTTGCCTTTCTCTCCAAGTTCCATCTTTATCTAAATGACCTGCTGCTGGGTGTCAGGGTTTGTCTGCGGGGGTTTCGAGCAGCAGAGTGTGTGTGTGGGTGTGTGTGTGTGGGTGTGGGTGTGTGTGTGTCTGCCTCTCTTACACTAGCACCGGCACCCTGTGAGCGAATGTTTATCCAACTGGCGCCAAATGATTCTCTCAGTCCAATGCTTCATTTCACCCTCCCCATATTTTTCATAGTATAAATGATCATTTTTACTACTGTATGAAGCAGATTAAGTTACGCATTGGTGAGAAAGTTAACAGTCGCATATAGCTGTGGTGATTTTCTGCAGTTCAAATGAATCATCATCATTCTCGTGCATTAACAATGTCTTTTAGATATGGTGGCCTGCATCCTCCAGGATGGCATATCAGCCTTGTATCACTAAACAAAAGGCTTGGTATTATAATACAAGATGAAAGCAAAGGTCATTATGATTTGTATCGTCCATTAACATCATCACTTCCCGAGTCAGTCTGGGAAGACACTGATTATTTGGCATCTCGCCAGTAATCTTAAATGGTTCCTCCTCCAATCCCCCTCTTTGAACCTTTGCCTTAAATTTTCCTCTTGGACAGTCGTCACATCTTTACGGACGTCATCCCGCCATGAACCATTGCTACTATTAAAGAGATTAATAAATGTGGAGTGTAAAGTGCATGTACAGATGCCATCCATGTGGACAAGAGAGTGTTTCCTCCCAGAGAGCTAGGATACAGCAGACATAGCTGGCACACTATGTCCTTATATTTAAAATAATCCACACTAATGTCATTTGCAGTTAATCCCAGTATTGGTATGTATTACATCTAAATGGTACAGTTTTTGTCATTTGTCAAGAGGGAGTTCAAGTTGAATCATTCTGACCACAAATCACACCAAAGGAGCATTTTCCACAATGCTGCCTTGTGAATGTTTTTTTTTAATATCCTTGTTCATAATATCGATTGACTACTTTCTGGCATTCCACCAGATTTGCAGGTTTGAGGAGCGATACCCTGCTGAACATTAACGTGCAAACTTCACTCAATGCAGCCCTTGATAATGTCAGAAACCCCTCTCGCCCTTTCTCTCTCACACTCACATGCACGCAGACAAAGATCCCCAGTACCTGCCTTGTACCCAGCAGGCCTCCTTCATGGGCAGCCAGAGCCCCAGGCTTTCCCAGGGTGTCGGGTTGAGGCTCGGACACCCCCCTCCCTGTCAGGGCTGTTATTACAGAGGGTCATCTGTCACCGTTGTTTCCATTTAGGCAATGAGAAAAATGGCCAACTGGGGAAAATCAGAAGCCACCGGGGAATCCAGATGCACCGAGTACCTAGATCCCCTTACCTGTATCAATATTATTCGCACAGCGGTGGCTCTGTTCACCAAACAGACATAGATAGAGGATTGTGCTCGAGTTTCATCGTCATTAACTCTGGTTGTTATGGATTTGACAGGAGAAGCAAGAAACTGGTTTCCCGCGAGATACTCTTTGAGGCACTTGAGATTTTAATAATGTTTTCTTTTTCACGCTGGACACTGACCACCCAGTGGATTTCCCATAGTTGATGCTGCCATCTAGCGGTTTCACTTAGTAATTACATCTTTATTTATTACAGCTCCCTCTCAGTGTTTTTGGACCAACTTCATGTCTTGTCTTCGTTTGTGCATAGGATCATGAAGTTCCACGTTGCAAAGAAGAAGTTTAAGGAGACATTGCGTCCATACGATGTGAAGGACGTCATAGAGCAGTACTCTGCAGGACACCTGGACATGCTGTGTCGCATCAAGAGCCTTCAGACCAGGTCAGGACAGACAGGACACACTCATATTCAAACAGACAAAACCCTCCAAAAAGCCGCCTGGAAAACACACTTTTTATTTGATCTTTACTTGAATTTAATGCCCTCTCTACCTCTCAACCTTTTTTACCTGGATTAATACCCCTCTTTCTAACCCAGTGTGTATTTGTACCGTATATGTACATGTGTCCATTTTCTCTCCCAGGCTAGACAAAGTAGTGGGTCCCCCTACCAGACCTTTCAAGAGCCGCATCAAGAACTTTTCCGCTCCCTCTCTGTATTTATATTACAGCCAGGCCCGGAGGAAGCAGTCCGCACCGGGGTTAGATCCTACCTTCGTCCTGATTGGCTCGCCAACCACCTCCCTACTAACATAACCATAAGTTTGGTGATGTCACACCTGGGTCAAACAGCATACTGACCGAATGTTACACATTATCACACATGAATTGTCTGTTAAAGTTAGAAGCCAAGAAAATTGAGTTTTGGCTGAGTTTCGGTTCAGTGTTAAAGGTGGAAATACAACCTTGTGTGCATAATTTCACAAACCAGCTGAGCCTTTTCTGATTCTTATTCATGCAAAGCTTTTGTCATAACTAACCTAACCAATACAATTCAGTTCAGGATGCTTGCCCGAAGTGCTTTTAGTCCCAGATGGATGTCCCAGGGAGTGACATTCAGCCTGTGTTACTCTATATGGAGGCAGGCTTAGCTTAACCAAATATCAATCACTTTGCCTGTGTGACCCAGGTCTGGCTATGGAGGTCCTCAAGGAGCTCAAACAGGTGATAACGGATAAAGTTTTCATAATAGCGAAAGAAAAACAAAGTTGTGATTTAGATAAAACAACTGTAGTGGTTCTGGCCATGATGAAATACATAAATAAATAATAATCGTTTGACTTTTTATGTCCACATTTTTCAAAGCAGTCCTTTCAAATGATCTTTGATCCGAGTTTTATTCTTGTATAAATCCCACCAAAGATTGATATTCCAGTTTGGGCACCTTGAGGACTTTGTTTAACTGGAGAAGTTCAGAATTACATTGTGACTGACTTTTAAAAAAAAAAATTAAAACAATTTTTTCTTTTTGCTTTCTTTTTGTAGCTCTTTGTTTTGTCGAATGAACAACAGCACTGTCAGTGTTATTCTTGGGGAATAACATAGTGCTTGTTCACTGGTGTGAAGTTTGTCTGAGGCTGCAGACACACACAGACTTGCATCTCTGTGAATAGGAAGTTTTCAGTGGTTTACTCGGTAGTAATAGCAACAGCAGAATGAAAATCTCAATATCATGACAAGCAAATGTGAAACATTGATGCCTGCATTTTATCTTACTACATGCACTGAAACTGTCTCTTGTCCGCTACTGAACTTGTTGAAATTGGAATGAGATGTAATTTGTCTTAATATTCTTTTAAGAAATTGACTATTTCTTTAAAAGTAACAATAACCTTCCCAGTGATGATGTGTGTAAAGATTAGGGTGTTAGTCAGTCCTCTCCTATGTGCTAGGGTGGTTATGTGATGCTAATGGCTGAATGGATGTGTCCATCTGTGTCTGTGTGAGCGAGACTGAGTGAAAGAGAAAGACACATCTGATCTAGTCTTTCTCCTGTCTCCAGAGTGGCCCGTGCAGCGGGCTCTGGTCCCAGCCTGAGTAGCCGGTCCAGGAACATAAACTCTCCTCCACTGAACTATTATTGCATCAACAACAGGAGGAAGCTCCCTGGCTCGGGGTTACTTTTATTTCGCACTTTATTTTCCCGTGAATCGTCCCTTTGGTCACCGTTAGATTCCGGTTCCCCCAACAGTCATTAACGTGCCTGACCGTGAAAGATGCAAACAGATGCAAACAGACAAGCTCACAGCACATGATTGAGAACAAAAATAAACGGTGTGGTATTGACTGGGTGCTGGCTTCTTCGTGCATGTAGGTGTACAAAGTGTATTAACTTCACTAATTCAACATTTAAAGAGATGCATTTAGTGTCCCAAGTGTGTTTTTTGCACTTGAGTAAGAAATGTCTTGAGAAAGAAATGTCACATTTTCGTAGAACTTCTCAGAACTTCTTAGTACTTACGTCTTGGTACTTCCATCCATCTGGTTACAAATTTCAATCCACAGACCACGAGAGAGTGCTTTAAGCGCTAAATGACTTATACCAGCGAAGTCACAAGAAATCTGGAACACCAACCCTCAATGTGAGGAACCAGAGGGCTCTGGTTGCGGGACCATGGCCAGTGGATGCGGAGCGGCCACATTCACCCTGTAAAATCTAGAGAACGTGTCCGGCGATGTCCACAATGCTGCAGCACTAATGTCCTCCAGGGGCACTCCTCTCTGGACAACCTACGATGTAGCAACACTCAGGCGGCGGGGGGGGGGGGGGGGGGGGGGGGGGGGTTGCCACTTGCCAGGTATGCATGGGTAATAACATCAATAATCCAATGGGAGAGGCGCTGCTTGGAGACAGCGCAACCCCTGTTGGGGCCACCGTAGCAAAGATCCGAATGCCAGCAGTAGCTGCAGTGTAGGCCTTCAAGGCGCACACTGGACACAATAGCTCGGGTTCGTCCCCTCCTTCCCCTGGAGGCAGAACATATCGTCAGGGGCAGCCACACATCTTGTAAACACATCTTGTAAACACAAAGCTCCTCTGCTGATGTAAATAGTAACTGACCGCCAGCAGGAATGAAATAGATTTTGAGATGCAGTGCATTTAAATAACAATGTTTTCAGTTACTTTCCAGACTTTTAAGTTTGTACCTACGTTTATACCTTCGCATTCATGAGCCTATGGAACCAAAGCAGTCCACATAAAGCATGACCTCCAATCCAAAAATGCAGTTTTTCTGTGTTCCTGAAAAACTGACAGTTTTGGACATGCCGTGTGTTCACACAAGGGCAGTGTCACAGATATGTCATGTGTGACGTGTGTTCTACTAACCCTAATCGCAACGTCTTCCTGCCACTTTAGGTTTGTTGCCTGGCTTGGGATAACTTGAATCTTGGGTGCCCTCTCTTAAATGGTGTTATTAGTTCCTTCACTGTTAACACCAGTATTTGTGTGTGCATATCAGGGTGGATCAGATTCTGGGAAAAGGCCAGATTCCTGTGGATAAGAAAATGAGAGACAAACTGCTACCAGATGGAGATTCTCTGGAGGGTATGAGCATGCTCGGACGTGTGTGCAAGGTCGAGCGACAGGTGAGTTTGAAAAGTGGGGAAATGGTAGCAAAAAGTCCATCAGCACCGCTCTCTTTAATTGCAAGATTTATGGCTCTAAAATGTTAATCTTCATATATTCATGAGAAATAATGATCCAGGAGATTACTTTGCCAGTAGATTTCAGACTCTCACAGATCACTTATATGCCTTTTCCACCAAAATAGTTCCTATGCTGATTCCAGGCTGGTGCTAGTGGCAGTAGCAGGTTCAACCTGTTGACAAGTTGCTTTTTCACTGCTTGAGAGCTATATTATTATTTATCTCCTCTAATCTGTCCCTGAGGACCAGGTCCAGGGCATGTCGATTCCTACTTGGCTGTCAGTTCCTGTTAAACTGCTGTTCTTTTTTGTTCGTATAGTCTTTCTTTAGCTTATTTAAATTCCGTTGTCTGCAGCTTTTGTCACATAATGAGAAAACAGAGGCAGACTTGTTTTTATTGATCTCAGTAACTCCACCCCCAACCTCTGACATAGTGATGCCACTCTGGAACTATTTTTCTCGGGTACAGAGCTGTTTTTTTTGTTGTGGAAACAGAAAGAAAAATTCTGAACTAAGCAGTAGACCAAAACTAACATTGGAACTGCTTTAGTGGTCCTTGTAGATATAAGAGGGTCATCTCAAATGTCTTCCGCTAACTTTTATCACCTCCTTCAGTGGTTTCTCTAATCTTCTGTCTTGGTCTCAGGTAACCTCCATTGAGTCAAAGTTGGACTCTTTGCTTGATGTCTACCGCCAAGTCCTACAGAAAGGCCACTCGGCGCTCACACTCTCCTCTCTGCCCTTGTTCGAGCTGGACAACCAGCACCACAACTCGGACTACCAGTCCTCTATTATTAGCAGGGATGTCTCATCTCCTCATGGAGGTGATCCAGCTGGAGGTGGAGGGGATAACAACAGGGGCATACGCCATCCTCTCAGCACCAGGCCGAGAGGCCTCCGCCTCATTCTGGCACCCGCTGACGACGATGTTCCTCCTGACTCAGCACCTCCATCCTACCCCCCGTCCACCGCTTCACTCTCCCCGTCGCCTTTGCTGCCTCCCGACAGCCCCTACCCAACCTTAGTCACCCCTAATGGTACCTCCAAAAGAGCACACTTTCCTGACCTGCCCCCACCTCCCTCAGCAGGGGGCTTCACCCTCAGGCTGCCCCCAGTGGTGCACCCCGCACATCACAGATACCCCACCGACCCTGTCCCAGACGATGTGACTAGTGAAGCGGCGATGAATGAGGGGAGCCTCGGCCCCTCTGTAGTGGTGGGATCCGGGTTGGAAGATGCCGGGGAAGGGGACAGCGAGGGAGGTCCTGACAAGGATGGGGTGCAGCTACGAGAAAAACCTGGCTTGAAATCCGAGGGAGTCTGGAGGAGGCACATGAGCCTGGAGGTCAACCCCCTGCTGCTTCTCTCATCTGCTCCGGATGGGACGCGTTCAGACTGGGAGGGTAGCCTCGGGAAGTCTCTCTCTGTGCACAATCTCAGCCAGGCTGCGACCAACCGTGCCCCAGGTCTCTCCTCAGCGCTCAACAACAGCAACAGCAGCAACAGTAGCGAACGTGGTACGGCCCACAATGTCCTTAGTGACTGGGATGGAGCAGGGCTCTTCATCAACGAGTGCAAACTAGAGCAGGCACAAGAACATTTCAACTTCCTGGCCCAGGACCCCGGCGGAACCTCAGACCTCTTAGAGACCGTGGAGGAGGCCTCTCCTCACCCCAAGGGAAACCCAGAGTTTCTCAGTCAGTCCCCACACATACAGCTGGCATAACCACACACATACACACAAATACACTGACACACAGCTCTGATGCTGTATGTGCACGTAATTGTCGGGGAAACCACTTTTAAAGTATTTTTACAGGACACTATATTATTTTACAAATGTCGAATAAATGCCTTGTATATGGAGATACAATGGTTTGACATTTTGTCTAACGTGATCATGACCACTTTCGTGGCCACGTGAGTGTGGGCTGATCACGTCAGACAAAAGGCACCAACAACATACAAAGAACCTTCCCTTCAGAGAAAAGGTGTCTTTTTCCTTGCCCAAAGAAATTCAGGAATAGTACATTTTATTAACTTTATACAAAACAGTCATAATTTTTATATGTCCGCCTGCGAGGCACTAGTTTAAAAGCAAATTGAGTACAGGAAGTACAGTACAGGAAGACTGTGATTAAAAGTAACTTCTTTCAATTTGGTGTTCAGTGTTTCCACTTTCAACCTTAAAGCTTAAACCCAAATCAATTGGCACTTCACAAGCAAATTGTTGTAGAAATATATCCAATTTGCCTTGTGTCAGCTTTTCGTCTTTAAACAACTGAACAAGTATAAGTCTAGCTGAATCTCATACAAACCACTGGAAAGTAGAGGTCAGACACTTCTTGTGGTAAAACCAGTTGCACACGGACATGCACACCTGCAGATACTTTTAAACGCACACAAAAAACACACATATACATCGAATCAGCCAGTAAGTACCCTGTGAAGAGCCAACTTGACAAAGAGCTGAGACTGACTAATGACTTTTTTTTCATACAAGTGCTTGTATTCAGAGACTTTCTTGGAAGAAGAGGAGAGTCACTCGCTCTCTTACTTAATGTCTGTCTTCAGCAATGTAAAATGTCATCTTTTACTTATGCTTTCATACATATCACTGCATGGACTCTTTCCAAAAAAGAAAAAAAAACTGACGAATGAGGGGAGATTAATGGCCACAGTCTGGGGTGTGATAGGAATAGCTGAATTATAAAATTTATAACTAGAAAATGAGCTAAACTGTTGTGACCGCACACATCTCATTCTGTTGATTCGTTTTGTTCAATAACCACAGAAATGTCAGAAAACGTTTGTTTGGTTGCCTAGATTCCTCTGTTAGTGAGCTTGGCTCTTATTGGGAAAAAATATCCTGTCAGCACCCACTTAGCACAGAAGTTGTCTTACTTGATTTGGACAGTAACTTGGTGAGTTTGTTATTAATGGTCTAAAGGGTGAATTTAAGCCTGTTTGAGTGGGCTTATCGAGCCAAGCATGAGATACTGCATGTCTGAGCTGTTGTGACACTGCAAGACAAAGGCAGTCACACACTCACTGGCAGCCTGGATGTCCCTCTGCATGTTCAAGTAATGTTTCCGATAAATCTTAAACAAAAAAGGTACAAAGTCTGCCTATCATAGGGACATTATTATAATCTAATTTGAACTAATTTGAAACTAGTTAAATCTTGTACTACTTATATGAATAACCCACTTAATATTAAATTTAAGGTTTTTTTTTTCTTTGACAAACCCTGTCTTGTCATGGGTGCTGGTTGCACCACATGTACCAATAATGATAGAAGGCCACGTGGCAGACCTTACTCCTTTTTTACTGATCTGGAGCAACACAAAGTGTAGTGTGGCGTTACAGGGTGAAATGTGCAATGCACAGACTCAGTTGGTGATGTGGCTGGCTAATTTGAACTCCACTTGTGAACATATGACACAGAGATATACCACATGTCCAGATGTCGACATGAAATTACTTTATGCGTACACACATTCAGACAATGTCAAAAAAATCTATGTTTGCATATTGAAATGGGACAGAATTGAGAGAAATGAAAAGTCTCGTCACAAAAAGATTGAGTTTTCCTGTGATTTTTGTGCAACTTGATCATATAGATGAGGCAGGACAAGATGCTCAAGGGAACACTGGCAGGAGATTATCTAGATTAACAACAACAATCTCATTTAAGGCTGAGATTAAAATCTAGTTTGCTGTATGTATAACCTTTTTAATTTGTCCTGCTGCCCTGGGAAACCATGTATAATTTGCCAGGATTTTGAATGTGCATGCACTTCTCCTCATGACATCATCCAGAATTAGACTAGGACACAGATTATAACATGTTTGATGCTTTTGTCCATATCCAGATCGAGAAGTTACATGTTTTCCCTGGCAAGTTTAAGAAAAATGGTGTATTCTAAGATTCTGAACCGATGTCCCAATACTGTACTCGATAGTCATGTCTTGAATGAGAACTCTGCACAAATTATGCCAGCCAGCTTGATTCGTGTCATTCATTTTGAGTTATTTTTGCATGTTTATGTCTTAAGAGGCATTCAGCCACAGCAGTCTTAAAAAAATCTGTATTTTGATGTGTTAATGACAACCTTTATCATTATTTCCCTGTTATATTCCCTATTTTTTGAATGGTCAGCAATGCTTAGCAAAATAACATTCTGTAGCAGAATAAAACGATTATTAGCCACTAACCGATGACAATGTAAACACTGTAGATTGATTTTTGAAATGGTCTACAGCCCATGCAGTAGTTTTTGTGGTATGATATCATTGACGAGAAAGCACAGTTGTAAATGGTGAGTTTGAGGAGCCTGAAAATGTGACATGGTAGTTTAATGCTTAATGTTGAAGTAGAGCTATTGTAGTGATTGAGTTTTGCTTATGAAAAGAGGCCAAACAAAACTGTTACTGTTATCATTTACCTTTGAGCAAGACGTCGAACAAATAATCAATAATGTGGAAAAGACCATCAACTCAGCCTGTTGGGACACTGGATGAAGTATTCCCCACACATAAAACATGCTTATTTTCATAATCTGTAAATTGCTTCAGGGTGCCTTTCTTGCATATGATTTTTTTTCTTGACAGGGCTGCAGGTCTTGTTTGCCTATAGCCTACAGCATTCTAGATGAAGTCAAACTGCTCATTCTGGAAAATTCAATTCACTGAAGTCTTGTAGCTTTCGCCACAGACTTTTTATGAATTGGATGGCAAATAATACCATTTCTACTGCTTGAACAATAATTTATTACACAACTGGCCTTAAAGCTTGACAATGTTAACATTATTATTTCTTTGAAATTAATTTATTAAAGTGCACATTATGTTCTCTGGATGAGAAATGCAAAAATAATTTTATTATTCATTAATAAAGTACAAATTAACAAAACTTTATGAATTCTGTCTTCTTTTTAAGCAATGTGTAACACACCAGCTGGGTGACCCAAAAGCACACTCACACGATAGAGTTCCAGACACTGGGTTCATTAAAGTTCAACAGAAAATCACCTGGGACCAAAGGTCGCCGCAGGGGAAAAAAAATGTACACAATCACAACTATCTTAAATAAACATGAGAAACACTAACAGAGCACTAACAGAAATTAAAGATACCTGGGAACCTATGATCGCCGCAGGTGCTGACAAACAACTCAAAAGCTGACTAGAAAACAAAAGACAAGGTTTTAAGGGAAAGCAACCAAGAACCCAACAGACTAACTAGAGAAACAGTACAAGACTAACGCTCAGCTAACAAGAAAAACAGAACAAACTATGTTAAACTAGAGAGTAGCAAAAGAACAGGAAAACCTGGACAAACAGAAGCAGGGTCAAGGCAAGCCAGGGACAGGAGCAAGGCACAGACAAGAAACCACGGTCTGGCAACTGGCTCATCTCCCAGGTGGTTTATACACTTGGCTGATGAGCCAGCTGCCAGCCAATCAGGAAGAAGGAACAATCATGAAGACCTACTGTAAGCCAATCAGAACACAAGACAGGAATGCAAACAGACAGGATCATGACACAATGAAGCATTTAGACTTGCACTAGATTAGTGCCATCATCTCAAAGCAAGGACACCAAATTCAAAGGCTTTCCTGCGTGATCTCCCCAGTTTCACCAGTGTTTTCTCCTCCCACAGTCAAAAAACATGGATGTTTCGTGCAATTGGAGATTCTCAATGGCCCTTGGGAGCAAGTATGTGAGGTGAATGCTGTGTGTGTCCTCCAATTTAGTTGATTTAAGGAGCTACATCAGGTGTGCTGACTCTGACCACTCAGATCAGTTGATTAAAGGCGCAACATCAGGTGTGCTTCTTCGGACAATTCAAAGCAGTTGATTAAAGGAGCTACATCAGGTGTGTTTACTCTGACCACTCAGATCAGTTTCTTAAAGGAGCTACATCAGGTGCACTGACTGATGACTCACACCAGTTGATTAATGTAGCTACATCAGGTGTGCTTATTCTGACCACTCAGATCAATTGATTGAAGGAGCTACATTGGACGTGCTGACTGACGACAGTTGAGTTGATTAATGTAGCTACATCAGGTGTGCTTATTCTGACCACTCAGATCAGTTGATTAAAGGCGCAACATCAGGTGTGCTGACTCTGACCACTCAGATCAGTTGGTTAAAGGAGCTACATCAGGTGTGCTGACTGATGACTCACACCAGTTGATTAACAGAGCTACATCAGGTGCGCTGAATGGCGATTCAGAGCAGTTGATTAAAGGAGCTACATCAGGTGTGTTTACTCTGACCACTCACACCAGTTGATTAAAGGAGATACATCAGGTGTGTTTACTCTGATGACTCAGATCAGTTGATGAAAGGCACAACATCAGTTGTGCTTATTCTGACCACTCAGATCAGTTGATTTAAGGAGCTACATCAGGTGCGCTGACTCTGGAGACTCACACCAGTTGATTAAAGGAGCTACATCAGGTGTGCTGACTGATGACTCACACCAGTTGATTAATGTAGCTACATCAGGTGTGCTTACTCTGACCACTCAGATCAGTTGTTTAAAGGAGCTATATCAGGTGCGTTGACTCTGACGACTCAGAGCAGTTGATTAATGGAGCTACATCAGGTGTGCTTATTCTGACCACTCAGATCAGTTGATAAAAGGAGCTACATCAGGTGTGTCTACTCTGACTACCCAGATCAGTTGATTAATGGAGCTACATCAGGTGTGTTGACTAACGATTCAGAGCAATTGATTAAGGGAGCTACATCAGGTGTGCTGAGTCACGACAGATGAGTCGATTAAAGGAGCTACATCAGGTGCGTTGACTGATGACTCACACCAGTTGAGTAATG
This sequence comes from Karalla daura, assembly GCA_029224185.1. Classification (NCBI taxonomy): domain Eukaryota; kingdom Metazoa; phylum Chordata; class Actinopteri; order Chaetodontiformes; family Leiognathidae; genus Karalla; species Karalla daura. The sequence goes on from CM055200.1 coordinate 6,884,221, forward strand.
TAGCTACATCAGTTGTGCTTATTCTGACCACTCAGATCAGTTGATTAAAGGAGCTACATCAGGTGTGCTGACTCTGACCACTCAGATCAGTTGATTAAAGGAGCTACATCAGGTGTGTTTACTCTGACCACTCAGATCGGTTGATTAAAGGAGCTAATTCAGGTGTTTTTACTCTGACCACTCAGATCAGTTGATTAAAGGAGTTACATCAGGTGTGCTGACTCACAACAGATCAGTTGATTAAAGGAGCTACATCGGGTGCGTTGACTCTGACCACTCAGATCAGTTGATTAAAGGAGCTACATCAGGTGCGTTGAATGACGATTCAGAGCAGTTGATTTAAGGAGCTACATCAGGTGTGTTTACTCTGATGACTCAGATCAGTTGATTAAAGGCACAACATCAGTTGTGCTTATTCTGACCACTCAGATCAGTTGATTGAAGGAGCTACATCAGGTGTGTTTACTCTGACCACTCAGATCAGTTGATTAAAGGAGCTACATCAGGTGTGTTTACTCTGACCACTCAGATCAGTTGATTAAAGGAGATACATCAGGTGTGTTTACTCTGACCACTCACACCAGTTGATTAAAGGAGTTACATCAGGTGTGTTGCTTCTGACCACTCACACCAGTTGATTAAAGGAGATACATCAGGTGTGCTTCCTCTGACCATCCAGATCAGTTGATTAAAGGAGCAACATCGGATGTGCTGACTCACAACAGATGAGTTGACTAAAGAAGCTACATCAGGTGCACTGACTGATGACTCACACCAGTTGAGTAATGAAGCTACATCAGTTGTGCTTATTCTGACCACTCAGATCAGTTGATTAAAGGCGCAACATCAGGTGTGCTTCTTCTGACGATTCAAAGCAGTTGATTAATGTAGCTACATCAGGTGTGCTTATTCTGACCACTCAGATCAGTTGATTGAAGGAGCTACATCAGGTGTGTTTACTCTGACCACTCACACCAGTTGACTAAAGGAGATACATCAGGTGTGCTGACTCACAACAGATGAGTTGACTAAAGAAGCTACATCAGGTGCACTGACTGATGACTCACACCAGTTGAGTAATGTAGCTACATCAGTTGTGCTTATTCTGACCACTCAGATCAGTTGATTTAAGGAGCTACATCAGGTGTGCTGACTCTGACGACTCACACCGGTTGATTAAAGGAGCTACATCAGGTGCGTTGACTCTGATCACTCAGATCAGTTGATTAAAGGAGCTACATCAGGTGTGCTGACTGATGACTCACACCAGTTGATTAACAGAGCTACATCAGGTGTGTTTACTCTGACCACTCAGATCAGTTGATTTAAGGAGCTACATCAGGTGCGCTGACTCTGGAGACTCACACCAGTTGATTAAAGGAGCTACATCAGGTGTGTTTACTCTGACCACTCAGATCGGTTGATTAAAAGAGCTACATCAGGTGTGCTGACTGTGACGACTCAGATCAGTTTATTATAGGAGCCACTCAGGTGATCTGTTGCTTTGTGAAATGCATCAATTCTTGATGTGCTGATGACTCTATCAAGATAACTTGTTACCCTTTGTATACTGTTCAAATTTAAGAGAATTAGTAGTTTCCATTCCTCTTCTTTGCCATGATGACGTTTCAGGTCTCAGGAAAGGGAGAAGGAGCTTTGAATTAGCTTTTGCAAACAATTCCTGGTTTGTGCAGATGTACAGAACCTGAGAACAACCATGTACTTTTTACTGCTTTGTCAATGTGATAACGACTTATTATCTCATGTTCTCGATATAGTAGGGTTGTCAACAATGACGCCCTCCAATGCTGTTTTTTTATTTTGGGGGGTGGGGGGGTGGAGTACCAGCAATATTGAGGTTGAAACACATGTTCGCAAACAAACTATTGGCTTGCACATCATTCAATCGCGTGAAGGGAGTGCTGTGATTGGGATGCGGTACTTTGGCTGCTCCGTCCGGGACCAATCAAAACCGCCGACTTTCCGGGACGGTTCGCACTGGCAACGCTACTCTCTGGTGTGTTCCAGCGTATCAATGAATTAATGAATAAATAAAACAGTCGGTCAATAAATGAATAAAACAATCAAAATGTATTTGTAAAACACTCTTCGTGCACGAGGAAGCAGCCCAAAGTGGTTCACACAATAAAAACAACGAATGAATGAGAAAACAGAACTATATATTTTCTGTGTTGAGCATCATGATCCTGCCTTGAGGTAGCGGCCTATTGCTCTGGCTGTTAATGCTGATACTACTCACATAATGGACCTAATTAAATCACCTAAATCCATTAATTGTAATGCTAAACGATATGTTAGATTAAGTCATGAAACATACGAGCTCACAGAGTGAACCGTGAAGGCCTCATCCGTGATTGACAGCTGTACAAAGTGGGCGGTTAGGGAGAAGTTTGGAGTCAAAAACCAGACGAAGGATGTCGGACTGGGAGGATGAGTACGAAGAGGATGACAACGGCGTCGTTATTCAGAAATTAAGCACCAAACCTGCACGGACATACCCGTGTGGTGTTACGAGTTGGTTCGAATCCAGAGCTCCACGACAGGAAAGAAATGGTCGTCGATTTGAAGCATTTCAGGTGGACAGTTCTCGGGATGGAGGAACAAGATGGCCACGTGTCGGTGCCGAGAGGCCGAGCTCCTCCGCCGCACCTGTGACCGTGATGGTGGCTAACGAAAAAGTTGGGAGGGTCATAGGTAGGTTTCCCGTGTGGAGGTATACATGGAATTGGTCGTCGTGGAGTAAGTCTGGATGAGCTGCTAATCAAGTCGCCCAAGTGGTTAAGGAAGGTCTTAATTGTGTTTGAAGGCCGTGGAGGAGCCAAGATCCGTGAACTCGAAGAGAGCTCGGGTGCAAAAATCAAGGTAAGCTTACAGATGGAAAAAGAGAAGAATGCTGATGCAATTTGAACTTTGGTTGCGGTTTTCCTATAATGTAAGCCCTGTTGCATTTGAGGGAAACCCAATCCCACGATCATATCCTCTATTCAGTGTCAACGTTAAGAGGAGACTAATACAAACGCACTTAAGTTCTGGCTAAATTGAATCCTTGGTTGCAGTGTTCCTACTGAGCCCCGTGTTTCCTTTAATAACTTGTGCATATAAGACATAATTAGGTATGTGGGGAAAACCTCATCTGGAGATGACAGCCTGATCAGCTGGGTACCAAAGTTAATAGGTGGGAGATGAATACATGACGGGGTAAACTGGAGGTCTGCTACGTGCATCATGTGGGGTTGTAGTAGAAGTGCAGCTGGGAATGGGACGGATCAGGTTTTGTGTCTGTGTGAACATGATGCGGGTCTTTCTGCTGTTGTCTGGATAGATAAACAGGGGCCACTATGAGGGCGAGGTGCTCATATTTGGACCCCATGCTGGCCAACAAAAGGCGAAGAAGATGATCGAAGACCTGGTGGCAGATGGTTACACTCAGTTCTCCAACGGTACAGTTTTCTTTTTTTTTTTAAGTTTATTTTCAGAGGATGTGAGCTGTTAACCTTGAGATCTTGAAAATCTCCGAGCCTAGTCTAAACCCATCAATTCTGACACCGAAGCTTTCTTTTAGTCAACCAGACTTCGTATACTTTTCATACATGAAAATGTAGCACCCCGTGTAGTATACAACATTCATCTTTTATGTTAAACACTGAATACAGACGCACTGCCCAGCATGTTGATGGTGTCATGTTTTTCACCCGACATCCACCCATCACTGGGCTTATACCACAATTTGTGAAGTTTTCAGTTTATATTGATTCATATGTTTGTAGAACGGATCCTGGCTCAATCTGCCATCGAAATAATGTCAGATTGTGACCCAGTCTTGCCTGATGGGGCCGTAAGCCTGTCCGCTTTTTAATGATGATTGCCGTTGTGCCTCAGTGGCTCAGGACAGAGACCGCTGCAGAGGAAACTACAGACAGCCCGATGGAGGAGGAGAGCAAGGCAGCGTCTGGTCCTCTGCTCAGCTCCAGGCCGCCAGAGTCACCCAAGAGCGTCCATCCATAGACTGGAGCTTCATCCGGGAGAACAGGGACAAGCACGAGCGCATCAAGTGGAAGGGTAGGGCTCGTACGTTCTTGTCTGCTGCCGCTGTAGTTTGCGTTCCATGCGGCCTCTTGTGTGCGTCTGTCACCGATTTCGTGTGATGTTTGCATCCGTTGTCTTAAGTCGTTTCTGGACTATTTCTAACGCTTCCCTGAAGATCTCATGCCCCTCAAGAAGAAGTTTTACATCGAGGCAGAGAGTGTGTCCATGCTGACCGCAGAGGAAGTCGACGAATGGAGGTAAATCTGGCAGATTGATTGTGAGCGTTTGATTCATATCTGTGTGTTACCGCCCGTGCTCCGAACTCTCATTTGAGCTGTCAAATTTACAACGGTGCCTCAATCCTGCCTCGTTGCCGGCATTGTTTTCTATTACAGCTTTAGTTAGATAGGTGGCAGCATTTATCCACTTCTCTTCAAGCAAAAAAGGGTGTGGGTACAAAATGTCAAAATCTGTTTGAACAGGACTTGAATGACAGAGGTGTGTGAATCATTTTGAGCCCTGATCTGTACACATTAGTTTTTGTTTGTTTTTCTGTAGGGGGGGGTGTTTACTGGAACATCTTAATTCTGTGTAGTTCTTTGTCTTGCACGGTACTATGGTGCACATTCAGTTGCACCACTTTCGAACCCTGTGCAGTGGTTTCAGTTTTGTCATCTATCTTTTCTCCACAGAAAAGAGAATAACAACATTTTTGTGGACGACCTGAAGGATGAGGGCGAGAAGAGGCCCATCCCCAAGCCTTGCCGCACCTTCGAGGAAGCCTTCGGGCGTTACCCGGAGGTCATGGAAAATATCGAGCGAGTCGGGTTCACAAAGCCAACTCCCATCCAGGTATGAGCCTGGAGGGCAGACTGTGTGTCCGCTGGAAGAATGTGGAGAGCGCTGTAAAGGAGAAATGAAACCGCAACGTCTCCCTCTCCCCCGTTTCACATTCGTTTCCGAGTAACAGGGTTGGGCTGGTGGAACGACTGTGCGAAACCAGCCCTAATATTTCCCCTTTTTTTTGTCTAGCATAGTAACTTTCATGTGGCGTATTTGCAGAGAAATGAACTGTTGTGTCTTATCCTGGTTGCGGTTTACTGAAGAGCTGCAGCAACGTCATAATGTGATGTAATAGACTCTTTGGGGTGTCAGTTTGATAGAAGAGGCCCTTATGAAACGGGCATTGACACTTTTCAGTTTGGACTGATTGAGGGCCTACCAAACGAATGGTTTGTGGCAGCCCTGGTTTGTTTCACCGTTTCAGCCTCTCGCGCTGCGTCTCTGTGCGTTTGTCAGTCTCAGGCGTGGCCGGTGCTGCTGAACGGGGACGACCTGATTGCCATCGCTCAGACGGGGACCGGGAAAACCCTGGCCTACCTGCTGCCAGGCTTCATTCATATGGACGGCCAGGGCGTGTGAGTTCACAACCGGTTCAGCCCGTTGGGAGAGGATCGACGCTGTGTGCGGCACTAGCTCATTTCTGTCACCCTAGGTGTGTCACTTTCACTTTGCTGTGCCTGGCTGAAGCCATCCGTCCTCCTCTTGTCGACAGGCCCAGAGCGGAGCAGGGCGGCCCGGGCATGTTGGTGCTGACTCCCACCAGAGAGCTGGCCCTGCAGATTGAGATGGAGTGCAGAAAGTACCGCTATAAGAACTACAGCAGGTCCGACACTTCCTGTTGAGGGGTTAGAGCCCAGAATTGGTGGAGGCGTAGTGACTGTTGTGTGTCTGGCTCATCCTGCAGTATCTGCATCTATGGTGGAGGGGACAGACGGAGCCAGATCGATCTGGTGAAGGAGGGCGTGGACATCGTGATCGCTACCCCGGGGCGACTGAATGATCTGCAGATGAACGAACTCATCAATCTGCACACCATCACCTACCTGGTCAGCTGTTTGTGTCTGCATTCCTCCGCCTCTTCTACTCACAGTTTTACGCAAAGGAATACAAGAAAAGCAGTTTGATATTCACTTTCTCACCCTTTTCTTCAAGCTTGCAGTCTTTTAGAAACATGTTGATATCGTCTGTGGCCTCATTGGGAGTTTGAAATGACTCTTTAATTGTTGAGGGTAGGTGCTGGATGAAGCTGACCGTATGCTAGATATGGGCTTTGAGCCGCAGATCATGAAGATCATCATTGACATCCGCCCAGACCGACAGACTGTCTTGACAAGGTACAAGGTCTGTCACACAAATGTCTGTTATATATGTGGTTATTCAGTCGGACCCTGTTTGATCGTGTTAATTCAAATAAAAAGAAGCTCCATACTCTGCACCACGACGGTTTCATTGATCCACAAAGTTCGGACCGAAAGTCAGGATCACCATATTAGTAACTTAAGGGCACATAATCTCTCCCTTTACATACGTGTTGCAGGATATTTGTGAGGGAATCGTCCAACTTGACGTAAACTCCCATGTTTCAGTGCCACCTGGCCCGCTGGTGTGAGGCGTCTGGGCAGGTCCTACTTGAAGAACCCCATGATGGTCTACGTCGGGACTCTGGACTTGGCGGTAAATGACGAAACCGATTTTTGGCGTCAAGTCTCCTCTTCCAACCCAAAATTCTGGCCGGATGTTTATACCGGCACATAGCGCATGTATCTCAGATGCTGTGTTCCACACGTCGTCACACGTCATTTGTCTGGCCGGGTTTCCAGGCCGTGAACACGGTGGAGCAGACGGTGCTGATCGTCGCTGAGGAGGAGAAAAAGGCCTACGTGTTTGACTTTGTCAGGAGCATGCAGCCCGAGGACAAAGTGCTCATTTTTGTGGGGAAGAAGCTTGTGTAAGTAGGTGGCGGCCCTGCAGATGGCCCGGAGTGAACCGGGATGCGATCGCAGCTGAGAGCCTTGGACTGGCCGCGCTCGCGGCTGCTCCCCGACGGCTCCCTGTGTGTTTGTGCAGGGCCGCAGCAGTCATGTTGTTTGCCCAGTGTGCTGTCGTGCTGGGCTTAAGAAAGCAGACGATATTCGGAATTCAAGGCGTCGGCCGCTTTTGACTTCGGCTCACGGGCTGTGAGTATTTGGCGAGTGCGTGCATGAATCGCGTCTCTTTCGCCCCCCTCTGCGATCTCAGGGCTGACGACCTGGCCAGCGACATGAGTCTCCACGGCGTGCCCGTCCAGTGTCTCCACGGTGGCCATGAGCAGAGCGACCGCGAAGGGGCCCTGCGGGACTTCAAAGAAGGTACGCCAAGAAAGGGACAAAGAACTTGAGTTGAAAAATCCGCTTCTCCAGCTTTTCATGCGGAGCCTCGGGATCCTCCGCGTGCCCCATGAAAGCCATTCCAAAGAGCTCATCGTCCTCCAGGCGGAGTCCGCATCCTGGTGGCCACGGACTTGGCGTCCCGGGGCCTGGACGTCCACGACATCACGCACGTCTTCAACTTCGACTTCCCGCGCAACATCGAGGAGTACGTGCACCGCGTGGGCCGCACCGGCCGGGCCGGGTAAGGGGCGCCAGGCGGGAGCGGCCCGGGCCGGCGGCCGGCGCGTGGCTCACACTGCTCGTTTGTGCTCCAGGCGTTCGGGCACTGCCGTCACCCTGGTGACGAGAGGCGACTGGAGGATGGCCCCCGAGCTGATCACCATCCTGGAGCGGGCAGGGCAGGTCAGCACGTTCATCAGTACTTTTTTTTTTTTTTGGTGGTCTCCTCTATCGATTCCTCTTCAAACTGGAGGAATGGGACGAGTCGCCTCGCAACTCAAAAGGGTTGAATCTCGTTGCAGGAGGTCCCCGAGGAGCTGGCACTGATGGCCGACAGATACGAGAAGCACAAGAGAGAGAAGGAGTTTGTTCCAAGAGGAGGAGGAGGAGGAGGAGGGGGAGGGAGAGGGGGAGGAGGCGGCGGCTGGGGATGGGGAGGTGGTGGAGCCAGAGGAAAGAGGCATGAAGAATCAAACTGGATATTCTAATGTAATATAATCATTTCCCTTAGTTTCACTTTCAATTATCTGCAGGAAGTTCCGCCATGTTCCTTTAAAAATAGCATTCCCCTGTTTGTATAATCTAATAAAAATCGAATAAAATTTGTGTATTCTTTTTTTTTCTTCAAATCAATTTTCTTGGAGCGCTCATTCCTGACACTGATCGATGTAAAGCGCACGGTAGGCGCAATTAAAATTCCACAGAGGCTCCACTTCCCATTCAGTCCCTCGCCTGCTTTGTGACCGCTCGTAAAGTCGCTAAACTTGAAATAAGTGGAAGTCCACTTGCATTGATAGTGTCTGCGCCTGGCGCGAAACGAAACGAATCATCGGGAAACGACGCGATGCCAAAAAAACCCCACTTTATTTCACCAAGACCACGTCCCAACAGAGACGGGACGGATCGCGTCGAGTCACGGGCGGGCGCCGCTTTCGCTCGCAAAAACGTGGAAGCCGTTGTCGCGTTGCTCCCTGATGTGCTTGACCAGACGGTTGCGGCCGGCGTTGGAGGTCCGGGCCAGCAGGTTCTGTGTGGGTACGAAGAAGTTGCGGAGCTCGCCGCTCTCCAGGTGGTCCACGAAGTCGTCCAGGAGCAGGAGGAAGCAGTGGCGCAGGTCTTGGGGCCGCCACTCGCCGTCCTGGGGTCTGCCGCAGCAGGCGTGCAGCAGCGTGGTCTTGACATGGTAGGAGCAGAAGCCCTTCAAAGAGGAGTCCTTCTCCTTCAGGAACTGCAGCAGGATCTTCAGGAGCTTCATGCAGTCCTTCCTGAATGGACAGACAAAGGAGAGGACTCGTGTTCTCCCCCTCAGGAACATTGTCCGCTCGCACAGCCTCTTGGCTCCATTTCGCTCGGGAACCATTTGACGACCGTACCTGCAGCAGCTCGCCCCGCCTTCCTCACAGCACGTCTTGTCCTTTCCGTGATTCTTCAGGATGGCTTTCTCAACGTTGGAGAACGAAATCCGCCAAGTATCTGCATGTTACAGCAGAGGAAGAGAGAAGCTGAAACTACCTGAAACTACGAACCCCAAAAAGTGACGAGCCAACACGAACATTTCTCAGGAAAGTAGCAGCGAGTCACTTTTGACACGCTAGCTGGGAGTGTGTCGTGACAGGACCCGACAGTATTGGGCAACTTGTGACTTGCATCATCCATAGTTTGAAAAAGTTCATCATTTTCAGATAATACACTTCAAGAGTTAACAAGAATCTTATTACATGTAAACAGCCAAATTTAGACAAAAATTGTTTGGATTTCAGTTCTTAGACTTACCCTTTGCAAGATGCCCATTCCTTTCCTCTTGACCACTGCCTTCGTATTTTGGGACCAGATAAAACGGTTCTTTCATGTACATCGTCCTAGCTTTTTTTCCTTGCCATTTCTCAATGTTGAGGCCGTCTTTGGTGAAAGGCGGCCAGCTTGAGCGAAATCTGAGACTGAGAACAACATCCAGTGAGATGGTGACTCCTTGTACGTCTGTGGTCAGAGTCACAGCAGGGCAGCCTTTCTTTTTTCTGTCGGGTTTCCACTCTAAAAGAAACAAAGAAACCTGATGTCACTACTTGAAGAAAAGGGTATTTTGTCTACCTGCACATTATTTTGATACTCACCTGGAAATGCTTCTGTGCATTTCAGTACTTCTTTCCTGAATTCGGCGAGCATTGCACTGGCAGATAAAGTATCCTCCTCCTGAAATTGTCTCAGAGGGTCATTACCACGATCTAATGATACGGTGTAAAAGGCTCCGTCCTCTCCAAATGGTTTAATTGACGCTCTGACGAGAGGGACGGGCATCATCACATCAAATTCATCCGGATGAGATATCTGTACACACAAAAACACAACTTCATCATTCACACAATCAGCACTGTACTGACTGCACGTTCATTCAGATCTTAGCCGAGACCACAGATGATGAAAGTGAAAGTGACTCACCTTTAAATTTTCATAGTAGCTTCCAGTATTGAGTGGTGTTTCAACATTTCTAAAGTATGCAGTCATCTTTAAATGATTGTGGATAGCCTTTTTTATCTTGTTGATTACTGCTGAAGCAGCTGATTTTTCATCCCTCCTAATCCTGTGATTTTCCAGAGTTTTTTTGAGGAGGGAATCCACTGCAGCTACCCGTGGCTGTGCTTTGTTCTCAGGTGTCTCTGGCTGTATCTCCATTTTCTCTTCTCTCTTTGGTGGTGCCTTGGCTCTGGCAGCACATTGTTTACCTTTTGGGGCCTTCTCAATGACATCCATAGGTTTCTCTGGCTGCATCTCCATTTTCTCTTCTCTCTTTGGTGGTGCCTTGGCTCTGGCAGCACATTGTTTACCTTTTGGGGCCTTCTCAATGACATCCATAGGTTTCTCTGGCTGCATCTCCATTTTCTCTTCTCTCTTTGGTGGTGCCTTGGCTCTGGCAGCACATTGTTTACCTTTTGGGGCCTTCTCAATGACATCCATAGGTTTCTCTGGCTGCATCTCCATTTTCTCTTCTCTCTTTGGTGGTGCCTTGGCTCTGGCAGCACATTGTTTACCTTTTGGGGCCTTCTCAATGACATCCATAGGTTTCTCTGGCTGCATCTCCATTTTCTCTTCTCTCTTTGGTGGTGCCTTGGCTCTGGCAGCACATTGTTTACCTTTTGGGGCCTTCTCAATGACATCCATAGGTTTCTCTGGCTGCATCTCCATTTTCTCTTCTCTCTTTGGTGGTGCCTTGGCTCTGGCAGCACATTGTTTACCTTTTGGGGCCTTCTCAATGACATCCATAGGTTTCTCTGGCTGCATCTCCATTTTCTCTTCTCTCTTTGGTGGTGCCTTGGCTCTGGCAGCACATTGTTTACCTTTTGGGGCCTTCTCAATGACATCCATAGGTTTCTCTGGAAGCATCTTGATTTTCTCTACCAAAAGATTTGCATGGATTTTGGCTCTTGCAGCACGTCGTTTTCCTTCTCTAGCTTTGTTGCCTCCTGCTTCTCTTTGGTATCTCCAGGTTTCCTCAGCTGTATCTTTGTTGCTTTCTTCCTCTGTCTCCTCTGTACAGACAATTGACCCTTATTGTTATTTGCCTTTTTCTGTTCCTCGTCTTCATCTAGGACATTTAGGCATATTTTCTTCCTGAATTTCCTTTGGTGTCTTGGCCAAGTTGAGTGTCAGTGTCCTGCTTGCGTGGTCTCTCTCAACAGTTATGAGGCAGAGTGACTCAAAGTTTGTTCCGGTATGTATGAGAACCCGCCCCCTTCATTCACTAACATATTTTATTCCTGTACCAATAGCTACATCTTGTGGACATGATGATGCATTGTGCTGTTATTTTCAGCAATCAAGGTTTAAGGGATTGGAAAGTTTCTACATGTCAACTATTCCAGCATGCTCAGGGTAAAAAAAATACTAAAGACGACAGACCAAAAGTTTGGTTGAAACATGTTTAATGTTGCAAAGAGGCTCGTGCCATCTTACAGTAAGGTGCAGTAGCTTACGCCAATTTAAGCTTTTCCAGTGGAAGTGCAAAGTTAGCAAAACTCCAATCAAAGTGCCTTAAGAATCAACAGGTGGTCTACTCTGAGCCCCTCAGCTTGGACACATTTGGACTATTTAAGTACTCTTTAAAGCTTAAACACAACAGATCACTAAGTTCTACTAACCTACTACTCAGAAGAACATAGTCTATATTTCTTGCCATGGGCTCCTACAGAGCACCATGTAAATGCAAACAAACACAAAAAGCAAGACAACGTACCATGTGAAGTGACCAGTATCTGCACCCCAGAGAGCTACAGAGGCCATATGTTTGAGTACCTCTAATTCTTTTCAATGGCTATAATAACAGAAGGGTATTGTCATGGACCAAGTCGACAGCGCACATTTAAAACTACCAGTTTGATATTACATTGTACGTAATGGTGATCTAACCACTGAAATGGAGTCAGGAGTGCCGCCTCAAGGACTTCAGGTTTAGATGTCGTTCTTTCCTTCGAATGCTTTTGCGATGCATTGTGATGATTAACCAGTCTTTGATTATTAGGTTGAAGTAGCCAATTGTAGGATGATGTTGGATGACTGATGTCCTGCCGTGGGAAACCTTGGGGTCGGCAGAGTAGCACAACATTCATTTGTTCCTCTGGGCTTTCTGGGCGGACTTGGTGACTTTACCGGTGGTGGAGACCTTCTTCTCCACGCCCTTAATCACCCCAACCGCCACAGTCTGGCGCATGTCACGCACTGCAAAACGGCCTGCAAGGGTAAAAAAACAGATGTTAATACACACATTTTAGAGACGCTTTGCCCTTAACAAGATAAAGATATGTCGGGTTGCTGTTGAAAGTCTCTGCACTTGAACAAACGTACCCAGTGGAGGGTATTCAGAGAAGCTCTCAACACACATCGGCTTGCCGGGGATCATATCCACAATGGCAGCGTCTCCAGATTTGAGGAATTTGGGGTTGTCCTCCAGCTTCTTGCCTGAGCGGCGATCGATCTTTTCCTTCAGCTCTGCAAACTTGCAGGCAATGTGAGCTGTGTGACAGTCCAGCACAGGAGCATAACCGGCACTGATCTGGCCGGGGTGATTGAGAATGATCACCTATTAAGCAAAGAGAACACAGAAGATTGCATGTTAGCAGATCAATACTGTTCCTCGCTGCAAGGATTCCGCTGTTGACTTGCCGAGCAACTCTTATAGCTACAAGGAAGAGGACCCAGCCGAAGTCAGGGCTTTAACGGCATAAATATAGATCTTGCATACACAGTTCTGCCTCAGATCTTGGTCCCGGTTCATTCCTATAAATGGGTGCCTTGCAGCGTCTACCTGGGCGGTGAAGTTGGCGGCCTCCTGCGGTGGGTCGTTCTTGCTGTCACCAGCCACGTTGCCGCGGCGGATGTCCTTGACCGACACGTTCTTGACGTTGAAGCCCACGTTGTCGCCAGGCAGGGCCTCGGTCAGCGCCTCGTGGTGCATCTCCACGGACTTCACCTCGGTGGTCACGTTGACGGGAGCGAAGGTCACCACCATACCGGGCTTCAGGACGCCTGTCTCCACACGGCCTACGGGCACGGTTCCGATACCTGAGGGGAGACCCAGACAGCCCAGTGGTTACATTTGGTACAGAAAAGTGGTGTTTCTAGAGTTTATTTCACAATAGTGCAGTCCTGTTCCTACTTCTTGACAATTAAACAGACTATTAATCACATTTATATTACTGAAGATTATGAATGGATTATTACATTTCCAAACTTTATTTGATAAGGTTGAAAAGTACTTAATAGGTACCACAGCACTTAAAATGCTGCTATACTGTATTTGGAGAGAAAAACTATTTCTTTTTTTAAAACTGTGACCTTTATCACTGTCTGTTGTCGGCAACAGAGAGAGATAAACAGGGGGAGTGAGTGGCAGCTGGAGGGCCTTGAACTACAACGCAACTTGTGGATGAACCAGGTGCTGTGCCTCAAATCAGACGAGCATGGTGAAGCTATAGACACCAAAGTGCCACTGTGTCAACGCTGCTTCAAAACATGTCTCGACAAGGGTGGAAACACGAAGCAGCCAGACCTGCAGGAGTTAGATAATTAGGTGTGATTGAATAAAACATTTTTGTTTCGTTCTATAAACAACTGATAACACTTCTCCCAAAAGGGACAACTGATCAGAATAACAAAGAATATACAGCGTTTCCAGACTTCGAATAATACAAAGAAAACAGGCTGATATTCTTTTAAAAGCAACTGAATACCAATCTTGCAAGTTAACATGAGTTCAAAAAGGAACATTGGTGCAAATCTCGATTGTAATTGAAAAATGAAACAATGATCGATAATTGAGACCTCGGTAATCACAACTGAATCCCTGAATTGGGCCGATTAGTCACCGCGAATGGACTACATGCCTCCGATCTTGTAGACATCCTGCAAGGGCAGACGGAGAGGCTTGTCAGTTGGACGTGTGGGGGGCTGAATGGCGTCCAGAGCCTCCAGTAGTGTGGTCCCTGACGCATTGCCTTCTTTCCTGTTGATCTTCCACCCTTTAAACCATGTCATCTGGAGAGAGGAAGATACGTCCATTAGTACATCTCGTGCATTGTCACTCGCAGCCATGATTCATTCCAATGAAATTCATTCATTCATCTTCGATGCCACAGCCTTATTTGGAACATTACCAATGTTAATGGTAATAATTTAAAGGAACAGTGTGTTGGATTTAGGAGCAAACCGTGCTGAGGTTGCAAACTGAAACCAACTACTCATCACCTCGTCCTACCCTCATAAGCGCGTAGGTCTGATGATGGCCGCAGAAAGTAAAATACTCTAAAACTCTATTTTGCACCTCAGTGCAATTGCTCCCCTGTAAAAGCACGAATGCCATCCCTCAGTTGCATGTTGCTTCAGATAAAAGCATCTGCCAAATAAGTAACATCATGCTCTCATAACTGTAATCCAACAACTGCAACTTGTGACCAAGGCAAAAGAGTCCTTTTGTAGTAGTGGAAGGTCACTGACACAGGTATCTCAATTTTTTATTTAGCTCGATTGCAGCTTTCCACCACTTGCACCACCCACACAAACTGCATATGTCTAAATAAACCTATACTTACGAGTTCTACTTACATTAGGGCTCGGCTCAAGCATGTTGTCTCCATTCCAGCCGGAAATGGGTACGAAGGCGACGGTGTCTGGATTGTAGCCGATCTTCTTGATGTAGGTGCTCACTTCCTTCACAATTTCCTCGTAGCGCTTCTGGCTGTAGTTGGGCTCGGTGGAGTCCATCTTGTTGATTCCCACGATGAGCTGCTTCACCCCCAGAGTGTAGGCCAGGAGGGCGTGCTCACGCGTCTGTCCGTTCTTCGAGATGCCGGCCTCGAACTCCCCCACACCAGCAGCCACGATGAGCACAGCGCAGTCTGCCTGCAGGTGCAAAGATCAGATGTTACTGTAGTCGCTGGTGCTGGTTTATAACCGAAAGGATACAAATCTGTTCTAAACTCAAATCCAATGACTGTAACAACCTGGTGTTTGATCTTTCTGCTATTACTGACTGTTACTGAGCACGGCCGTCTAAGCTTTCTGCTTCATTATTTGCATAATAAAAAAGCCGCCTGTCATGTCATGACAAGTGGCTCCGAAATTCCATTCTTCCCCTAAGGGACAAAGGGACCCTGAACGGCATGTGCTGCACACGGGGTAGTTGAGCATCCTCATGTTACACACCTGGGAGGTCCCAGTGATCATGTTCTTGATGAAGTCCCTGTGACCCGGGGCATCGATGATGGTCACGTAGTACTTGCTGGTCTCAAACTTCCACAGCGATATGTCGATGGTGATGCCACGCTCCCTCTCCGCCTTAAGTTTGTCAAGCACCCAGGCGTACTTGAACGACCCCTTTCCCATCTGAGACACGAGAAAGGGATGAATTTTGTACAGTGTGTGCGTGGAGGGAGCGATATAGCAGGTTCTGCGAGGGCGTCCGTCTACCCTCTCTCTGTGCATCCTTACCTCGGCCGCTTCCTTTTCGAACTTCTCGATGGTTCTCTTGTCGATGCCGCCGCACTTGTAGATGAGGTGGCCTGTGGTGGTGGACTTGCCAGAGTCCACATGGCCGATCACGACAATGTTGATGTGGAGTTTCTCCTTTCCCATGGTGACGGGGTGCGTTCAGAGTCACAAAACTGAAATATATATATACGACATAAAGCATCAGTTAGAGGCAGACTGTGCAAGGCATTGCACCAACAAAAACAAATCTGGGGATTTAACTAAGACATATATTGTATTGCTGTGGCCGAAAACAACAGTACAGTAATGTCCTCTCAAGAGATGGCGCAGAGAGAATTCTGGACGTTTAAGAGGCTGTAACAACTGTCTGGCAGTAGATGTTTTCCTGGATCTTGCATTTCAGTCGTCAGAGGACCCGATCAATGGGCACTGAGGTGCCCCAGTCTAAAAACCAGCCTGCCCCTCCTACTCTATTCCTCTACCCGTCCATCCATCCATCCATCCATCCATCCACACCCCTGCTCTACTCCCTCTCATCCAGCCTGGCTCAGACTGCACTTAGACATCTGAACTACCAAGCCTCTCTCTCACAGTCACTACAGCCTCGTTACCAGCCAGAATCCTCCATTTTGTCCGGTCCGATCCACAGAGACGGTAGCAGCCATTTGTCAGACACTGCAGTGCAACTGCACACAGGTAAGCGCAGAGCGCAGACTGTAAACTCCGCAACTGCCACCGCATTATAGGCGATAACCTTCAGCACAACAATCCGCCACACTTGCGCCACGCACGAGCCTGCTGCAAAATATCCAAGCGTGGCGAGAATTCATTTGATTGAATGAGGCTAGCCTGCACCAGACACGCAAATCCTGTCTATTTAATCCAACTGTAACATGAATCCGCACTTGATCTTGGCCAGGTGAACTCAGACAGCCATTTACTTGTGCGCACTTGTCTCATGCCTCGTGCAATTTAACGTCACCACGGATGCCGCAGTGCGCTTCACCAGCACAATAATACAAAATCAAGAGGGAAATAAAGTGCGCAAAAGCCGCAGACAAACTGCGACACAGCTGATGTTTTTTTTTTTTAAGGATTTAACGCCATGTCCTATCATCTTACTGAGAGATGCGTATTAGCCGTCTGTCCGCATCACAACAACACTCCCGCGGCACCGCCTGGAGACTGCGCACACCAACAGAAAAACACGCATCATGCCCTCCTTCCCTTTAACAAAGCATCCAAACACTAAATGCGCCCTTTAGATGCAGAATGCGGACGTACCTGGGAGCTGCTCGGTGTCAGGTTGGGTGCAGGACCGGAGAGGAGAGAGACGCTGATCCAGTTATAGCGCACAGAGTGAGAGAGGGAGGGAGGGGGTGTTGCGTAATTGCGCGCATCACAGAGAGGGAGAGAGAGAGAGAGAGAGAGAGAGAGAGAGAGAGAGAGAGAGAGAGAGAGAGTTCAGCACAGGACGCAGTCGGCAAACAATTTAAGTGATCCGTTATTCAAAACACAATACAATGTGCCTGAATATATACAAGGTCACAATTTAGGACAGGTGTGAAGAGGTGGGATGTTGTGTGGATTCAGGGAGTCATGGTAACTTGACTCGGTGGGCTTAATCTCTGCAGAGACATAACCAAGGCCATGGCAAGTACCCGGCTGATGCTCAGCTCCATTACGGTCACCGGAGGTCAACTGTGGAGTACTGGACTCTGCTGAGGCCAGATGTGAAGGGCTTTGGGACAGCATTGTATACTGGTGATAGGTGGTGACACAACCCATCCCCAACATACAAGACCAGTCCTGTTCAGGCAGCTGGAAACGTCAGCGATCCCCTGGAGAGGTTCCTTCAGGAACTTCAGGCTACAAAGGAGAAACCAGGAGAGCGTGGGTGCGTGGCCAGGTCAGGTCAGAGTGCTCACCTTTCCAGACGCTCGCCCAGCTGGATTAACTTCTTTCCCACGTGAGTCTCTCTGCACGCCTGTCTCCTGAAGGCCACAACAAAGCAAAGGCTGCTGGGAGACCAGGCCAACTGAGAGATCTCCAAGAAGCAGCACCGGTCCTGAAGTCAACGTCGCACCGTGAGGAAGTCTTTTGTAATCGTGTGATGCATCTAGTGGGGTCCTTCCAAAAATGGGAGAGGCCAGATCTTTTCAGCAATGGTGAAGTGTGTCCAAATGTTCTCACACTGAGGGGGAAATCTGGAGCCTGGTTTTGTCAGTCGTAATAACTCAGAGCGGTAACCAATTACTGTGTGTGCCGTATATGAGGTAAATGACGAGGTGAATGGCAAGTATAAGAACGAGCACCTTGTGTGTCCAGGGACCAATACTGAACATAATTTTTCCACTTCATCTTGAGAATGCTATCTGTTACTGGGTCTGCAGCCACGTCTTCATATAGAGTTCCACTCAGAAGTTGCATAAGGTTAGTGTACATGTTTCCAATATTCTCATTCACAAGACCCCGTTTCTCAGACAAAGAGTTCAAATTAGACATGGTCAAAAGCTCGGTTATTCACGCTTCTCTCTGACATTTGCATTGAAAATGCACTCAAACGACAAACACGGTGAAACAATAACTCCACAGAAGAGGGGATTTGAGCACAGCTGTATATATTGAAGTATTTACAAAACACAACAGTGACTTAGGACATCCCTCTGGACAATTTCCATGTTCCAAGTTTGCAGTGATCATTACTTTCTCGGCACAGTTCACATACATCACGTAGAGGTCCCTCTGTTCTCCTTGTGCGCACTTGGATCCCTTATCAAAAGAATGAGTGTGCGGTCCCGAATTGTGTGTGTGACCCAGTTTAAGCTAATGCAATAAGGCACAAGTGCATCACATCTTAAATTGGGATGCTGCTGCTACTTGTTGACATAAATTACAACCGAGACAAAATGTTTTCGCTGTCGCTTAATTTTGACTTGTGCTTCAATGGGCATTACGTACAAAAAGGGGGAGATAGACACAGTATAATATAAACGCGACCTGACCATAACTACAAAGACGCTTCGCCTGTTGGTCACAGCTCGGACTGGGCTTTACGACCAGTCACATGAGAACGGATCAGGTACTCTGAGTCGTTAACTGTGCCATTTAAAATCGTTTTGAGACGGGAATTCGGGCCGACACATTAAAACCGAGGACACGCCTCAATGTAGTGGCTAAAACAATCTATAAAAAGTAAACAAACATCCTCCGCGATCCCTCCGAGTCATACCTGAGAATTAACACACAAAGTGCAAATCCTATCACTGTAGTAAGGCTGCATCCAGCAGGAACCTCTTAAAAGCGGTACAAAAGGTGGCGACGGCTTGGGATCCTCGCATGCCTTGTTCAGACTGCCAGGCTTGATCTGTACTTTTTTTTTTGTTTGTTTGTTTCGAACACATATCTCGATTGATTTTACAACATCTGGGGGACCAAAAACGAACCAAATAAAAAGCGCATGACGACCTGTGCAAACCCTGGGGCAGAGCCAGAGCTCTCTGGAGGAATGACGCTGCTTATTTTGACCCGGGAGCCGGCTGCTCCCCCCCCCCCCCCCCCCCCCTCCTCCCCCTCCCCCAGAGGAGCTGGAGAGGGTTGCCTGGTGAGAGGGGGACGTCTGGAATATCATGCTTTGCCCTTCTGCCTCAACCACCCAGCCTTTAATGTATGAACGCGGATGCACGGATGCAGCGGGGGAGACGGTTTGGAGCGCGGGCCGACTAGCCTCCGTTCGTGCGACGCTGTCCCTGTTGGACACCTGTGCGGTCGCCCCGGCAACCCGAGCAGGCAGGCCGGTGCCGTCTGGGATACACAAATTTGATCCGGTCACTGCAAATGACAAGAGACTCGGCCGTCGAATTCTGATTTGAGAGACAAATCCGATTCGCCTGCACAGACCGAACAAAGCCCTACAGGTTTTAAGACCCCGAAGTTTTTCTGCATGAGAAAGAGGTGCCGGCGGGGCATAACCTGAAGAAGACGAGATGTCCCAGTTTGACATGTAAAGCCTCTTAATTACTGCCACGAATAATACAAGAGAACGGTCCGTGTGCTCACACAAAGAAGTTTAAAATCCTAGTTCTAAGAGGCTTCGCGATAAGGCATCTTACAAGACGAAAAAGATAAAGAAAAAAAGATACTCAGATGCGTGCTCTACGAGCGCATACTCAAAAGCAGTCTCATCACATTTGACACGTTTCAGACATGACGATAGGCGAAACAAACAGAGAATGGCAACAAAAGTCACGAGGCTTTTCTTTGTAAAGAGGGGCCTTGACAGGCCCCATTCCCTTTCTTAGGCATAACAACCGATCCTTCGCAGAGACGCAGTCTGTTGTGGGCTTGGATTGATGAGTTTTGCCTCCCGGAGATATTCCCTTTCATTGCAAACTGCGGTGCTCGTTCACCGCGCGCGGCCACGGGAAAAGAACGACCTCCGGGGGCCGATGTGAACGTCACTCGCCGCCGCCACCGCCCGCTGGAGAGGAGGGAATAAAAATGAGGGGAAAAAAAAGGTCCCGAGGCGGAGGCCCGTCCACGGATCCGGCGGCGGGGCGGCGGCCTCAGTCCCCGTGAGAGTAGGGCGTGTGCACGGCCCAGGGCTGCACCGTCCCGCGGCCCAGCGCGCTGTAGAAGGACGCCCCCAGCAGGTTGATGCCGGCGGCGATGTAGAAAACCGTCTGCCACTCCTCGATGGTGTTCTGCGGGACAGACAGCGCAGGCGCAAGCATTGAGACGGGCGAGGGAAGTGTCCGGGCTGCCGTTGAATACCGTGTGATGCCTGCAGAGATGCGTTTGTTCTGAAGAGCTGTGTGCAAACCTCTCGCCACTGATAGATGCGGCGATCCTGTGGCTCCTACTCTCTTGCACTGATTGATTTATTGTGCCTTTTTTTTTTAAAGGTAGACACAAGCACCAACAAGGGCTACAGAACTGTGAAATCAGGCAGAATGTTGGCCTGGCTGTTTTTTTGTTGTTTTCTTAAGAAAAAGGCCAGAGTGACGCTTGGAAAACGCGAAGACGGCCGACCACTGAGTTTACGGGCTTGCTGTTAAACAAGGTCTATGAACGCCCCCTGGTGGCCAAACGGCAGCGTGTTAATCCTCGGAGACTAAACCAATTAGACTGGAAACGACAGCATCTGTTAAGCCAGACGCAGTGGAGGTCAGGACAGCCCCGGTGACCCCTGTCGCAGCGGTTACCCTGAGGTCAGCGCAGAACAAGCCAGCTTACGTTTTTGGTCAGTGCTGTGGCTATGACCGGTCCCACCATCCCAGGAATGGTTGCAAACGTGTTGGTGATGCCCAGGAGGATGCCGGCGTACCTGCGAAAACACAGGGACGACGAATGAGCACATTCAGGGGCATTCAGGGGTTGCAGCTCCTGTACCTGGAGGTCACTGTGTCTGAGCACGTTCAGAACAGGAACAGTCCTGCACTGCCAAATAACAAGAGCATGCTTGCACTGCTCCTTATTCTGTAACTGATTGTCTTTCTAAAATCTAGGATCAGGGACTTTGGCCTATGTCATACTCTTGGGGTGACAACAGAACTAATGTCTGCACCCTGAAATGGAGATCGAAAGAAGTGATATTCCTCAACTCGGGAGTGCGACTGATCTGCTACAAGTCGCCCATGCGGGGTGAGACGCTTACGAGGGCGCGATGTCCAGGTGGTTGATGTTGAAGCCGGACGCGGAGACTCCGCCCAGAGCGGACGAGATGGTGAGGAAGGTCACGGCCAGGGTGTAGTTGCAGCCCGTGTAACCCGCCGCCACCAGGAACACCGCCGGGCCGATCATGCCTGGGGACGCAACGCGGTGTCAGTCAAAACGCCGGGGAAAGGCGAAACAGCCTCGCGGCGAGCGTTTCCGCCCCTCACCGACGACGGAGAAGGACTTCCTGACGGCCACGGTCGGGTAGCGGCAGGTCTCCCGCAGGTAGTCGGCAAGCTGGCCGCTCAGCACGGCCATGACGGCGCAGCCCAAGTAGGGCAGAGCCGAGAGCATCCCGTTCTGCAGGGGAGAGAGGACAAGACTGGATGAGAGAGTTCAGAACACGTTCACATGCAGCCTGTCGTGAAGTCAAGCCGCGTTTATGTCTCCGACAGGGAGAACGACCCGTACTGGACCCGAGTCTCGTCTCGTGCGTTATCTCATCCCGTCTCATCCCATGCTGAAGGCATTAGCATTTGCCAGCATTTCCGAGCATCAGTGGCAGCTTATCGGATGATCACCTGCTGTATGCTGAACCCCAGGATGTCGTTCATGTAGGTTGGCAGCAGGGTGAGGAGGGTGTAGAAGGTCCAGTTGTAGGAGAAGTGAGCCACGACGATGGCCAACAGCGGCCTGGACGTCACGATGGCCCCCCAGGGGGTGTGGCGTGGCGTGTTGGACAGCTGTGCACACCAGGGAAGACAAGAGATCACGGACGGCCCTGTGGCCGCTCTCCGTCTCAAACACGGTAGGCCCGAGCAAGACCCGGAGCGCCGGTGCCCACGGTCGCGTCTACACGTCTGAGTCACAGTTAAAAGGGGCTGTTTTTGGCATTTGATGAAGCGTGATGACGCCGTTGGAGCTCTGAGGTCTCAGCAGATTCCACTAAACGAGAGGGTCGATGCAGAGTTACTCCTGACTAAGGGAAACGGCTGCGGCTGTGGAAATGTCCGACGAAAGTGCAGAGTAATGCCGGGCGCTGTGATCCAGCAGCTGAGTAAGAGAGATAAGACAGCGGAATGCCGCAATCCGCCGAGATTACGCAACACCTTCTCATTAGTCTCAGCTCTACGGGACGCAAGTTCAAATGCAACATCTGAGTCACATCTTAATCTCATTGTCCACTCATCCCCGCTGGTATAGTGCTCAGTTTCAGTTTTTACCAAAGCAGATTTGGACTTTTCCTCTCAAAACTCATAGAAATACAAAAAAAAAAAAAAAACAGAAACCTTGCAAATATCATGGGGCGGTCTTTCGGACGAGCCGTGAAAGTTTGTCGCAGCACTTCCCTGGCGTTTGCACGTCGCCAGTGGAGGGTCGCGTGACCGGCTCGCTTCCGGCAAGACGTATGGAGCGAGACTGAATGTTTTTCCCGAAATCTAATTAAAGTATCTGATGAAACCATGGGAGCGCAAATTGCTTTGGACATCCGTCTTCCGCTGGGTCGAGCCTCGAGCCCCCCACCCCCCACCCAAAAATTGTGCGCCGTCGCCGGAGGGATTCACCAGAGTCACAGGTTCATGCGCGGGACACCTCAAAGCTGCAACTGCACTCTATCCACATTCCAGATGATTGTGAACTGTTTGTGGCGCTACCTCGTTCTTGAGCGAGGTGTTGATGTAGAGCCTCTCCCGCTCAGATATCCGCGGGTGAGTGTTTGGACTGTCGAAAGCCAGGAATGCCCACAGGACGAACCACACCAGGCCAACGGCACCTGGAGGCACAAACAAACAAACAAACAAACAAGCAGGCAATGTGGACACTCTGCATTCTTCCAGCGCCGGGCCCTAGAGACGTGGAACGACGGGGGCCGACGTGCGACCCGGGGGGACTTCCACGCGACAGCTAAACCAGTGAAACAAAGTGAGCCCGAGCTGCGAGCACGTTCCTCCGGGTAAACCTGCTAACTCGTCGTTTCCGCCGACCAAAGGGGAACAGAGGAGCAGACAGTGGAGAGTGCGCGTCAGGCGACATCTCGAAAAGGAGGAAAAAAAACAGACCAAACAGTGCTGACCGGTAGACAGACGGGCCACTTGAGGGCAGAGGGGGGAAAAAGGCCCGTGTCGGCACAAATGGGTGCGGCTTCATTAGCTGTGCATGGTTTGGGGTGCCGTGGCGTAGTGGGTTAAGGCGCCGTACCATGAACCCGGGTGACGCTGGTTCGATTCCGGCCTGAGGTCTTTTCCCGATCCTCCCCCACCTCTCTCTCCCCATTCCCTTCCTGTCTCTCTTCGGCTATCCTATCTGAATAAAGGCAAAAAAGCCCCAAAAAAAATCTTTAAAAAAAAAAAAAGAAATGCATGATTTACCAGATGTAAATCCAATAAGGTTGCGTGAAGTTGTTGTGGCACGCGTCACAAAGCGCGGCAATGATGCGAAGCTTCCAGGACGGGCTGACGACAGCGCCGACTTGACCTTACGCCAAACGTTCTTCTAAAAAAAAAGACTCCCGACGAATAGATTTACGAGAGGTCGGGAAATTTGCGTCGACGCCTTGAGCCGGAGAAATGAACACACGACTCAACAAAACAAGATCATATCATCGGAAGGGGACTGGTGGATACTACCACTCGACCCCGGTGCTTTACCGAATACGTAGAAGACGTAGGTCCAGTCCAGGTAAAAGCAGATTTCACCGGACAGAGGCAGCGCTATCACCGTCCCCAGCTGAGCTCCTGGAATAGAAGGGAAAAATACGCATGAATCAATGAGTGAGTGGTGAATATGGAGAAGCAGAAGTTGAAATGAATGAGGATGTGAGGAAAGATTCCACGAATAAATACAGAGGAGGCTAAGAGCAGGCCTTTCAGCACACACGGTTAGAGTGAGCCACAGGCGTCAGCTAAAGATTCACCAGGTTTAACACTTACTTCCTGGTTCAATTAAGGACTGTTTGCTCAGCAAATGTTTTCCACTCTGACCAAACAAAAAAAAAAACGATCAAATGTTTTGTCATTTTTCATGCAACTGAGTTTCTTGGGTGATAAAGACTCGATTTTAAACAACTGCTTTGTGGAGGCAAAATATAGTCATAACAGAGCAGATTCACAGCCGTCTCTCTTTGCACCGATTTGACCGTGTATCCCACGTGTCCACGATTCTTACCAATGTAGGATATTGTGAGGAGGCGACTCCTCTCCAGCGGCGGGGCCCATGATGCCCACATGGCGTACATTGAAGGGAAGGTGACTCCCTGAGGGCAAACACAGGAGTGTAGTTTGTACAGCTGTCAGGCTGCTTGACCGCTACAGCGCTTGTTTATGGGTGATTTCATGGTATTGATGATGATTTGCAACAGCTTAATCGGTCTCACTGAAAGTCCCTCTTTAAGGGCGACCTGAGCCCGAACAAAGCATGCTTAACAACAGGGTGAGAGGGCGGTGGCCCCATACCTCTCCTATGCCCTCCAACACTCTGACGGCTATGAGGTAGCCTGCGCCCAGGTCAGCGGCCGCAGGGGTGAGTAGCGTAAAAATGACGGTTCCCAGGATCCCCAAACCCATCAGCCACTTGGGACCGTAGCGTCCCGCCAGGTACCCTCCGGGGATCTGTGTCAGGATGTAGCCGTAGAAGAAGGAGCCCAAGATCCAGCCCTGTGTGGCCGAGTCCCAGTTGTACACACTGGCCTGTGTGTGGGGGGGGTCGACAGATTAGAGACTAAACTAATGACTGGGGTGTGATCAGGGCAATAGCAGGCAGTAACAGTAACAGTTTTGAGTAGAAATATGTAGACGGTGTCCTAGCAGTGCTATGCTATATCTGGAGAGAAGTTATGAGCACATTATGGTATCTTTTAATCTTTTTTCACTGATATTCACACTTCAATGTGTGACTTTTTTAGGATTTAAGTTTGTGACTAAACAATGTCTAAATCTAAATCAAGGTACATGCCACACACACACACAAGTGGAGAAGTAAAACCATAACCCTGACTAAAAATAATGAACTAACTTAGGACTTTTGGACTTTAAGCTGTGAAGCTCTAATGCCGGGCTTGGGACCCAGTCTCGCTCAAATTCAGCGGGAGGTCTTTTCAGCAGAGCAACGGTTTCCATCAATGATCTTCCTCGTCCTCCCTCACCGTGTGGTTGTGTTTGGGCCGCGCGGGGTTGGCGTGGGCGGGACACAGCGAGCTGCTGTGGTTGCTGGCGGACTGGTGGGTGTTGTTGACCATGTCCACCATGGCCACACTGAGGTTGACCCGCAGGGAGTAGACCACGAAGAAGCCCAGGGAGGAGAGCAGGGCCAGGCCATAGCGTGACGAACAGCATGCCGGAGCTGCAGGGGGAAGAAGAGTCTGGGTTGGCAGATGGTACTGCGGCTGACATTATATTATACATCAGGGCTAATGTACTCTGGCGACTCAGGGGTATAAAATGCAAAATAACATTTACTGGGCAAATTCAAGGTTATTATCTCAGCGTAAGCTTTCAGTGCTGCTGTTATGAACTCTATCCTTTCGTCTTGACTTTCAGGTTCATAGATAAACTTTGACGTGCAGTTAGTCAGTGGATTTGCATAAGGTGCAGTAACATGCAAAACTGGCTGTTGCATGAACCACTTTCCACTTCTGCCCCTTCTTCGTCCACTTCTTCAGCCTACATGTCAGATGTGAATGTGTTCTGACTGCTCAGAAAGACTGGAAAAGCTCTAAATAAGAACAAGTCCATCCACAATGAAATTGACTATCCCACTCTCATTTACTCATTTACAAAGGATGTACACAACACTAACTTTCCATAACTGGGAGGTTGAAATATGTGCATGCGTAAAAACATCAGTTGAGAAAACATCATGTTTTGAAATCCAGCTAAAGTTATATTAGGTTTTTAAATGCCCTGCCGGGTTCGCAGTACACTATCCAATGTCAAAAGTCAAAGTCCAGCACCTGACGACTGTCAACACACACCAAGCAAACCACACACTCATTATATACTAGATATTCTAATAACTGACTGAACAGAATTCAATACAGCAACTTATCATGCCTAGTCATACAAATGGTGCAGTCTTGTACATAAGCAACTTTGAAAGTTGGAACTTTTTGAAGGAAACCCGAAGGAAGTAATCAGTCAGCTGATGTAAACATCCCACACAGTATTACCACAGAAACCCAGGTAGCTGCACATTTTGTAATCTAGTTCAATCATGTAGCAGTGTGGTAGCAGCAGCCAAGTAACTTGTCTACACGGAAGTGTAGTCTCGATTATAATACAATGAAAAGCTGCAATTGAATGAATGCTACTTCCCCACCAGACGCGGATCAGCTGTGACACAAACAGCTGTTTCTTCCATCTCTCTCTGCTCTCACCTCTCTGGGCTTTGTCTTCGTGTCCTCGGTGCAGCAGCGGTGTCTCCTGCTCGTCTCCCTCCGTGTCCGAGCCGCACCGATCCATGTTGAAGCTCAGTCGACTGCTCGGCTAGCCTACAGCATCTCAGACAACACCTCGGAAAGCAACAAACACAAGAACAACAACAGAGTCACGACGCAGCACAAAGGTACCCGCCGCTTCCGGGAAGTTCGGCGCAGCGGCGCATCTCATTGGCTGGATCACTTCACGTGACGAGTAGCACAAGACCGGAAGTAATGAATAAGGGCGTAATTCTTTTACCCCGTTTATTGGCTGCAGGTTCATAAACATCATAACGATAGCAATACTACTACTACTACTACTATTTCTAATAATAGTCGTAGTAATAAACTGTATTCATAAAGCACATTTCAAACAGATAGATAGATAGATAGATAGATAGATAGATAGATAGATAGATAGATAGATAGATAGATAGATAGATAGATAGATAGATAGATAGATAGATAGATAGATAGATAGATAGATAGATAGATAGATAGATAACTTTGCCAGTAATGCAGTGACGGTTTTGATAAGCAGATAATTATTCTGCTTATGTCAAAGCAGAAATGACTGCTCAATGACTATTTATGATGAGCAAAAATCCAGCCGACCACTAAAAATTTAAACCAAACATTTATTTTTTCCTTTTTCTATTTTAGTCATGTACAGTAGAATACTTGCA
This sequence comes from Karalla daura, assembly GCA_029224185.1. Lineage (NCBI taxonomy): Eukaryota > Metazoa > Chordata > Actinopteri > Chaetodontiformes > Leiognathidae > Karalla > Karalla daura. The sequence continues at coordinate 6,911,430 of CM055200.1, forward strand.
GTCATCTCTATTTTATTACCATTCTGTTCTGAAGCAGCCAATGTAGCCAAAGCAATTTTCCTCTGGGGATCAATAAAGTATTCTGACTAGTGATTCTTCGGGTTTGGTCAGTTGTACCTGCAATATTTAATTTGACAAAATGACTTAACACTCCCTGGCCACAGTCCTATAGGAAGCACAAACGGCACAAAGTCTGCATCAAATCTAGTTTGCAGTAATGAGACGCTGCAACATCTGGTAATATGTACTACTGGAAGTCACTTACAAAGTGGCTGAAGTATTTTACCTAATCATGATGCCCTTGTTAAGTCTGAGGCCTCGCTAGGTTGCTGTTGACTGTAATAATATTTTGTCTATTTTGTTTAAAATGTTCCACTGAAACTCGTAGGCAAAGAAAGGAGGGAGCGCTGACCTTTCTACCATCGTGATCCTCATAGTTCCTGGTTTATATCTAATCATATTAGACACAACAGCTCGCTTATTATATTCTTACTCAATGCTGTAATCCGGAATCCACATGTGGTACACACGGGGTAAGTCCGCACAAGAGAAGGCAAGATAAATTGTCTCTTTGCACAAAAGGCTGGGCATTGTTGTGGTTTCTACAGGCAGAGACAAGTTCTCTTCCACTCTGAAACAATACAGCTTGTGCAAACTCCATGAGTCCCATAACAGAGTAGGCACGCACGTGGGGGTATTGCAGGATAATTATCATATAATGAAGTTCTATAACTCATAAAGTGCATTCAATGTTGGTTTACTTGAAGCATTCCAGGAATACAAAACAAGGCTCATTTGACAGATTAATTCATCTTGTGGCTGTATGTACAATATATAGTGTAAATACCTAGCTAAAGGACAAACTATATCCTAAAATACTTGGATAACAAGGAAAGTGTTTGGTAACTGTTTCAAGCTGAGAAATTTAAAAGATGTCTGAGAAATCTTTTGCCCCAAGGAAATCTTGAATTTTTTTGCTGATGAATATTGATAATAACTGAATACATTTTTTTATTGAACACGCGCAAAAACACACACACATAGACACTCATGTAATCTTAGAATCAGATGATGTGTTATGATGTAACTTTCAAACACAGGTTTTCTGTTTTAATGAGAAATCACACAGCTGATCGTCTCTAGGCTCAACAATCTCCATTGCAGATGTGACGACACAAAACAGTCATACTGTAGAAGAAGAGCGAGACAGGAACAGGCAGACATGTTGGATGGTCAGGCAGTGGCATTTATAAGATTTGATATATTCACAGATTTCACTTTATGCAGCAGAAGTCTATTCCTTAAGATCTCAGAAGAAAGTTTTCACAGTGAAATCTGCAAATGTGAATCATGGTATTTAGCTAAATATCTGTTCATTCATATAGTGAGAAATTCATCTGGAAATTAAGTTGTGCAAACATTTAAGCTGTTTTTTCATGAAGAAAAAGTTTGGTAGATGACAACTATAAAGTATTTGAGCAATCGATAAGATGAATCAATCTTTATTTATGATTTTAAAGCTGCTCCAGTCAATTTTGTTGGACTATGTGTAAAGTATGAATGATTTCCAATAGTATGTAATTAATCTACTGGGAAATAATAACAACATAACAACACATCACATATCGGTTTATATATTAGCCTATATTAAGTGTTTTCACAACAGGACAATCAAGTAGACTTCTATAACATAGCTTCAACATGGATCGCTTCTGTAACAGCTCTTCTTGACTCATGAGAAAAGAAAACAAACTAGACCAAAACATGGGAAAACCATGTTTTCATCCATTTAAAAACCAAAATATTGTTCAAAGAAAAAAAGGTATGGCTTTCTAAATTTAGCCCGAGTGTGATGTCCTCAGATGCTGATTAATGGCTGCATCTTGGGAGAATTTTTAATCTGACAGTTTATTAGTAGCAGGATACAAGGAAATCTTGAAATGACAACAATGTTTTAGCCACTGCAGTAACTGGCTTTTCCATTTCAGGCTTATGCCGATCAGTGCCACTGTGTAAATCATCCTCATTAACAGCCAGTCGCTAATGAGTTAGTTACAGTAAGTGGCTGTGTGATGAACAAATGTCTCCCTCTCTCCTCCTGATCTCTCCTTTCTGACTCTCCACCCTGAAGACAAGGGCCTTATTGTGCAAAAGGGAAATCATAGGACTCACATGCTTTTGAGGAGAGAAAGTTAGCGATCACAGCAAAGGATACAGTTGTTCAGAAAGGAAGAACAAGGCAGGAGAGCAGACTGAAGGCTCCTTGAGCAGGATAAGAGCCTCAGAACCGCACAGCCTTGAACCAGGTCGGACCAGGATATCTGAACATGGAGAATGGCGAGACAGAGACTGAAGACAAGAGGGAAGCTGTGCCACAAGGTAAAGCAGGTGTTCAAGGAACTGAGCTGCAACTTTGCACATATGTGTTTGGAAACCAAGGTTTTGGTGTGAGCTGGCTCCACACTTATAATGCTTGTCGAGTCACTTGGAGGTGTATTTGTTTCTGTAGTGGCTTCGTGTAGAAAACGTCTAAAAACACTGAAACAGCGTCACTGAAATTTGGCAGATCCAAATTTGATGTCTTTTAATTGTTAAAAAAATGTTGAGAGAAGCAGCTAATGTAATATTTGAGCTTCACATATGCAGTTCCCAAACAAAAACTACTTCTATCACAACATTTTGCAAAGATTTAAGAGCCCAACCAGGGTTTGTTTTCCTGCATTGCCACAATGGCTGAATGGCAGCATGTTTTGCCTGAGTGTTGACTGCAGACAGCAGATGTCACTCGACGGGGGAATCATCTTTAATCCCCCTGTGTTTCAGTTCTTTCCTTAACCTTGATAAAGTAAGACTCGGTTTTAGTATTTTGATACAAAAATTCGAAACCCTTGGATTGAGATGGCATCGCTAAAATGTCAAATGAATATTTTTGTTTTGCGTCTCGTTCTCACTTGTGTAACCCCCCGTAGCAGCTTTGTGCATCAACATAACAGTCAGAACAAGGTGACCTAGTATGAGGAGCATGCAAGTCTGCAACTGGAGGAAGCCCGGGTCAATGGGTTAAACAAACACACAACTTTTGCTCTCGGGGTCAGCATTCGTGAGAAACCAAAGCGGAAGGAGAAGTGAAGAATCTTTTTGGATCAATTGCATTGCCCGAACTAAACCAAACCAAAGTCCTCCGCCACGTCTGAGCGACAGCTTCATGCGTGGCACAGATGAGAGCCAGGCGTCTGGTTTTTCCAGACTGGCTTAAATAGGAGTTAGTCTTTAGTGATGAAATGTTGAACCATTTCAACAGAAGTGAACAAATGTTCAACATGTCTTTACATGCATTCTCTTAGATGAGCAGAAGACTGTACTGTTCAAACCATACAGGAAATGAATCATGCTAAGCTTGTTTGTTTATTATTCACCGGCCTCCATGTACTGTGTGTTTTAGGATTATTTAATTTCATTCTATTAGCTGTAATGCTGATAATTGGATCCGAATTCATTTACAGTGGGACTTCTGAGGGACATCATGTGTGTTGCTATCACTACTCCGATCACAGATCCACTTCCTTTTGGTTTCCCAGCAGTGTTCACGTTCCCAAACCTCAGATACAGTAAAGCTAATTGCCATATTGACATCATCCTTTTCAGGCCTTGGAAATTTGCATGTGTGTATAGCCTACAGACAGCAAGGCTGTTGTTGTTTGTCTCGCTGTTTTTCACTTTCACAGATAAGAAGTGCAACACAGCACAGATGTGATACATTGTGCCTGCAGGCCTCGTCTATTATGCATGATAACATATGTGAAATGCGTATTTCGAGTGACCTTGGGCGATGTCGATAGCAGCCTCGACCTGTGACATTTCCGCAACAAGCACAGGCATTGTGTCTTTATACAGCAAGTTAATTGTCGCGCATTGCGCTGCATTAGAGAGAAAATCCTCCGGCAGGCCGATCACTTTGTAAACATGAAAACCAGTCCCTCAAAGCTCTCCCGCAGCAAGAGAAATCTGTAGCACATGAATACGAGAATTTATCAGGAGCCTCGTAACGGAGGATTTACTAGCGTGTGGTTTGTCCAAGTCAAAGATGTATCCACAGATTCGCAGCGAAAAGGGACAGAAATGATGCTTGTTCTTGGGTTAGAGAAGGACAGCCATGTGTAGCACTTTCACATGACTCTTTCACCTTCCTGGACTAAACTTTAATGCCATGAAATATTTATCATCAACCCCACGCTCTCACACACACTCACTCACTCAAATAGTTCTGATCAGAATCTGCACCATGAATGATCACTTCGAGACTGTTCTGAGCAGATAGAAAGCTCCTCACCCTTATTTCAACTCTGTACCAGAATAAAATGGAAGTCAACATTTACATCTTCATTTTTCAATCTGAATCATTTTGTTAAAGCTGTTCTTTTCTTTGTGTCTTTATTGACTGAAGCATCAGTAGAAGGCATCTTGCACCACCAGTCAAGAGGTTACCTCTGGGAAATAGATGAAGTAGAAGTAAATAAGTGGGCGCCTGAAATTGAATGAATACGAGGACACAGAAAGCGTCATTGTTGGTAGTAGGAGACTCCACCTCCGATGACCTTCTAGCCAATGCAATGTCAAAACACATTTGATCCACTTTTATGTTTAAACACATTATCATCCAAGGTATGACTGGGCTGTCATTTCATGCCCGATTATGAACGTATGAGGTAATCATTTAATGGAATCAATCAACACTTTCACACAAGCCACAGTCTGGATGCCTGACTGAGTTTTTTTTTCTGTTTTGTGTTTCGGTTTAGATAAAGGGGAAAACATGGAGGAGGCAAACCTGGAGATAGCTCAGGTAATTTTCACACAGTTTAAGTTTACTACAACTTCATATTTTCTGTCTTTGCTTTTTCAAGGTCTCTGGGATGACTGATCCGACTCGGTGCTCACTCTTAAACTCCAATTAAGCTACTGCGAGTCAAATGTGTCACATTTACTTCATGATTTTTCACAGTAAAATTCCAACGTTAGGACATCTGTGATCTTATCAGAATCTAAAGCTAAACTCGGAGTCAGAAGTCACAGAAAGTTCAAAGGTCACTCACGCCCTGTGTCTGTGTGTGTGCGATTTTCTTTTTGACATTCATGGAAAGAGGACGGGACTTCTGACCTGTAGTTCAACAACCACGACTTTGATAGTTAGACTCACTTTATGACTGAGAGGGCAAAGCAAACAGAGGCCTCTTTCAGCACCAACCAGGATGACTAATATCACTGCACATATTACTGCAGATGGGATGATAATCCTTTGAAGCACAACTACGGAGTGTTGCGTCTCACCAAAAACTTATTACATACATGTTAAGCACTTCTCAGTCTGCTAGTCTGTCATTAAATAAAACGTTGTATAGTTTCTACATTGTTGAGCCAATCACTGCTTGCCCAGCTGTTTACTCACTCACTTCCCTGTCACATTGTGACAGGGAAAACACCATCCAAGGTCTCCCAATCATGTGAACGTCACGTAGAAAATACACTCTGTGAGGAATCGTCTCATTCGTTGTCCACTCATGAATAAGCTGAATGCCTGACCAGACTAATTGTATTCTGACAAAAAAAATGATGTTCATCCGTTTGCATGAGTTATTCGCACATTCATGCATTGGAATTTACAAGAGGAGAAGTTGAAGAGTGAAATTTATCCCTACAGTGACTTTACATTTACAACACTGCCACAAAAAGTTATAACAACTTAACATAAAAGTTGCGAGAAACGAGAAGTTACTGTCTTCGAACAGAGTTCTGGAAAGGTTTCACTGAGGACTCTTGTGTACAGTTTATTATATATATCTATTCAAAATATATTTTTCATGAATTTCTAGCTATCAATATTGACATTACACTTTTGAGTACCTGATTTAGTTATTTAGTGGACCCAACCATAAAAACATGTACAGTCGTATAATTAAAAAACGAGCTCTAAGAGGAATTCATAGTGTAGTGCATGTTTAGGTCTGTGTGTGTGTAGAGACATATGCTGATGCTGATAGCATCAGGGAGGAAGGAGAGGAGAGAGAAAACAGGACAGACGCCCTATTCAGTTTGCACCCTGATGTCTTTCACATGACTGGGAGAGAGATAGAGATGGAAAGATTGGCCGAGGAAGGGCGGCTTCAATCCATGTTGTGTTCCCATGAGCTGATTCGGTCACTCCTGCTGAATAAATTCAATCAGCTATGAAGGAAAAACTAAGAGGAACTGCAGAGAGAGAAGGGAGGGAGATGCAGAGCCTACAACACAGGGCTTGGTTCTAAGAAACAGCAGATGACAATGAAGATGGGAAGAGAGAAAAGTGACATGCTTCTGAGCTTAAATCAACAGACGTCTGGGAAAACCTGATTGAAGATGTACTGAAATGCCATTAAAATGTTGACAAAATTGCTCCAACTGATGGACAAGTAAGACCTATTGAAGTGCCAGAGACAAAAGACAAATTCAATCAATCAATACACACACACACAATAAAATTTTATAGACATTTTGTATAATCAATCGAATCAACAAATTAGATAAACTTGCGTAGGACCCAGAAACTCGAGGATCTTCAACGTAAGCAGTTAAATCCGCTGATGAGAGAAGAAGCAATTAAATATATGAACATAATCAGTAAATCCCAAAAAACGTGTTGCTACTGCTGCTCCTTGTGGTGCAGCTGCAGGGCCTGGTGGCAGAGCTGCGTGAGGGGCTCCACGCGGCCCTGACCGAGCTGTGCGAGCTGCGCCAGAGGGACCACGGCCTGGAGGAGAAGCTGCAGGCCCACCAGACTGATGTGGATGATAAGATAATGGGCCTCAAGAACTCCCTCAACACTCTCAAGGTGCTGCAGATGCCACACAGTGAACACCCCCACCCTCACACACACACACACACACACACACACACACACAGTCTATTTTAGTTGAGGTGGAGAGGCCGCTGTAACATAATTCAGAGCATCTGACTTGAACTCTGTTGAAACTGTAAACTAATTTCATTTATTAGATAGGAAGGCAGCTCCTGCAGACACACACACTGGTATTCAATGGCAGAGGAAACACTGACAGGCCTGCATGTCTCATACAAGCCCATGTTGTAAGATCTGTGAAATGTACTATTTTTGTCTCTCTCACATTTATCTGCTCTGACACAAATTCACAAACGGCATCAAACCAGTTTTAATTTAACCTGCCGCATTCGGGCAGCTATAGCGTATACATTTGCACAATCCAAGAGTGTGTTATAGTTGAACATACACTATGCATTGATTTATCAGTATGTCAGTATTTTAACATTACCTTTTACTTCTGCTCTACTTCTGCCACAAAAGCAGAAACAAGGAAAATGAACAAATTTTCTTCCTGCTTTTTGATAAGTGGTGTGGAGGCAAAAGTAGAAGGCTGCCAAATGAGTGGACACACACACACACACACATACACACACACACACACACACACACACACACACACACACACACACACACACACACACACACACACACAACATTTAATTTACTATGACACTCAGACTAAGGGTCAGTCACGACCCATGTATGTGTTAAACCTGTGGGAAGAAACCAGAAAATAATAGAAAAAAAGATACACATAATGGGATCTTTTCAATCATTTCTCACATATGACCAAATAAATGTACAAAGACAATCTATTTGATGTTTCCAATCAGTTTCAATGAGATTTATTCAAATCTGTAAATACTGAACACTCCAAAAACACCTCGAGGCCTGAGGATGATCATCTGTTTGAGAAGACCATTGTTTACAAAATTTACTTTACCAAAGACATGATCGTATAAAGGGATATTACCGCATGGACCCTGAGTCCCCTCATTGGTGACATTGTATTTACTTGTATAATTCTGGAAGATCTGTTCAAGCTCTGTCAGCTCACAGCACTAATGCACACTCCTTGCCTCTCACCTACTCGCAGGAGGAGCTAAATGTGGCGTTGTTCCACATAAAGGACATGTCCAGCAGGCAGAAAGATGTGCAGAGGAGGATAGAGCTGCTGCAGTCACAAAACACCAAAGAGATCATCTCTGTTCCACACAGGTAGGACTGGACAATTTCACCCCATGCTTTACTGTTGAATGCCTATAGCTGTGGAGAGTAGACCCTTCCTTCAGTGCTAATGCTGCAGACCAGGCACACAGGTGTGGGGAGTGACTTGTCTTCTCACATTTCCTTGCTCCACTTTTGGTTTGCTGATTGGTCCAACAGCAGAAAGAACTCCAAGGCAGATGTGCTATTGGCGTCCGGGGACGAGCACATCTGCGTGCCCAGCCAGTCCGACCTCAACGTTATCCAACACTTCTTCTCCAGCCTGCCTCACAGCGGCTCCCCACAGAGGAGCACCACGTCCACACAGAGTGAGTGGCTGCATGTTTGCCAACTCACCTCTAATCACCTATAATTATACATGCATAAATAATGTGTGTGTGTGTGTGTGTGTGTGTGTGTGTGTGCGTGTGCGGTAGCCTCTTCTTCTGAGCACGAGTCTCAGCAGCAGCAGAGGAGTTGTCGCTCTAAGTCTCCATCATGGGGCGAGAGGAGCAACAGCAGAGACGACACAGAAACACCCAACAGCGCCAGTGAAAACAGTAAGAATTCGACGGGATGATGCAAGTCATAACGCATTAAAAAGCAGTGTGGTTACTCCATCTGTTTGCAGTAGAAAACCTAGTTATCAGCCGCTAATAAAGGAACCTGTTTCACAACCTAAACCGGTCGTTGTTGCTCTTGTGCCAACCTGTTAACGCTGGCATCGAATTTAAAACGAGTAAATATTTCCCAAAGCAAATAACGGAGAAGCACATTTGCACTCCACTCAGGATGTTGAATTTGGAGATGTACCCTTGTTGTTTTTGCTTGTGCACGCAGATAAAAGACAAAGAGTGGCGCTGGAGCTGCTGGAGTCTGAGCGAGTTTACGTGTCCCACCTGTCTCTGTTACTGAAGGCCAACATCTCTTTCAATGGATCTGAAGCTCTCACCTCCAAAGACAAACGGTGAGAAGGAAAACACCGCGCACTACGCAGGAAACTTAACACGAACAGGCAAAAAAACATGACCCAGTAAAGGATAAGGAGGAAATTAAATAGGAATTAGGCCTTTACGCATTTTGTCTTTGGACTTAGAGGTCTCATTTGAATAATGTATACATTAAGGGAGAGCACGCAAAACATTTGGAAATCTACCATGACCCAGATGTCGTAGAACTCGTCTGATCCAGTGAATCCCTCTGATGTTGTGTTACGGCACATTGACTCAATAGTAGCTACAGGCTACTGCGATGGCGATGGACAGACAGACAGACACACACACACACACGCAAGTCAGTAGTCAGACTTTATTCCAGGAGTGGCTACTGATCTAATTTGAGCGCTCGGAGCGAGGGGAGAACAGGAAATAAACTAATCAGATAAAAGCAGGTTATAAACACCAGTGAGACAGAGAGGATACTCTTTTAAAAAGACTCTACACAGCTTGCTAATGTAATCACTACTTCGGCTACAGCACACGTGTTCCCAATGACCAAACGCACCAATGGGAAGGTGCAAATGCCGAAAGGATATTTAATGGGATTTGTAAATGACTGCATTGGTTTTAATCAAATTAAATGTGCCCTCTGCCAGATGCCTGTCACAAAAGACAGCACGGTAACTGTCAGGTTTAGTATATCACATGAAAGCGCAACTTTGTGGGACATTCACAGTCGATTAGTGTATCCGTGTCAAACAGCACGGCCAGATGTTGTGATGTGCATAAAAACGTTCAACAAAATGCAATAAAACCACACACTTCGTAATCATCTTCGGCGTTTTTTTTTATCTTGAAGGAGTAAGAGAGAAACATGAAAACTCTTATTTCTAGTCAAGTCTCCCTCTTTCTCTCCGTCTTTAGTCCGTTCCCCAGCTCTCTGAGGTTCCTGATCCAGCAACACCTTGAGCTTCTCCACACTCTCCAGGAACGTGTCCTCAAATGCCAGTGGCAAGGCATCATGGGAGACGTCTTCATGAGGCTCACCAGCAAAGAGGTGAAGCACGATTCGATTAGCTTTTTGTGCTTAGGTCTTCATTTTTCCCTGTTCGGTCTTTTACAGACCACACCAACTATTCGATACTGTACTGTACAAGTTATCCACGTTTTTTAAAACCAACACCGGCATCAAAATTGTGCTCTGGCTCCACATAATGTGATGTGATGTGACCACGATCACACTGGGTCAATGTGTGCCACCTACTGGCAAAGCAATCTATGCCACCTGCAGCTAACAGGTATTTTAGATACATTCTCCCTTTCTTTTAGAGCTGGATAATTTGTAGCAGGATAATTTCCCCTACCTGTCTAGTTACGGTTGATGTTTATCTAATATGTCTGTCCACTTACTTCTTTTTGTAATATCTTGGCCACCGTGGACAGAATTAAAGCAATTTATTAGTATAATGAAATTCAGTACGACAACAAGAACCACAAACCTCTGCTGCCCCCGGAATGACATGATGGAATTGAATCAGCAATTTTGTTGATTTTCAGATCATCAGAGGTAGGATATATCTGTATTTCTGTGAATAATTCAGCAATCGCATTACACAGAGGGATCTGGGCGTCCAGTTAATTTGCTTGCAAATCAAAATCTCGCCAGTCACAAAGCACAATAGCATCCAAGGCTGGTTCAAGTGGAGAGGTCAAAAGGTCTCGCCTTGTGACTGGCCATTTATAATGAATCTGAACCACTTTGGCAGCCATGACGGAAATTAAATGAAATGTCAAATTCCAGCAGAGCCATTGTAGGCTGGAAGACAGATGCACTACAAAGACAACAACAACCCTTGTTATTACACAAAAAACTGATGGCCAGAAAAAAGGTATAAGCCCCTGATGGACAAACTTACAGTGGTCTGGAAGAGTGAACCACTCTCCCTCACCCACCATTCTACATTTGTCTGTGAAAGGTGATGCTTATGTGATGATTTTTACAAACAAATAAAAGTCATTTTGTATAAATACCTAAATCTCAATACCTCCTTTTCTGCATAAAGAAGCTTCCAACCATAGAAAATGTGACAAGTGACATCTTCAAAATTATAATAAAAAAAATAGATGATTAAGGGAGGAATTAAGACAGAATATTTTTATTGGTTAGCAATGTTATGAATGGACTTCCTTCACATGAACATGTTCATTTCAATGGAAGTGTGGGCGGCCCATGAATAAACCCAGCATGCCCCTTTGTCTCCCTACAGAGTGACTTCTTGGACTTTTATGTGTCGTACCTGAAGGAGCTTCCCGACTGTCTGTCTGTCGTCTCCATGCTTGCCTCCAGCTCCATGAAATCTTCTGCCTTCTTAGAGGTAAGAACAATAATATATGGAAGAACAATGATCTATGGTAAACTATGTGAAATGACATGATCAAGCCGAATATGTCTTGAACCATGGTTCAAAATTTGTTGACATAGATAATCAGATTTGACATTAATATGTTGCACTAACCAGATATTAACACAAGGTCAGAATGTGATAAAGGTTTACTTTCGAGCTCTATTTTGTGTTCAACGACAGCTACAGACACAACTTAAGTCACACAACACGTAACACTCTCTACTAACAAGCCGTAACATTGAGAATGGAGAATGGAAAACATTCTCATTGGTTGTCCTGTGATGCCCTTTGGCTCTAAGTGGTTGCGTGGTGTCTTTCAGGGTGACATAACCGGTGATGAATCCAAACCATCCCTGCACACTCTGCTCCTTCAGCCGGTTCAGAGGATCCCTGAGTATCTGCTGCTGCTACAGGTTCGATCACCAATCAAACACAGACACATTTTATGGTTCGAGCATTTGAAGTCCTTACATATAAAGTGATCTCTTTGAGCTGTTAATTATAGAGAAGTAAATAGGAAAATCCATACATAGCAGAGAGACAGTAGAGCACAGTGGCATCCTTCATATGTGAACTTAAGTGGCACATATGTGTGTGTGTGTAGGGGCTGCTGAGGCAGACAGAGGCAGAGCACCCAGACTACTACCTGCTCCTGGTCTGTATCCAGCAGTTCAGGTCTTTCACGGCTCAGTACCACCACCTCCTCCAACACAACCAGGAGCTTCTGCTGCACAACCGCAAGGAGGTGAAAAGGTCAGGATCACCGCGCTACAAAAATCCGATACCACGTGCACGAATGAAAGGTCAAAACATATTCATTTGTCTGAACTTTACAACACTGGGTATAGTAGTATTATTTGCACCTCTATAGGTCAAGTATGAAGCAGCTTTTAAAGTCAGTGGAAAGTGGGATTCAAGGCAACAGCATGGGTTCACCGTACCCCTGTGGCAGTGCAGCACTGTGGGTATTTTTTTAACATCCCTTGGCTATTTTTTACAACTTGGGTTAAACACTTAAAAGCAGCGTGAATAAATCAGTTTACACCACTCATTCATCCCTCACAGAGAACGTAGTAACCAGGTGAACCGCAGCAAGCAACGTCTCCTGGAACAGATCCAGTCCCATCGATTCCAGGATTGGGATCGGGACAAGGATCCTGACTCACATTGTTCTGACTCAGAGTGGCCTCCCCAGCTCCCGTTTTTCAGCCAGGACCTGGACTCACGCAACCATAAACCAACAGGTCTGTGACCGATGAGGAGAGCATCAACAGGAGTGCTGTGGTGTTGAACAGGTTTATATCTGTCCTTGTGGTTGTATGTACAGTGTTGTATATATGTGACTCTTACCCCTTTTCCACCAAAATGGCTCCAGTGCTAGTTCCAGGCTGGTGGTCACTGTATACGTTGGTTACGCTGACATTGGTCTTTCCCAGAGGACTATATGCAAGACTGCAAAATTTGGTTTTCCTCTCCGCTACCTGTGGCATTTGGAGTGCTGTCCTTTTACTGTATACTTGTATGGTCTTTCTTTTGTTTCTTAAGCTGTTATCGCTGAAAAAAGGCGCTTATTGTTCTCATTGGTCTCAATTAACCCACCATCAGCCTTAGACATAGCGGGTTACTCTTGACTCTATATGGTGCTACTGTGGAACTGCTTCCTTGGGGCCAGACCCAGTGAAAGCACAAGTAAAGGTTCCAAGCTAAGCTTTAGTGTGGAACCACTACTGGAACCATGTCAATGGAAAAGGGGGCTCTGTGTCCATGACGTGATGATGCAAAGACCAAATGTATGTCACTTGCATCAATCACCTTGCCTTCTTTTATAATAGGGACCATTGGGACAATTTGCTTGCTTAGTATGCAGCCCTGTTGTCTTACGGCAGAAAGGGCCAGGGTTTCAGTGCCTGGCAGGGTTGACGGGCAGAGTTGGAGGGCAGGCTCTCCAAAAGTCTAAATGGGTTTTCTAAGTGTATTCTGGGCTCCCCCCAAATTTTAAGGTCAATTGGAGACTCCAAATTGTCTTAGGTGTATGGACTCTGTGATGCACTGGTCACCTGTCCAGGATTTATTCCTGCCTCTCACCCTACAAGCACTGATAGTGTTGCCACAAAACCGAAGTCGGCCTTGTAAAAAATAAGGCCTCCTTGGTGCTTCAAGAACTACGGCATGGAAAGAATTGAAATGAAATCCCTTTATATTCTGTTCTTATGTAGCATATATACTGTACTGTAGCAATGTTAGATCAGATTATATAACTTCTATTGACAGTTCAGGTTTTGTGTCCCTGCTTGTGAGTATTTTTCATGATTTCACTTTGTGTATCCCATGTAGGGATTCAGCAGAAAAAGACATACGACCAGTGTCACTTTGATGCTTTTGGGACAAGTTCCCCATCAGTTAACCAGTCAGCCAACCTCTGGCTTACAGGTCTTGGCAGCATCCCAGAGAGCGAAGCATCTGAGAGGTCCATGTCATGCCAGCACCATATGCCCTCCAGACCCACAGACTTCCGCCAGGTTCAACCGGGTTCTGCTTTGGCCGACGCCCTCGGAGAGTTCCTCCTTCCTCCTGACCCACCAGGGATGGAGAGCCTCTACGAAGAGGACGGTGGCTCTTTCCACGATGTCTCCATGTTCGACCGCTGTTCCTCTGCCTCTTCAGATTCCTCCATTGACATTGCTTTTGTGAAGTGCCCCAAGGCGCCCTCGGCGTCACACCATGCAATCGCTGCAAACGTGTCTTCAACCCGTGATGTTTTTGGCAATGGTAGAAGCCAGGGCAACGGTTACAGCAAAATCCCCAACCGGGGATGCGTGTCTCCAGATGAGGCTGTCATGATGCGCCGCAATCAGCACCGCCCCCTTCAGGCCAGCCAGCGCAAGAGCAAGGTCAGATTGACATGCAAGACCAAGAACTCTACCTGAGAGTGCGCATAACTTCTATGTCTTCTCTGCTTTCTAGTCACTAAACGGCCTCCAGATGGAAAACACAGTGAGCGGCCTGGATGGTGGTGGACATCTGTCAGACAACCTCCACAGGGTGGGGATGGGCAGTCATGCCAAACTGGAACGACAGGGCAGTAAGGGCAGCAAAGGGTGTCCCACCCCGTCCCGTAAGGTCCACAGCCCCCTGGGAAGCAGAGTGGATGCCGACAAACAGAACGATGACCTTCATGGACTGCTCAGCATTGTGAGTCTCAGCGCTCTTAGCTGGACTGCTACAAGTTCATTATCCTGGTCACTGAGGTTTTAATAGGGGTCCAAAACTGATAATTGTTATGTCAAGATATAAGTAAAGTGCACTTTTGCCCCTATGTTTTCTCAAAGCCCTTGTCCTCGTTTCATTTCTTTTGGTCAGTATTGCAAACAAAAACCATGAAAATAAACAAATGGAAATGAATTATGACAGTAGTAAATACAGTGTATTCTACCCCAACAGGACTCTGGTTTCCAATCCTGGGGGGACGAGTCCAAGTGGAGGGGTGGGACAGAGGAGAATAATCACACCCCTTTCAGTGAGAGAAGTCGAAAGCAGGAGAAAGGAGGTTTCCGGAGCTCCTTCAAGAAGCTCTTCAAGAAGAAGTAAGAACAATAACAATGTCTTGTAAAAACATGCACAGTGTGCTTTGACTTTTACTAAGGGTATCGCTGTCAAAAGCTTCATCTACTTGCATCAGGCTTTACCGGAAATACACCACTGTGAAGAATACACACAGACATACACGTAAATGCAATGTCATGAACTGCTGGTGTTTCCTTCTCACAGGAGCGGAGATGACAAGAAAGAAAAAGCAAGTGAGAAGACGGATAACCAAAGTAACGTTGAACATGACACAGTCAAAAATCCCAAACTGGTGCACCTGGAGATAAACCGTGGCACGGCTGTATAAACATCCCCACAGACTGATCACATCTAAAGAAGTGTAATGCATGCATATTCGAGCATAAATTCAACCTAAAGAGTACGAGACTTCCTTTTTTTTTTTTTTTACATTTATGATTGTTATATAACTGTCGTTCCAACATGTATAAGCTTTCAGGCAATGCTATTTTTTTTCTCTAATAATTATTGAATGTAAATGTGATTTGTATTTGAAATGCCTTCTTAATGAGGAAATACATCAGAGCCTAAAAGTGCATTGACAAGAAAACTTTCATCTGATGATGATGTAGTTACAAAGTTGATGAGTAGAGGCAGAGCTTTAGACTATACTATAAGTTCAGCTTTTTCTCCATTCTTTGGAAGTTTTTCTGATGACTAACACCTTTCTTTCTCCCCTTTTTCTCCTTGTACAAACCCTATTTTAATTGTTCAGTGTTAATATTGACAGGTGATCTTTTCTTATCTCTCATCGTGGAAAATAGTGAGTTTTAAGGTCTTAAATATTCCAAACTAAGGCCCTGAGAACCATTTGTATGATTTCCAACCCACTTATGTGCTTTCTGTCTCACGCTATAACCAGATATTCTGATCTTGTGTATTTACTCAGGAGAACAATTGTTAGTATGTTCATACGTGTGAATTTGAGTGAGGCAGTTCTTACCTTTTCTTCAGTTATTTCTGTGCATTGAAAGACACCGTTTTATTAAGAAATTAATGTGACGATCAACAGACATAACGAATGTTCAATAAAAAGGTCCACACTGGAATCATATGATGCGACTGCTCTTTTTTTACTCCTTAAAATAGTGGGTTATTAGAATAGTTAAAATAATAGAAGAAAAGCAGGACAGCTACACTTTGGTGACCATCTTAAAAATGGAGCACATCTTAAAATGGAGCCATCAGCAGATGACTGATAAAAAGTTGACAGGCGTTTTGACCCCATCTCTCAGAGAACATTCAATGTAGTGAAATTCTAGTCATCTAGTGTAACTTGGAAAACACTCCAAGTCATTTTATCTCTCTATGATATGTAAACTTCTTGTACAAGCTCAATATGACTGCAGGAAAATCATCAACTTTTGACTATTCAAAAAGTTTAAGTCAAATGTTGTGACACCCTGTGACCCCGGATAATGAATGGATGCATGTTTCACAACAAAGCAAAACCATGGAGCAGTTTGGAGTATATATTATATATATAAAATATATTTCTTGAAAATAACACCCACAACACGGAAAACATTTGAGTTCCTTCTTTTTAATGTGTTAACCTGTCATCTCATAAATCTGTTACACTTCTGAACCAAAATATAGGCAATTATACAGTATGTAAAACAAACCCATTTTATTTTACACTATATACATTTCATAACGTGTGCATTGCATTATGAAAACAAAAGACAAAAGGTGACGTAATAGCGACAGAACAGAGGAGACTTCCCGTGGTTGGTTTCATGGGCGAATCGAAACGAATTCATCCGCGTTGGCGTCGATCTGATTGGAGCACCAGATGGGTTGCGTTTGTTTAAACCACACAGAAAGAGCAAGGAAGACAGTTTTTTTTTTTGTTTTTTTAGTGTTGTTTTCCGGTTTGGAACTTCCACTTATCTGGCGCTTACACATTATCGTCTTGGGACAATCCCTCCGAGTCACCTTCATGAGGCGTTTGACCCATGAATCGCCGACGTTGGAAAACACAAGACTTTCGTAGAGTTCAGCAAACTCACACAGCTGAAGGCCATGTTGGCACCCGCCTCAGGGAGGGGTCGAGGAAAGTAGCATCTAAGAGGTCGAACATTACCATCAAAGCGTCATTTAATCCCGCAGAAAACGTCACTGGTTTCTCCAATATCAGTTGGTATGAACCCAACAGGAAATTATATATAAAAAAAACAAAACAAAAACAATTCACAAAAGTTTATGTTTGCATGGTGTGTCTCACTAAATCACCACATACTTTTTATGACTTCAGACGTGCAGCTATAGCACAGGATGAGACCTGTTTTTCTCAGGTTGTGAGACCTAATTCGTCAAGGTACATCGACAGAAAGTGGATATGGTCGGAAATTCAGAAAAAGGTCATGTTCAACAGAAGCTCTGATTCACTGTCTTGGCGTGATAAGTCTAAGTGACATGTTGAATTCTCAACATCGCTTCCTGTTCATTTCCTGTACGTCGACTGAAAGGACATATATTACCAGTCTATGGGAAGATGATTTCTTTGAATACTGACCTTATGAACTGCCTGATGTCTTTTGAACCAAGCCAATTTTGAAAACTTTTTTTTATATTTAATTGAGGACATACCATGAGGTAGATGATCTAAATTTGGCCAGAGAATTTAAACAGATTTTGGCATTTCAAACTACGAATGCTGAAATGAAGTCAAATGGCCTACAAAATTGCATAAATTGGGCTTAAATATGAGAATTCTTGGCTGAGAACATACAGTTTGGCAGACGGGACCTCTTTTTTGCCACTGTGAACAATTTGAGAGCACTGTGTATTAAGCAACCTGAATGTGTGAATAAAACCTCGTTTCTCTCAAACTATGACACACATGCTGTTACAGGGCTTGGCTTGAAGCACTTGTATGAGCATGCTGATGATAACATTTAACTATTACAGTTTTAACTGTAATGTGATCAAGTTACAGTTTCCTCTTATGCACTTTTCTTTCCCTGAAAGTGGATGAACCGCTGCTGTCAGGACTTTGATATTACACCGTCCTGTGGATGGCACCGAATTTAAAAGTCTTTGTGTTTATATTTTTGACCTTTGTTGTTCAGGTGCAAAGACAGTGGCCAGACAATGAGAAGAGCCTAAAATATCCTCTCAATGAACGCTTAAATGAACTATCAGCATCTGGAATTGAGTGAGAGGACGCACATATCCAGAACTAAACACCTATGGAAACACTAAACGGGTGTGGCTCTATTGTATATGATGGCAAAGCATGATGGCAAACTGACTTGTTGAGTAGAAAAAGGGAATCAAGTGGAAAGCTGTTACATTCGATTTCCTTAAACCTTGTTTAAGACAAAGACATCATCCTGGGTCCGCGAGTGATCAATACACATGCGTGTACCTTTGGTTATTGGTAAGTTTCATATCTCGCCTTTCGGTGATGGGAGGAAACAAAGCAAATAAAGGGGTGTCACAGCTTGTAAAGACTGTAGTGTACTGCCAGGTGTGGTCTCTCCTACACACTACACATCTGCATGCACGTTGTGTGGTCTCTCACACAGATTTAGAAAAGGAGCAGTGATGGCGTTCATCCAAACATGACTTTAGGTGGACATCTGGACAGACTCTTGAAATATCACTACGACTGTGGGCTCGCGACGTGTCAAGCAAACAGACTAAATTTCACATCACATTCTCTGACGGCCTACGTTACTCTGTTGGCTAATGCCACAGAGGAGGTCGTTGTTTTATCTTTTTCCATTAGTTTTGTAAATTCTCATTCGGCTGATCCGATCACGCTCTTGCTTCTTCTTCAGGGTTTGGGAACAATGCTCCGGATGGAAGAGGCTTTTTCTGCTACTTCGTGTGACTCAACTTGTTTGGGACCAGCGGTAGCTGAACATGATCAAACCATTCGACCTACGGTGTAAACTTCCCGAACTCCACGCATACGGAGTTCCACAGCAGTTCATTTTAATCCTAAAGACAAAGGTTATTGGCTAGTATTGACCAGCTCTATTGCATAATGCATGATAATAGGATTTTTCACTCGGCATGAATCCAGCTTTTGTCTTGTTCACTGCGCCAGTGTTGGTGATTAGTTGATTTTTTTTCAAGAGGCTTCTAGAAAAGAAAAAAAACGTAACTGTTTAAAGTCCAGATCTGTACATGATGCACTTATGCATGTGCATAATCTATGTCTAGGCGCACGCACATACACACACACTGTGCATACACACAAGGTCATATACTATCATGACATCACATTTTTGTTTGTGAAATACCTTTTTCTCTGTGCAAATTTGTAACACCAGTGGTTCAATTAAAAAAAACAAAAAAAACAAAAAATAGCATCAAGAGGGGAGAAAAAAAAAAAGCAAAAAAAGAAAACGAAGATGTCGGATTAAAAAAGCGTTTTGAAAAAGAAAAGATAAGAGACGACGACCCAAAGCGGGGGAAAACAAAGTCGAGCGAATAGAAACTGTAACGTCCCTCTGCCCCGACGACTGTTGCTATGGCGCGATCTGGCAGGGGGGGGGGGTTTCTATGGCGACGCACGCAAATTTGAACAAAAACAAACAAAAAAAAGAATAAAATTATAAAAAAAAAAAAGAGCGAGATCAGTGCCGCTTCCTGCTTTGCTATCGTGAGCTCCGGACTGTGATCTTATGAGTAAAATCCACTTGCTAGAAAGCTGCGCCTGCCTGCCTGCCTGTCTCTCTGTCCGTCTCCACAGTTGTACAGAGCAACTATACACACACCTATCTACAAGACTTCTTTAGTGTTCGTCTCTGTCGGGAAAAAAAAACAAACAAACAAAATACTACATTTATATTTACAACAATTAAATAGAGGTCAATTAAGCACTTGTGTGGTGTGGTGACGGGGCGATCGCTATTCGGCGCTAGCGGAGGTGGCGAAGCTTTTTTTTTGTGTGTGTGCGTTTTCTCTTTTTTTATCCTTTAAAAATAAACAAATTAAAAAAAAACAACAAACGAACGGGAAAGCCATCCCGCTCGGTTAAAGTTACGTCATGCCACAATAAATAAAGGTGTCGTTAAAAAAGGAGGGGTGAGGAAAAAAAAGAGAGGAGAGGGCGACGGGGGAGGGCAAGGACTTCTGTGCAAGATGGCTCTTCTGTGAAGCTTTAGCGCGAGTAGCAGTAGTAGTAGTAGTATGTGTAGAACTAGTAGTAGAAGTAGTGTTGAAGTCAGACTTCTGTGCTGGATGCGTTTGTTTCTTCTTTTTTTTTGTTTGTTTTTTGTTGGTTTTTTTCCCAGTGTGCAGGATGCCAGGGGAAGGGAGGGAGGGAGGGAGGGAGAAAGGGAGGGAGGACAGATAGCAGGAAGGATTGTGGGGTTTGTTGAAGCCGCTCTTTGTGAGGCGAGGTTCCAGGACCCCGCCCCCCCCACCCCGCCCGCCCCCGCCCCCCCCCCCCAACCAGCCCGCTCCGACACGCTTCGACTAATACGCGTCAGACACTGCGCCGCATGTTCAATGTCCTGCAGCTGGGAGCCCCGCGTCCGCACCCGCCCACCCGCCCACCAGCCTGTGCTCCCAGGTGCCAAGGCCGGACCGGAGGCCGGCTGGCTTGGGCGGTTCGGGTGGAGGCGGGGGGGGTTGGGGCTTGAGTGAGTCTCTCCCAGGTTGCTCCCTCGTTTTGCGTCTAGTGGTGGGCTCTTCAGAGAGGTGTGTTTACGTGCGTGCGCGGGCGGGCGGGCGGGCTCCTGCGTGTCTCAGTAGCTGTTTTCGTGGCCTGCCAGGATGTAGAGGTTGCTGTGGGCTGTGGGGTTGTCCGTCGGCCTGCTCTCCAGCACCACCACCCTGCAGGACGAACAAATGCACACACACACACACAAAACGACTATTTTAGTTTCAACGGGAGAGGGAACAAAACGGCACACAGAGAGGAGGAAAAAGACATCGAAGATGGAGTGAAGACCAGCAGGATTCACTGGAGGAATGTAAACAAACAGCCAGCAACCCCAACAGGACACAATCCCAGCCTGAGAAAGCTCTATTGAAAATAAGGGGGGTGGGGGGGTTGTTAGACCTTCACGAAATATGCTCCGTTTACCCTGGTGAGAAGCTGGGAGAACGCTGTTAATACTGCTCAGTGACGACGCACCAGACACCAAAATGATCCAAATCCAGAGAGGAGCAGCCCCCGGGAGGTGCTTTTCCATGACGGCCTCTCACAACTCATAGCGCAGCTGCTACTTGCAGGGGTTTCCACTGTTCCGCCATCATTTTCATAAAAGCAGGTTTCACTGAGAAACTGCAGCATCATGTTTGACGCAAAGTGGTCCTGTGACCTGTGATTCTGTAATAATTATAAAAAGCGTTATTACAGTGATATCGACACATCTGAAAAAACACCCCAAGGGAGTGTGACCACGATTTTACGTCATTTTTTTTTGGAAAAGGTTGTGTTTCCATGGCCTGTTTTTTAAGGGATATTTAGCTTTTGCTCAGTTACACTTCGGGAGTCAAAACTGTTGACATATAACTTTCTTCAGTTTCTCGGCAACATTTTAATACCACACATGTTGGGTGCGGCATCAGAGCGGATGAGGATGATTTTGGTGTCTGGTTAGAACCCCCCCTCTGAAAATCCTGCTGCTGAGTCTCCTCCCCTCTCTCCTCCTCTAAGGCAGACGGCGAGGCCTGGCGTGAAGCGACCCTCAAAGAGTCCCGACAGAGAGAGGAAACGTGTCTGCGCTGGCGGCGACCAGCGGGCAGTCAGTATACCTGGGCAGAGCGAGGCCTCGCTCCTCAGCCTCTGGGTCTCTGCGGTCGGCACGTCTTCAGTGATGAGATATCAGAGAGGGTGTTAACAGTGGGCCAGTGTGCGAGTGTGTGCGTGTGCGTTTACCAGGCGCTCTGCTCACCTGTCTGATCCCAGTAGTCTGAAGATTCGTGTGCTGTCAGAGATCTCCTGGGTGATCTGGAGAACAGAGGAACAGACATTGCAGCGGAAAGTTGAGGCCGGGGGAAGCAGCTCGAACGGCCAAATGAGCCCGAACCTCTGAGGCAGAAATGGGATTTTTATACGAGGGAGCGGCCTCTGTTGAACCACCATCGGCCTGCGATCTGATCTCCAGAGTGGCTCAAGCTGTATCCTCGCTTCCCCCTTACCCTTAAAGACACTGTACGTCTCTGTGCGTGTTGGAGAAACGACAAACTGAATGCGTACGTGATAGGAGAGGGAGTTCAGATCATCTGGTTTCATGTTTTGTATGGGCAACGTGATTTGTTTAGAGGGGCTTTTCAGGATGTGTGTGTGTGTGTGGAAACTAGAGCCGAAATCTTAGAATGTGACCAGTGAAAGTAATGAATGGGTAGAGCACCAAGTTTGGACATTCCTGCTTACAAAACTAGCGGCATGTTGATTTCTCTATGGTTCTCACAGTATTTATTATTACTCATTATCGATCGATCAACTTACAAAATCTTTTGAATATTCATTATTATTATTATTTGAATGTTTTTTTCAGTTTTTTAGTCTTTGTGACAAAAAGTTCAAGTTCAAAGTACATGTTGTTGAGGTGAGGACAAAATAAAAGGCTTGACCTGACCTCGGTCTTCAATTCATTTTCTAAATCTATCTACACAAAATCTATATAAATCTATATCTATCTCGGGAATGCGATCAAATCGAATTAACTACAAACATAAATGTTTGCTGCAGCGCAACTGAACTTATACGTTCAGTCCCTCTGGTCTGACTTGAGTCATCCATTCACCTCACTCATCCTTTCATCTCACCTCATTGGTCTTGAAGCTGCGCCCCTGCATGCCGTGCCTCCAGAAGGCCAGGACACTGTCTTGGAGACAAACTGCAAAGAAGCGGCCATAATAAAGCGATTAATAAAGGATTATCCCTATGACAAGCCCCCAATCCACAACATGAATTCAACCTCCGCCTTTACCCGTGGACTCGATCTGGAAGTTGAAGGTGAGCTCGGCCGACAGCTTCCGGCTGGATTTCAACCTCCCCTGCAGGTTCACGATCTTGATGCACCCTGCAACACACGAAGCCAAGCAGAGTCAGCGCGTCCCCGAGCGCGTCCCGAGTCCCCGTGCAGACCCGCCCCCCCTGCGGCCCACTCACTGTCGAGGCATACGAGGATGGTATCCCTCTCCAGCTGCGTGACGTGGATCACGCACGTCTGCGGCGTGTCTGCGGAGACGGAGACAGAGACAGAGGGATGGCTCAGCGCGCTCGGCCCGCGGAGCCCCAACCCACCCCACCCCCCCACCCCCCCCAGGGGAGGCGCGATGCCGGCCTGCGGCTGCCCTCACCTGCTTCCGTGAACCAGGAGGAGGTAGAGTTGGGGTTGACCGTGCCGAAGCGCACCACCTGGTTGAGCTCGGTGCCTTTGCTGACGGCCACGCAGATCAGCGGGTAGGTCTGCTCCGGCACCACCAGCATCTCGAACACCTCCAGCGGACACGGCAGCGGGAAGTCGATGTTCTGTCGGAGCGGAGGCGGAGGAATCCAAGATTAGTCTTTTCAGGCGCTCAGCCTTTTGATGGGTTGCAGAGGCTTCACTGTGAATTTCAGAAGATAAATAATGAAACACTGAAATCTTCCAAGAGGGTGGAACAAAGAACTGACCTTGATGAGCATGAACTTCTGCATGGACTCCACCCACTCCAGCAGCATGACGCTGGACTGGAAGGCTCCACACAGGTACTTGTGGCCCGTGTACGGGTTACGGACTGCGTGGAGAGAACAGCGGTTCAGTTCTAGAGCGTTGTAGAGCCGAGGCTAGAGACGACATGGCCGAGACACAGGCAGCCTTGCTCCTACTCACCTACGCAGCACTTTTGGCAACCTTTAGTGTCTGGGATCTTAGTGGACACGGCAAACTTCCTGGAAAACAAAAGACGGCGGCGCTCAAGAGAAAGGCTGGCCGGAGGAGTGAGGAGAGGAGAGGAGGGGAGGGGAGGGGAGCGGAGCGGAGCTCACGCAGGGGTTACCTGGGGATCATCTTGTCAGGCAGCTTGTGTGTGGGAATGGGTACTGGCAGCTTCTGTAGCTGTCTGGCCTGTTCGAACAGGCCGCTCAGAGTGTGGGAGTACAGCTGAGAGGCTTTTCCTTAAAGGGAATAAAACAGAGGAGAGCGCCGCAGATAAGACCGAGAGGCAATGTTGACCTTGGAAAAAGCAAGATTTAAAAAAACAAAAAAAAAAGGGGAGAAGGGAACAAAATCTGCCGTCTGCTTCCAGGTACTCTGGCTCACCAGATATGGAAAGAAGACAGTTGTTCATGACGTACAGCCAGGTACACCTCCGGGGGAAGAGCTGCAGAGGCATCCAGGGAAGGAGACAGATGAAGGAGGTCATCACAATGACACTCTTAGTCATGTTTTCATATGGGGGAGGGGGGGGGGGGGGGATAACATCACCTAAGCTATGACAACATTGCTTTGTCTGCATTTTAAACTTGATCTAATGTGAACATAAACTAAAATGAATATGATCAGAAAATGAAGACTCACCTGTTCCATCGAGGTCTCGTGCAGTTCATTAAGGTTTAATGTGTAGATTCCCTCTTCAGCTCCGAATATCAAATACTGGTCTGGGAAACACACACGCACAAAAACAGCTCTCAGTGTCTCAAATGACACACACACAGTCCTGTGAGCCGACTGTGAGTCTGCGCTCGCTGGGCTTCACCTCTGGTGTCGGGGTTGATCCAGGAGGTGGCGCAGTGGATCTTCAGAGGGCAGCCGTTGAACACCTTGGAGAAACAGGCACCCATCTGTGCAAGAGAGGAAAGCAAACGATGAGCTCGGCACACAGCACGCCGAACATGAAGCCCAGTGCGTTCAATGTGAGGGGATGTTCAGAGATTTTAGGGAATGTTACTTACGTGGACTTTGGGTGTTGGAGGGAGGCCATTACTGATTGGCTTCTGGGACAGATAAACACACACACACACACACACACGCACAATTAGTCAGCACTGGACTATGAATAATCCCGATGACATACACGAAATGCAGCTGAAAAGCACGGTCCTTTTGCTCTCCTTCAGCTTCAGGATGACCTCCAGGACTGCTTACCGGAATGTCCTTTTTGTCTTTCCTTATGGGGACACTAGGGGGCATAGTGGACTGTCTGTCTGCCGGGGCGTCCCTGTCTCCACTGTGTGGAGAGTTCAGCCCGTTACCTACGAGAGCAGGCGCCAGAGTCAGTGTGCCACCCGAGTCACGTTAGACAGAAAGTGTGTGTGTGTGTGTATATGCCGCGGCGTGACCACCACTCACACTTGCACTCTCAGACACACGCACACGCACACACACACCCACACACGCTCGGTTTCATCTGGTTTCAGTGATCGCCGTCCCCTCATGTGAGTGAAGCGTAAACAGTTACAAACAAACTACTGGGAGCAGAGAGGGAGGGAAGGAGGGAGCAGGCTGGCAGGAAGAATATAGAGGATCAAATAGAGTCGTGAGCACAGGAAGGTGTTAATTCACCACATACACCCTGCCGGACAGTGGTCACTGATTGGTCAATTAGTGCTGCTGGTTTTGCCTCACCTGCCACTCGGCTAAGCGACCGAGACGACCTGCAGGCTGCTCTGGGATGAAACG
Organism: Karalla daura; assembly: GCA_029224185.1. NCBI lineage: Eukaryota > Metazoa > Chordata > Actinopteri > Chaetodontiformes > Leiognathidae > Karalla > Karalla daura. The sequence continues at coordinate 6,937,036 of CM055200.1, forward strand.
CATTCGCGCAGGGGGAGGAATCATGTTTCTAATGCGAGTTTGATCCTCGTCATGGAGCTCAGCACGTTGGCTTGGTGAAGTTGAGCAATATACGTGTCGTACGTTTATTTCTGTTTTGGCTGGGTTTAGACTCCTCTTGGAGGGAACCCGGCGAATCTGCTGAACTCTGACTAGTGTTTCACAAGCTAAAATTAAAACACCCCACGGCTCGCCTCTATATCTGGAACGAGTGGTTATCTGGCGACTTGAAGAAGGGAGAACTGACGCCCGGACAGTTTGCAATTCCTCCACTTCTCTCTGATGCACATTTCGAAAGTAAGGGTCTAAAATAGCTCCTAAACCGATCATGTGCAGCATGGTCAGCTTTGTAGTTACTGATCAGGAGTTACATAAAACACTAGAGCTGCAACAACTGCTTGAGTTATCGTCAATTAGCCACTTCAGATGTAAAAACAAGCAATTTTTGGACAGTTTTTTTTTTAGAAAATAAAGACAATTTTCGGACATCTTTGAATATCTTCTGTTTTCTTTCTTTTCATTGAATATATTTGAATTGTGATCTTTGCAAACCATGTAAATCATATTTTTGCTACGTATTTTGGACATTTTATGGATGACTTATCAAGAAAATAACCAGATTAAATATGACACTGCTGGGCGGAACGGATCATTTTTCATTCAAGGGGAAAACCAAAAAAGGAAGCCATATTTTTACACTCCTGACAAGAATCGACTGAAGCGTACACCAAGTACACCCCTCTAAATGCACACCGAGCCGACTGCTGGGCGCTGACAATGTTTTCTCCTCGTCTTTCTTCCTCCTAGTAAGCGAGGAGGAGTGGTGGTCGAGGACTATTAGTTGGTTTATTCCGTTTGATTGATTGGGTTAAACAACCAATCGGACTTCACAAAACGAAAAAAGAAAGACACGTATACTGAGCGACAGCTGGATGAAGGGAGTAACTGCAAAAGAAAACAAAAGCGAAAAAACGAAACGATTGAGAAGCACTGTTATCAATGGAATCATGGAACAAAGAAATCAGACTACGAGAACTGACTGATGGGGAGACCACACAACCAGTCGAGGGGGGTGGGGGGTGGGGGGGGGGGGTGGGACAACAGGGTCTGCGGACACTACGGGGTCTATCGAGGGGGGGGGGGGCTGCTCTTACTCTCTTCCTTTTCCTCCTCTCTTTCCTGCTCCTCCTTCACCTCCTTCAGCACCTCCCACGCCTCCTCCAGCTCCTCCTCTGTGTGAGGCGTGTGGAGCCACTCCCAGAAATGCCTAAAGCTCCCATCATCCTCTGGGGCGGAGTGCTCCGCGGCCGCTCTCCTGGGGCTCTCGTTACCTAGGCTGCTGCGGCGGTGGGGCGGCAGCTTGGGCGGCGGCGGCCGCGGCGGCACGTTGGAGGCGGGCCGGGCCGGGCTGGCCGTCGACTCCGGGGCCGGGCAGCGCTTGATGGTGCCCCCGCCCCCGCCGTCGTCCTCGCTGTGCGAGTGGCCGTCCTCGTGCTTCTGCTGCGGCGGCTGGGGCGGCTGCTGCTGCGGCGGCTGGGACGAACAGATGGACTTGGGCTGGGGACAGAGCGACGGGCGGCAGCTGTTACACACACACTGTTAAATCTGTGCGTCTCAGGTGAGGTAAAAACACTAAATCTGAGGGGGGAGGAACAAGTGGAACTATCTGTCCACGCAGCAAGGGTTCACTTGAGGAGATTTCTTGAAATAACACGTGAAGATCATAGTGTAAAACTGAACACTTAAACTGAGAAATTTCCTCTTTTTTAATGTAGGAGAGAACCAAATCGTTTGTATTACACTTGGACTGAGAGACTATGAAAAACTAAACCTTTAAACAAAACAGAGCCAATCAGAAGTTAACTGTGATTGAATTGGTGTGGTGGAGTGTGAGAGCAGATGGCATGCGTCATCTGTGATGGGCTGGAAACCTGTCCAGGGCGTCCTATTGCCCTATGTGAGCTGGAGATAGACACGACACAACGTGAGCGAGACTGAGCTCAAAAATACGGCTGAATGGATATCAAGATAACAGGAGTGAACTAGATGTCGAATGAGGTTCACTGCCAACTGCAGGCAGGAAAAACACGAGGAGCGGAGAGGAAAACATAGCGGGTGTGATGATACTCAAAGAACTGTGGCTGATGCAGTTTCTCGTACCTTGGGAGGAAGCGGAGGTGGGACCTTTGGCCTCATGATAGTGCTGGATTTACTGAAGAACAAGAGGTTGGAGGAATTTAATCTCTGCTCATGGATTCATCTGTTCTCACACAAGCAAGAGAATCACTGATAATCTAAACTTGGGAGACTATGGTTTGACTTGCCACTTTCAGTGGAGTTTATCAGATCAGAGGTTTCTACAACGTAGAAGACAAATCCTGCATGCAATCATGAGATAACACACAGTTGCACTGTTAGGATCTAGATTTAGACGGATTTTTAATGCGAGATGTGGAGAGATGTTGCATGCATCTAGACCACATGAGACAGTATGTTTACGGCGAGATCGCAATTTAGCTGAAACCCTGAAATGACAAGTGGAACCACATTCAACACGGAGATGGACAAGATATAGATACAGATACAGATATAGAGAGGAAGACTCTAGAGGAGTGGAGCATGTGTAAAGTCTCTTAGAGTAGCAGCGCTGATGCTGACAGCATATGAAATATTCCTCGTGTCTTATCAATTTGCGCCACACGTTGGGGCTTCCCGGCACCTCGTCCTGCCCTCGGGAATAAGTCGTTGACAAATAAGCCGCACCGCATTCGCAGAGAGTTTACACAGTGTTTACTGCACATTTGCTGAGCTACTTGACGGACAAAACGACAAAGCAGGACAGACAGAAGCCGAGAGCAGAGAACCACAGTCAACACAGATACGGCACACACGGTGATTCCCCTCAATGCCTCGTCGTGCCGATTCTATCAGGAACTGAACCGGACAAAGTTGGATTTCAGTTAACGCATAACTGGCCTGAAGTCAATTTAGGACTTCTTCTTTTCTATTTTTTGCAGTCACTGCGCTGTGTGTCTACCTGAGGGTGTGTGTGTGTGTGTGTGTGTGTGAGTGAGAGAGAGAGAGACCTTTCTGCCTGCAGTGGAAAATGTATGACTAGGCGGAACAGTGAGGTCCGCTGCAGACTTTTGGCTCGCACACAATGAGGGACGAGGCCGGATGCCAAAGATACAGTTTTAATAAGGCAGGAGGAGAGAGGACGCAGCGTGATTGCACCGGCCTGCCTGCCCAACCTCTCACACATACACACACACACACAGACACAGAAGCACACACACAACACGGAGGCACACAGATGGCGAGGCGAGTGGAGAACAACACAAGACAACAGCACATAAGATGTCACGGCCATGAGGCTCAATTATCTAAGCACTAAAATACACCCAGACCTCTCTTTTCCATCGAGGTTTAATGCTGTGGCCCTGAGCAGTCCCTACCATCTAAGTGTATTGATAAGGATAATAATGTCTAGGCAAAAATAAGTCTCACTTGAACAGGCTGCAGGTGAGCTTTTAGGGTTAGGGTTACTGGGGTTAGTAGCTGTTAAAATTCACACGACATGGCAAGAAACCACACAACAGGCTGTAGACACTCGCACACAAACACAGGTGGCATGTGTGGCGTGATGGCGGGGTGTGCTGCACAGAGATGCGCGGATGAAACTGTGGCAAAGACGGGAAAGCCTTCCGCCTCGTCTTCCTCCTCCTGACCCTCGTCCTCGTCCCCTCCCGGGGAGGAGAGGCCGGGACGGGGGGTATAGGCAGAGAGAGAGAGAGAGACGGGACGGGAGAAGCTTCCGGCTCTAAGACTGGGAGAGAACTTACTGAGTGTGAGTTTCATCATCATCTGCACCATCATCATCCTCAGCCTCATCATCCCCTAAGTGTGCCACATGGCCCCTGGGGGAGGAGGGAGGGGGGTGGGGGTAGGAGGGGCGAGGGTGGTGAGGGAGGAGGAGGAGAAACAGCGGGTGGAGCAAGGGCGGGAAGGGAGGCACGAGAGGGGAGGTTACAGGGAGGAAAAAAAAAAGAGCAAGCAGAGGTGACAATAGGAGGAGGAGGAGGGGGAGGGGGGAGAGGGAGGGAGAGGGGAGGGAGATCTGAGTGAAGCTCGGTCCACAGACTAACTCTAACCCTTAAACCCTGCGCAGATCTGAGAGGACTGGACAGGAGGTCCCAGCCTGCAGCAGCGACCTACAAATCCTTCTACCCTTCCGCACAGCGCTGTCCAAACCTGTGCAGTCCCGACAGATCCGCACACCGCCTCCGACGCAGCTTGCTGCAACGTCTGCCCTGTAAATTCTCAAACTTTCGCTCATCCTGCTTTCGGGCAGTTTCGGTTTCGTTAGGTTTTTACTAAGACACCTCGCCGAGCGCAAGCTCAGCACTTCGTCCGCGCCGGGGTGTCTTGAGGAATTCAGATTAGGGTACAGCTTCGACAACCCTGTTAGGATCGCGTCAGTGAAGCCCAGACCCCCCTGCACGTGTCTCACAGTGAAAGCCGACCGGGCAGAACATTTAAAGGCACTGGACGGCTTTTAAAGCGACACATCTGTGCAGGAGGAAAGAGAACGGTAAAGTAGCAGAATCTGTCATCGATAAGGAGAGCATTTCTTTTCAAAGGAGAAGCTTGAAAGTGAGAGGAAATGTCTTTTATATATATATATACATATATATATACATATGTGGATATATATATATGTATTGTTAATGCCAGCCAGGGCCCAACTAGTTTCTTGGATCAAAGTTTGAGTTATTCATTTGAGAATTTACAACAAAGCTGCCTTTCTTGGAACACTCGGATGACTTCCTACGAATGTGATACTCATAGAAAGCTACATTCACGGTGAATTAACTGTACATTCATGACATTCTACTTTAAGTTGAGACTAGGCTACAGACGACAGCAGTCAAACTAAATCAACATCCATACACGTGTGAACACGCAGCCTTATGAGGAGCATAATGCTGTTAAACTCACATCATCTGGATCAAGCATGTCACAGACATAGACTTTAGTCTTGAACACAATGAGGGGAAACTTGCAGGGGAACCTGTGGTCTGACTTAGCATCTACTGCCTTACAGGGATGCTAAGTTGACATCTATGTACTCTGTGCCTACTGATGCGAAAAGCTGTGTATCTGTGGATCAAAGAGCTCAGTGAAACACATTCGTTGTATCAGGTCGTGGGGACCAGCAAAGCAGAGGAATTAGGTTCGAGAGTCCACGCAGACTCGCCTGCCACACATCGACGCTTCCACTGACAGACTTTATACGCGTGCACGTGTTTGCGTGGATGCATACATAACAGTGTCACTGAATGTGTGTGTGTGTGTATATATATATTTGTGTGTGTAAGCCATGCTCTCGGCGAGAAGCAGCTATGAAGCGCGGCCTTTCCCCTGATGACACCAAAGCCTGAAGCAAGCTGCAGAGGGAAAGGAAAACCCACAAGAACCCGAAGAGGCGAGGGCCGAGAGGCAGCCCGAAGTCATGGCCACGTTGTTAGCTGCGTGTGATTGGCCGGGATTAGTCTTGCCATTAGCACTGATTGGCTGATGGGTGGGGCGAGGTTAGACAGCCAGCAGGTCAAGACTTCCAGGGCGAGACGGGCTTGGACTTACCTCTGCTGTAACTCCTCCTCCACGGATTTGAGAAGGCTCCTGTTGAAGGGACGAGAAAGATGTAAATGACAAGACAACGCAGGAGCAAGAAGTCGGATTCGAGCTGGTGAGAGGAATGGAAAATCCCTTCCCTACACACGCATTCTGCTTAAGGAAAATCGCCAAAAAACAAAAAGTCCACTTTAAGCAATGTCATGACTTTTCTAAGCCAACAGGTAGTGATATATTCCTATAACCCAGCAACCTTCAACAAAAAACCTGACAAAGCCTGACTGACTGTCAACCTGCAGCCAACCTCCTGTTGCGTAACCTCTGGTGCCTGTGTTCTTCAGTGCGATGACTGCAAATTTACGTGTGAAATGTCTGGCCACTTCTGCCATTGCGCAACATGGCCTCGTGTGTGCACAAGCTGGAAACAAGCTTCTTAATATGTCGCTATCGTGTGTCTAGGCCTGACATGCTTGAGAAATCCTTGAAGTCCTTGCCAGGCTGCAGAGGACACTCTGCTGCCCCGAACTGAACTGAACTGAACTGGACTGGAGCTTTCTGCTTACCGAGCACGCTTGAGAGCTCACACACACACACACACAGATGCCACTTACAGACCCCTCCCCGAGCTGCAACTCTAAATAAATCATCAAACCTGCGGCATGAAAACCCTCAATAGCTCACATTCAGTTGAGGCTGGCTGCCAAATGGAAGAATGAGGGGGGAGGGGAGGTGGGATAAAGGTGTTACAAAAAACAAAAAACAAAAAAAACAGAAACAGATCGAGACGTACTTGTTTCCTCCCAGTAGGCTCGGTGAATCGTGTCCGTACTCCAACTGCAAGTCCTGCGGGACAGACAGATCGCGTCACAACTGTGGCAGAGCACTTCGCGGCCGACTCCTTCATGATGGCGATCATAATAACAATAATAATAATAAAAAAACAAAAAGAAGGCGCTACTTTGGTGATTTCTCCAGAGACGCGACAGTGGCAGAAGAGAATATGGCCAAGTGAGTGCCAGAATGAACCACATTCACATCATGACCACAGCCAGGACCCAGCCCTCAGCTGGATTAAAGCGCGATTGGCCCCGTGGTTTCACCCTCAGCCTGATCGGCACCCGCAGACCTGCGAGGGACGCGAGGCCGGTTGTGAAAAGACGCGGTCGAGTTCGCACAGTGGCCAGGAAACACGCGAGGGTGATGATAGTCACGGCAGAGGTTCTCTGGCGTCTTCAGAATTTTGAGAGACACAAAAAAAAAAGGAAAAAAAGATTTCACTCTTTCACTCACACTCCTGTGACTCGGGGAGAGCCGTGAGTGGAAACTTTAAGACGACTGAATAATTCAGTCCGTACGGAAATAGCACAGTCCGTCTCTCCGGAGTGTTTTCTTATGGACTCCAAAAGACTTGGCCCGAGCGTGTCTTTGTCATCGCTGGGGGTGGGGGCGGGGGGGAGGAACAGGAAAAGCAGGTTGACCTGTGCGGGTGCCTGCTCACTTCATCAGTTTTAAACCAGATGTTGCCAGCCGTTTCGCCTCATGACGCCACAGGCCATCGTCGTGAGAGCGTGAACTGAGGCTCCGGGCGCTGAAAGGGTGAGAGGGTCCAATAGTTGGCGGAAATCAATCCGTTACGGGCATCTCTCTTATTAGAGGCCCCTTGTCTCTACTAAGGTCAGTTCATGATGATCATCTATGATTCTCGGGGGTTTTGTGTTCCGGCAGTGAGACACAAGCCGACCGAGAGGCGTCGCTCTCTGGCTGAGACCGGATCAAAACCGCGACCTCCAATCTGCCCAATGAGCCACGATGTGAATGCAGCACAGTGTCAGGAAAAAAACCCCTCCTAAAACACAACGGCGCAGTGCAACATGCATGCAGAGAGGAGCCAAAGTACAGACGTTACAGGTTCACACGCAGACACGCGCACACACACACACACACACACACACGAACACACCGAAGGCCTCGTTGCTCTGGTGGACTACAGAGAACGCAAGAGGTTAGAGGACACACAAGCAGAGGTGCGGAGAGGAGAGCGGGCAGGCTCTGTCGAGGGGAATACATAAACCCCCGCACGTCAAGCATTCAAAGGCCCTGCATGTGCCGGTGCCTGTGTGCGTTCGCACATATGAGGTGATGTGTGGAGTTCCGAGTACTGACAGGTGGCGTCACTTGTGACTCTGCTTTTCGTCCGTGTGGACGGGTACGGTGGTGTGAGTGCGTGTCTGCCAGGTATGCTTGGAAGACAACAACAAGAACACTGAGGCCTCGTGTCACCATGACGACGACGACGACGACAACAACACCGGTTAGTGAGGCGAGAGCCAGGGCCGGAGACAAAATAGGAGAGGGAGGAACAAATAAAACGAACAGAAACAGATGGACGGAAACCAGAATAGACGGTGACTAAACGGTGAAGAGCTGTGAGCAGCCAAAACAATCAGCACCGTGGTAGGAAATAAATACCAAAACAGTACAAAAAAAGAGAGAGAGAGAGAGAGAGAGAAATGGGAAACAAGAAGGAAGGACAAGGACTTGTCCTTCAGAAGTGGATGAACAATGACAGCACTGTGGAGAGAGTGAGAGAGAGAAAGCAAAGTGGCCGCATCGGTAAATTAAGATTGAAGGGAAAACAAAAAAGGTCAATGTAGGTGATTGAGTGAGACGCCCACAGAGAGAGAGTGAGAGAGAGGGGGATAGAGAGAGAGAGATAGAAAGAGTACTACCAGATTAGATCTCGCGGTATAGTAGAGCTCCTCAACACAGTCCAGATAGGGCTCAGAATCACACTGGTCAGCAAGACAGAGCGAGAGAGACCTTAGTTAATACATTAACCTGGACTGATGGAGGGTGGGGGGGGAGGTGGCGTGGTCGGATGCAAGAGTGTGAGAGAGAGAGGGGAGGGGAGGGGGTGGGGAGGGGAGGGGGAGGAGGGTGATGGATGAAAAATGGATTAAGGCCAAAACGGGCTCTGAGGTCCGTGGATCAGCAGGACAGAGCAGGGAGGGGAAAGAGATAAAAGGAATGTTAATCTGGAGGGGAGAGGTGAAGGAAGGGAGGAGTGGACTGATGGGGCGCGTGGGCATAAAAACCGGCAAAACTTTGGGGGGGGGGGGTCGTTCATGAAACGCCGCAACGCCTTGAAATCTCAATAAGTACAGGTGTCCTCCTTTTATTTGTTTTTAAGTGGTTTTCCTGGCAGTGTTTTTCCCTGAATCCAAACCATGTGACCATGCGACTCGCTCCCCAGTTTGTTTCGGTCTGGGGCAGAAAGTTGCGTCATTCCGGGCAAAGACGCCCACTGCAGGACACCGGGAGGCCGTCCCGTGTGCGACGGCGGCGCTGCGGTCATGACTTTACTGCGTAACCGCTACGTCACCCTGAGGGAGAGGAGACGGCGGAGGACGGGGGGGGTGAATGGAGATCGGTGGCCGACAGGTGACGCCGCGCCACGGCGTCGATCTGAGCCGATCGATGCAGAGCGGGAGGACAGAGGGGGGAGGGAGGGGAGGGAGAGGGGAGGACAGAGCCGTTTGTGGGGGATGCGTTCTCTAGTCCGGGCCGGCGGCCGGGGTGCACGCGGGGGCCGGGAGCGCGGGGGCCGGGAGCGCGGGGGTCGGGAGGGAGGGAGAGAGGCGGGAGGAGGTGAGGGAGCGGAGGACGTGGAACAGCAAACGGCGGCCGTGCTCGAACCCTGCGCCATCCCATGCAGTTCAACCGCTTTCTACACTCGCCGCTGAGGAAATGTCAAATCAGCGGCTCAGCCCACTCGAGCAAAACATATACTATTCAAGATTCTCTGACTCTACACGATTATAGTTTCACGCTAAATGCTTTGCTAGATGCTTTCATTTTTTGGACATCTGCAGTACAAAAAAGGAAAAAAATTCACTTTCTCTGCGACAAGAAGGAGGCCAAACGAGAACGCTCTGACGTAGTTCTCCCTAGCACTGAGCGGGGGTGATCCCGAGGCCTTCAAAGCCAGGTGGGTCACATTAACCCCCCCCCCCCCCCCTCAACGGGCTCTGGCCCTATCCAGAGGATATCCTCCGATTTGGACGGGCCGAGAATAAATCCACAGGAAGGCAGCGAGGAAGCACTCTGATCAGATGCCTCTACCGGCGCACAAAGTGGAGGTAGAGGACGCCTCGCTCTGTGCTCCGCTTCCTTTGTTGTTGGACCCCCGGGTCACACGCTGTGAAGAAACACTTCATACACGGTGGAGTCTTTGTACACGTACATGTAATAATCATTTCTGCAGCCTGTGGAAGTCTAAGAACCTGCTCTATCTCCCCGGGGATCGGGACTCCAGGCGCCTGGGTTTTAACCCTACCTAGGGTGAACCACGAGGATGGGCTTCGCGTTCGGCTCAGCACAGACGGACAACAACATGGGCCGGTGAGGATCAGCCGTGCTGGTAACTGGTGCCACCCTTTCGTTTCTCTCTCTCTTCCTCTCTCTCACGCGCGCGCACGCACGCACGCACGCACACTGCGGCTCACAACTCACGGTTCATGATGCGGCTCCGTCTCCTTCCTCAAGGGGGGATCGAACTTCACCTGACCGACTGAGAGGGAGGGAGAGAGGGAGAGAGAGGGAGAGGGAGAGGAAAAGAGTGAAAACAAAGGAGACCGTGCCAGCACAGTACAGTCCGAGACAGATGTGCTCGGCCCGGGCCGGTTTGTGTTGACCTCGCGCGTGAACTCACAGTTAATCTCTGATAATGTCTTTCCCTCCCGGGCGCTCCTGCTGGTGGAGCGGATCCGATGGGAACAGAGACCGGGGACTGTTGTAGGCGGGGAGAAGAGAGAGAGAGAGAGAGAGAGAGAGAGAGAGAAGAGAGAGAGAGAGAGGAGAGAGAGAGAGAGAGAGAGAGAGAGAGAGAGAGAGAGGGGGGAGAAAATACTGTCAAATAGTGGCTAAAAAAATGTACAGTTTACACGCTACTTGAGAGGATTACGACAGGTTTGTTTAAAAAAAAAAAAAGAAGAAAGAATGGGGGGGGGGGGGGGAAACGCAATCCCTCAGCTATTTCCTGTGAGTGGGATATGATGACACGGCAAAACATCCAGCTGCACGATCAAAACAGAGCAACAAAGTGGACAAAAAAAACCTTGCCTGGAAACAATATCATCCTGGACCGAAACCGATCCCTAGACTCTATGGGAAGGGAAAACATGGCCTCTATAACTTTGGGGTTTTCTAGCCTGGGCTTGACCTCATCTGAACTACACGCTGGAGCCAATGACTTACTTACTGGCCATTGTGTTAATCACAAACATTAATCACAAATATGTGAATTCGTATTGAAGTCTGAGATGCAAAATGCGGTCTATTAAGGGGCAGAAAAAAAACCACAGCAATCTCAAGGCATGCTTTTGAAAACACGGGAGAAGGACCAATCGAAGCAAAGATGCAGCCAGCAGAGTCACACTTGTTGCACGCATCCAATGACATTCGTCCATCTGAGACCCCCCCCCCCCCCCCCCCCCCCCCCAACCACCCCGGTTCCCATCAAGTCCTTCATCACGTCACACAACTCTTGGTTAGTAACGGCAGAGGCTGACGGCGCTCGGCTTCCGCCGCCGCCACATATCCGGACCAGCGGATCGAGGGATGCTTCTGCTCTGCTCCCAGCGTCCCTCCCCCCCGGGCTTCCGGTCGCGTTTCGCGTTCACTTGTGCGAGCCATGAGAGCGCTATCGATTTTTCCATCTCACTGCCCGCCACGGATCCATTGCCCGCGCTCCTCAGAACTGATGCGGACGAGAACTCCCCGCCGTGGCCAGGCTACGACGGCGCATGCGTGCGTGCGTGCATGCGTGCGTGCGTGCATGTGGATGAATCGATTGCGGCCCATGAAAGGCGACAGAGGAAATATCTGGGCCGGCCGATACCGGCACGAATGCTAAACGCCGGCTCGTATGTTAAACTACTTATGCAACAGCCGTGGTAATCCATCAGCAGTCTGAGAGTCACATGCCGGTGCTGGTTTCCATGACAGCGGCGGCAGACACTGAAGTGAATGGAAAAGCCCAGTTCCTATTCATCCAGTTCTGTGGTCCCCACCCCCCCCCTCCCCCTTCCCCTTGAAAAAAACCCCCCCAAAAAAAGCAACAGTATCGTTTGTGTTAGGGTGACATCACTGCAGACACCGCAGCCCACGCTGGTACCTTTCTACGGGCCGCGAAGCGGGGCGCGCGTCGAGCGCCGGGGCTTATGGGTAGGAAATGACCCCGGTACTTAAACTGAGGAGGAGGAGGGAGAGGATGGGAGGAGGGGCGGAGGGGAGAGGACGGAGGGGGGAGAGGGGGAGAGAGAGAAGGAGAGGGGAGGGGAGAGAGGAGGAGAAGTGCTACGAGGAGGAAGGGACGGGAGAGAGAGAGAGAGAGAGAGAGAGGAAGGGGGCGAAAGGAGGTGAGAGGGGAGAGGAGGGAATGCGGGGGGAGAGGGGGAGGAAGGAAGAAAGGGGGAGGGACACAAGGGCAGAAAGATGAGTCACGTGTGCTGAGGGGGGCAGAGGTGTGCGGGGGGGGGGGGGGGGGGATTTAGAGGGGGGTGTTACAGTTTACAGCCAGGGAAGAGATCCGGTGCCGGCGGCCTGTCAGCAAAGCGCACCGGCAACGTTTGTCTGGAAAGCAGAACCTGAGAAGGTCGGAGGTTACCTCCGGCTCAGGGTCGTCGTCGTCAAAGTCGTTGTAGGTGCTGTGGTCCGGGTTGTTGGCCTTGTCCAGCAGCTCGATGGCCAGCGTCCTGCTGAGGGGCTGCGACACGAACGGGTGCTGTGCAGGACGGAGGGACAGAGGGAGAGAGGGAGAGAGGGAGAGATCAGAGTAAGAAAACACAACCAACGTTTCACAGAAAGCAAAAAGCGTCCGCTTTGTTGTCATTATGCCGCCACACCTGGCACATATTGTCCGGGATTCAATCTGTTTAAACGAACAAAGACGGACGTGTTGCTTCTGACTCACCTGCAGCAGCTTCTCAGCCGTGGGCCTCTTCTTTGGGTTCTTGGTCAGAGCCAGTTTGACAAAGTGGTGGAAGTTGTTCGTCCTGAGAGAAGAGAGAGAAAAGAAAAAGGACCCTCATCTCAACAGTTACGCGTAGAAGGAGACGCCGACGTCCGGGATAGGGAGCTCTCTTACCACTTGAGTTTGTCTTTCAACTTGGGAGGCTGGAAATTACTCTTGGTCATTAAGAAGAGAGCCCTGCGAGGGCAAGAGACAGAGGGTCACACATGAACAAGTGGTGGAGAAGCTCCGTCCACAATAGCTGGATTAATACCGAGAAACCTCTGCGTCCAGATCGTTCTAGAAATGTGACTGTTCTCATTCACTGTCCAGGAAATGCACACAATCCAAATGTAATCACCACAAATACGCATTTACTTAGCTCACTTTAGAGATTTGCACTCATTTCCTGACACCTTATTCGAACGTTAAACTCTGACCCACAAATCTACTGAACAAAGACACACACACACAGACAGACAGCCAGTCGGCTGTACCTCATGGGGTGCAGGTCAAACATGGGTGGCTGCAGTTCAGCCAGCTCTATTGCAGTAATGCCCACGGCCCAGATATCACACAGCTGGTTGTAACCTCCTTTCCTCTCTACCGCTGCTACTTCTGGAGCCATCCTGGGGAGGGAGAAAGAGAGAAAGAGGGGGGGGTTGCAAATGAAAACCAGACAGAAGCGATGATTAAAAGCATGGGAGTGAGGTGTGCGCTCAATTATGCCCGGATCTAAATCGAGTTAATTAATCGACAGCACACGGGGGCAGAATCTGGACGTCCTCGTCGTCTATTAAAATGCCTCTCATTCCTGCCCGGTTAAAGTGTGTCAATGGGTGAACGCTCTCGTTCTGCTGCGGCTGCTCC
>CM055200.1:6950669-7238169 GCA_029224185.1 Karalla daura
AAGGAAGAAAGGGGGAGGGACACAAGGGCAGAAAGATGAGTCACTTGTGCTGAGGGGGGCATGAGGTGTGCGGGGGGTGGGTGGGTGGGTGGGGGGGGGTTTAGAGGGGGGGTGTTTACAGTTTACAGCCAGGGAAGAGATCCGGTGCCGGCGGCCTGTCAGCAAAGCGCACCGGCACGTTTGTCTGGAAAGCAGAACCTGAGAAGGTCGGAGGTTACCTCCGGCTCAGGGTCGTCGTCGTCAAAGTCGTTGTAGGTGCTGTGGTCCGGGTTGTTGGCCTTGTCCAGCAGCTCGATGGCCAGCGTCCTGCTGAGGGGCTGCGACACGAATGGGTGCTGTGCAGGACGGAGGGACGGAGGGAGAGAGAGAGAGAGGGAGAGATCGGAGTAAGAAAACACAACCAACGTTTCACAGAAAGCAAAAAGCGTCCGCTTTGTTGTCATTATGCCGCCACACCTGGCACATATTGTCCGGGATTCAATCTGTTTAAACGAAACAAAGACGGACGTGTTGCTTTCTGGCTCACCTGCAGCAGCTTCCTCAGCCGTGGGCCTCTTCTTTGGGTTCTTGGTCAGAGCCAGTTTGACAAAGTGGTGGAAGTTGTTCGTCCTGAGAGAAGAAGAGAGAAAAGAAAAAGGACCCTCATCTCAACAGTTACGCGTAGAAGGAGACGCCGACGTCCGGGATAGGGAGCTCTCTTACCACTTGAGTTTGTCTTTCAACTTGGGAGGCTGGAAATTACTCTTGGTCATTAAGAAGAGAGCCCTGCGAGGGCAAGAGACAGAGGGGTCACACTATGAACAAGTGGTGGGAGAAGCTCCGTCCACAATAGCTGGATTAATACCGAGAAACCTCTGCGTCCAGATCGTTCTAGAAATGTGACTGTTCATCATTCACTGTCCAGGAAATGCACACAATCCAAATGTAATCACCACAAATACGCATTTACTTAGCTCACTTTAGAGATTTAATTACCTTAGAGATTTACCTTATTCGAACGTTAAACTCTGACCCACAAATCTACTGAACAAAGACACACACACACACATACACAGACAGACAGCCAGTCGGCTGTACCTCATGGGGTGCAGGTCAAACATGGGTGGCTGCAGTTCAGCCAGCTCTATTGCAGTAATGCCCACGGCCCAGATATCACACAGCTGGTTGTAACCTCCTTTCCTCTCTACCGCTGCTACTTCTGGAGCCATCCTGGGGAGGGAGAAAGAGAGAAAGAGGGGGGGGGTTGCAAATGAAAACCAGACAGAAGCGATGATTAAAAGCATGAGAGTGAGGTGTGCGCTCAATTATGCCCGGATCTAAATCGAGTTAATTAATCGACAGCACACGGGGGCAGGAATCTGGACGTCCTCGTCGTCTATTAAAATGCCTCTCATTCCTGCCCGGTTTAAAGTGTGTCAATGGGTGAACGCTCTCGTTCTGCTGCGGCTGCTCCCGAACCGGCAAGGCGAAGGCGCGAAACACGCAGATAAGGCCGTTCCTGCGGGCGCTCTGCGGACAGGAGGGCTGAACGCAGCAGGCAGGAGGAGGGCGGGCACAGGGCTTACCAGTACGGAGTCCCGATGAACGACTTCCTCTTGGCCAAAGTCCGCCGTGATCTGGGCCGACACGCCAAAGTCGGCTGTGGGGGCGAGAGAGGAAGGCGGGAGGAGCGGATGGGGGGAGAAAGAGAGTCATCGAGGGGGAGTTGCAGGGCGGAAATAAGAGAGTAAGAATGATTATGCAGAGGGAGAGGTGAGGAGGAGGAAGGCTTGCGTGTTTCACCTCACCTAGTTTAACGTAGCCGTTGTCTGTCAGGAGGATGTTTGGCTCCCTGTCAACGCAGTGAGACAAACACGTCACATCATCTCGGGTCGACCCGGGCTGACTTGCAAGTCCGACCTCTGACCTCGCTAGACATACTGCGCGAGCCTGCCACAGACTTTTGTGACGTTTCAGAGTCCCCCCGGCTGCGTGGGCGAGGCCCCGCGATCGCAGGGGAA
This sequence comes from Karalla daura, assembly GCA_029224185.1. Classification (NCBI taxonomy): domain Eukaryota; kingdom Metazoa; phylum Chordata; class Actinopteri; order Chaetodontiformes; family Leiognathidae; genus Karalla; species Karalla daura. The sequence goes on from CM055200.1 coordinate 6,952,670, forward strand.
CCGCGTGAGCAGACGGCCCGCCGTGCCAGGCGTGGCGTTATGCGCTGGTGAAAGCCCGGTCGGGCTCCTGCGAGGAGCTACTGGCAGCTCCGGCGGCTGCCACAAAGGCGCCATTGTCCCTCCAGAGACGGCTTTACTTCCTGAGGGCAGAACGCCACTTTCTTCCAACCCCCCCCCCCCACCGACGGATTGCTTTGCCGTCAAACGCGGGGTTATTGCGAAGTAAACGCCCGGGGGTGTCCGTGCGTGCCAGCCCATCCTTAAAAACTTGTCACAGATGCCGGCGAGATTGACGTTAATCGATCGCTTGCTCAGCGTGCAGCGGATTTCACTGAGTGACTCGCGTGGAAAAGCAGCACGAATCGCAGTTTCGTCCCCCCCCCGGACTCACCTTGATGTCTCTGTGCATTTTGCCTTTGTTTGTGTAGGTAGTATAAACCCTGCGGGGACAATCACAGTCATTTCATGCTTATGGAAAAAGCAAATAGTAAAAACATTTAAGATTGAATTGAATTGGAATTGAATTTGCTACAGAGGTAGTACAAAAGTAGGGAGGGTGAGAACTGGGAAAAACACCATTTCTCAAAACATAAATCAGTTACAGCACAGCTGAAAGTATGTTTGAGTACGAATATTGTTTAGAAAATCCAGTTCCAAACTAGAGCCTGGAGTCGGCTTTGTTCATTTCAAATTCACCATGTCACTTTTTCAACGTTCACAGCAAAGAGAAAAACACAAGTAGCTGAGCGGAAGCTGATCTTTGGATCGACGGGATCGAGATCAAGTTGAATCAAACAGCTTAAGGTTTTCTGATCTGGGTCAGCGCTTTCGCCAGGCACTTGGAGCCACCTGACCACCTACTTGTTTTGCGACACAATTTACTCAGGCAGAGGAGCCGAGGCGTGTGGGCACAGGACAAGTCTGGAAAGACGGCCCATTGTGCTCGTTAAAAATGTGAGGAGGGCGCGTATGGAGGACGGGTTACCTGGAGGGTCTCCCGCGACATGTACGCTATCTGTGACTCTGACAAAGGCCCGGTGACTGGAGGGAGGACACAGAGAGAGAGAGACAGAGAGAGAGAGAGAGAGGGAGAGAGAGAGAAAGAGAGAGAGAGAGAGCGAGATAGAGCGAGAGAGAGCGAGAGAGAGAAAGAGAGAGAGAAAGAGAGAGAGAGGGAGAGAGAGAGAGAGAGAGGGAGAGAGAGGGAGAGAGAGAGACAGAGAGACCGGAGAGAGACGGAGAGAGAGAGACAGAGAGAGACAGCGAGAGAGACAGAGAGACAGAGAGACAGAGATGAGAGAGACACAGAGAGAGAGAGAGACAAACAAAGAGAGACAGACAGAGAGAGGCAGATGTCACTGCTTAGAAAGAGCACAAACCCTCAAAAAAACAGCACAATCAAAATGAATGAGTCCGTCTCCGGGGTGTGTGTCGTTCTCACCGTGATAGATATCCTGCAGCGACCCTCCTCCACAGTACTCCATGCTGATCCACAACTTATCTCTCCTGCACGCACACACACGCACGCACGCACGCACACACACACACAGAAGTGAGGTGAACACAGTGTTGGTACAAATCGTACTTTTCCCTCAAACTTTTTTTTGGAACCCCTTTCATTTCTACTCCTTTTCATCTCGCCGAGACACGTGTGCGCTCTGGACACGCTTTTGATATCGCGCACCTTGATAGCAGTTATCAACAGTTCTGACACGCACACGCACGCACACACACACACACGCAGTCTCACCGCAGATAACTGCCGAAGTAGGCTACGATGTTGGAGTGTTTGCAGTCCTTCATCATTATAATCTCCTGCTGGACGACGGCAAAGTCCTCACCTGGAGTGAGCACAAACACAAGCTGTTATTGTGCAGCGATAAGGTGGGATCCAAGCCTTTGTTATGGTCAGGGCGGGCATTCCAGGCGGGAAATAGGAGAAGAGGGGGTCTGCGCGAGGATTTGCGCTTGTGTCGCGGCTTGTGGAAAATAACGGGCCGCTGGCGGCTCGACACATTTCACCCTGTGCGTAATCGATGCATCAGTAGTTCGACTAAACACGTGGTTTCTCGGTGTCGTCTTGTGACAGGCCAGAAAGAGGGAAGCCAGCAGAGGTGAAGGCAGCGATGCAACGTACAACAATATATAATGCATGGGCAGAGAGGCAGGACTCAGGGAAGGGACGGGTGGGAAAGAGTCATCCAGAACGGGGACAAACAAGAGGATGGCAAAAAAAACGAGAGGAGGGCGTGAGATGGAACGATGGAGCGGGGAGTTTGACAAAGGGTTGGGGAGGAATATGTATCGGCAGGAAGTGGAGATAGAGCAATAGAGAGAGACGGAGGAGATATCTCACCCGGTTCCAGTTTGATGACTTTGATAGCAGCCAGCTCTCCTGTGTTTACATTACGAGCCTGGAGGAGGAGGAGGAGGAGGAGGAGAAAAGTGAGCAATCGGAGGCAAACTTCGCAGACGCGCCGTGACCACTTCGCTACCCGTTATTAGCATAGGAGTTCACGCAATTTGAATTTCGCAATCTCTCGACTCTGGGGACCGGCCTGGGAGCAGAATGGACAGCCGGGCTTCACACGTGCACCCCAGAAGCCTGACTTTGCTCACAGAGAGCCGCCCGGCTGCCACACTCCCCGCGTGCCATCTTTTGTCACACGTACGCACGCACCCACCCGCCCCACGCTCGTTGGAGGCCAATTAGGGAAGCGGTTACACATGTGTGAATACGACAGCCGAGAGCAGGGGAGCGACATGGGACGGATGGAGCTAATGGTTTGGTTTTGTTTTGTTTTACAGACAGTTCAGGGCGGACGTCACTCATCATTAGTCCCTATACACTAACGCACGTCTGTTTTGTTTAGATGCAGAGATGAGATTAAAAACGACGTGGAACGAGCTCCGTTCATTCAAGCTCTGACTCCACTGAGGACACGAAGTTCTGATGAAGGCACGACTACAGGACATACGTTCCTGAAAAGCCTGACGTTCGGCAAAAAAAAAAGAAAGAGGGACAGGGGAGGGGGCTTTCGGCTGGATCCTGACATCCAGTCTTCTATAAATAGCGAGCCGTGTTTACATTTCGCAGCAGTGCTGCTGGGGCGGGTCATGAATTCAATATGAAGTGGGCATGAATAAAAAATGCCTTTTTCTGAGGAGACATGAATTGCCTCTCTCTCCCAGGCCAAGGAATGCGTGGCCATGACTGTGTGTGACATCTCGGACGCATGTGTGAGAGAGAGAGGGAGAGAGAGAGAGAGAGAGAGAGAGGGGAGAGGGGAGAGAGAGAGAGAGAGGAGAGAGAGAGAGAGAGAGGGAGGGAGGAGAGAGGGAGAGAGAGATAGATAGAGAGATAGATAGATAGAGAGATAGAGAGAGAAATAGAGATAGAGATAGACATAGAGATAGACAGAGAGAGTGAGAGAGAGAGAGAGAGTGAGAGTGAGAGAGAAAGATAGGAAGGAAGAGTTTACATTAACTCATAAAACCAAGATTTCCACCCGCTAAAATGCAACGTCCCCCCGTCACAAACACCGCAGCTTTTGCCAGGTTGGCTAATTCTATTCATTATTTCTGGCTCCAGCGGGGAGACGGACAGAGACACCTCCACCTAGTCCCGGCCAGAGTCGGCAACGCATTCATCAAACTCCGGCGAGAGAGAAGGAAAACACGACGTTCACCGCCGTGTCTCCAGACGAGAGAGGCAAAGGTTAGCTCTGATTGAATTAGAGCGAGGATTGTCTCTCTTCCCCTGAGTTATTGCAGCGCACGCAAAGCTTTCAAAACGCGTCCAATCCAATGACAGAGCGATGCATATGTGCAGACTGAACTTGGAAAGAAAGAAAAAACTCTTGGAAAATCGCGGGCAAAACGGCTGCGCCATCATCGCTGAAAGAAAATAATTGGGGTTTTTTTCTACGTTTTCCCTGTCGGGACGGCAAAGCTTCAGTCTGAGAGGCCGATCGAGTGAGGGAGGAGAGGAGAGGGACAACCCGTGCGAAAAACAAAGCCCTGATGGAAAGGGGAGGGGTGTGTGTGTGTGTGTGTGTGTGTGGGGGGGGGGGGGGTACAAAGAGATGCAAAGAGGGGAAAGAAGAGGGACGCAGTGGAGAGCAGACACAGAGTGTCTTCAGTCCACCGACCGAGCAGAGATGACTCATACAGCTCAGTGCCGCTGTCAGCAACAACACGCAGCCTGACTCCACTGTGCTGACCGGGTGTCTCTGTGTGTGTGTGTCTCTGTGTGTGTGTGTGTGTGTGTGAGACGAGACTGATTGATGCGTGCCCTCTGCTGAAACGAACGGAGGTCCGATCACCTGGCTCATGTCCTGACGTCCCGACATGAGACGATAAGCCATTGAATTTTCCCTCAGAGACGAAAGGACGAGTTGACGGCATCATATCGGGGACCTCTGACTGCCGAGCTGAAACCGCCGGGCGCAATAATGCATGGGCATCAGACAATGCCGGAGCATTCATTCAACAGTGGAACAATGACCCCAGCAAACGGCAAACAAAACAGTGGATGTATATGAAGTTATTTTTGACGTGGGGAAACACAGAAAGGCAGAGCGGACCTCACAAACACATATTCGGTCCTAGTTACAGAACTGTGTGGCTTTCTGCTGAACAGAGTTCACCTCAGATCCGTTACCAACACCTCCACCAGGCTGTGTGTGTGTGTGTGTGTGTGCGTGTGGCATCAGCATATGGCCTGCTCAGCGGCAGCTCGGTGTGGCATTTCACTCTCTCCTCTCGGGGTCCACCGCGCCAGGCACCGGCCACGGCAAAAAAGCAGCTCCGGGTGCCGATCATCCCACTCCGCCTGGGTGCCAGCACACTTGTGTTTACAGTTAATCCAGCGTGAGAGCGAGAGAGAGGGATGGGAGGGGGGGGGGGGGGGGGGGGGGGGGGGGGGGGGGGGGGATTAGCCTATACGAGGTCAGAGGGTCGTGTCGAGGTGATGGCTGTCGGGGCAGACGAGTCACCTGAGTTCGAAGGGTCAAGTCCGGGGACTTACTGCGTTTACCGCCCCTGCTGTGCGCAGGCGGCGGTGAGAGTGACGAGGTGGATCGGTGTGGACCGGTGCAGCTGTCTCGCAGTCTGAGGCCTGGTCGGACCAGAGGCCAAACACACGCACGTTTAGGTCGAGAAGAGACTGAAATCACCTATGATGGACAAGCAGCCTGTCCAGGGTCTTTGATGGACCAGCAGACGCTATGACTCTGTTGGTTATACAGCGATCAAGATATCGAGTGGACAGACGGATGGAATCAGCAGGGAACTAGATGTATCAAAGGCACGTCTGCTTAATGCATTTCTCTTCATTTCAAAAGTTAGGTTACAAATCACATCGACACAAATTCAGCATCAGGTCCCGCGGAGCTCCCCCTGACACACTTGACCGAGCTGAAACCCAACCTAACGAGCAGAAACGTGTCGGAGTCGAGCTCGTTTTGGTTAATGAACGCCAACTAAAAGCAGTGGAGCGTCTCTGGCACGGCGGCGCGGGCTGCTGAGACCTGACCCCGGGGCAACAACTGCAACAGTGGTCGCCTGTTCAGCGTCTCCAACGAGATCTTTCCCAGAGATTCGAGGCTGCACGTCAGGTGACCTCTGAGATAAGAAGTCCACAGGGCCAAGATGGAAAAGCTTTTTCCTTGTTTTCTTTCTTTAAGGAACAGCGCGCACACACACACAGTGACCTTCACTGCCCTGCGCTCATGTCCACGCCAATTCTCGACTGTACTCGAGACGTGGTAGTTGCGTCATTCTTCGTGGGCGGTGTGGAACACCATGTTTTATCTCGTCGGCGCCATCGATCGTTTCCTAACTCGACGACGGCAACGCGCTCCGGGACAGGTTGGGACAAGAGCAACGCTGGTTGCCAGGAGCAGGTTCGGTGGCGGCATGTGACTCAATGAGGATGATAAGAAAGGAGGGTTCGCTCGCAGGCCCAGGACGACGAGGCAAGCCGAGCAAAGGACATCACGCAAGACGACACGGTGACCAGTTTAAAGTGGGGATGGAAGGAGGCAGAGCTCATCTCCTTCCAACACCTGTCTCTACGAATCCACGTTCAAGTCGCCCTCCGAGTCCCTCTTCACAAAATCCCTTTGACGCGGTCTTAAGCGCCGCAAAAGACATTTTGCGCCCTCCGTTTTGGATCGCGCCGCGTCGGTGCCAACACTGAACCGTGTCACTTCGTCTTCCCACATCACCCGACTCCTTTCTGGATGTTTCACGCTGCCAGGGAAGACGGGAAACCACCGGGTCCGTCGCAGCCTCGAGAGGGACACGCGCGGTGTCGTGGAGCAGGTGCTCCACTTTGATCCAAACGCCCGTCATTCAACAAAACACCCTCTCGCTCAAACAAACCCCCCCCCATCCCTCCCGTCACCACCAGAACACGCTCTGCAATCGGCCTACACCTCTTCGCCGCTTCCCGGCAATCCCCCCTTTCCCGTTGCAGCGATGCGCCCGGAGGAGGCGTCCAATCCTGCATTCGGCGTCCAACACCCTCCCGTCTTAAACCAAGTGATTGGCTCCGCTTGTGAGCCCCGGGCCGGAGGGGGCCGACCTGCAGCGGCGTGCGGCGAAAGGGGAGCTCGAGGCTTCCAAACCCCAGCGATAGGGCCACAATGGCGCACAGTGTTGGGTGAGACGAATGTGACCGGCTCGACCTCGACATTTGGTGCCGGCTGATGAAGTCACATGCCGACGGGCAGCAGGAAGCATTCCCGCCGCTTGGTTCCCTCGAAGCAGCATTTTGTTGTTTTATCAGTAATAGGTTTTAATCTGGGAATGTCTCGACCGCCCGTGAGGGTCACGGTGCAGGGCCCTGATGACCTGAAATCAGCTCGGTTTTCTTCTTTTCTCAACTCTTTGCTTTTTCAGTGAACGTTAAGAGGGTGATTCACTGTCATCTGACACTTTTGTGGTGCATACATGGCTCCGGAGCAGCATAGTTGTCTACTTATCAGAAGCATTTGGGTGTTTGGGTAGTATTTTTGGGGCAAGATACCGGACCTGGAAATCGGGGCAATGACAGCGTGTGAGGAGTTAAGAGATAGAGTTGGATAGTTGGTTAGAAACCCTTGGTCGAGCAGACAGACCATGTAGGGTCACTTCTGCCACCGCTGTATGACTGAGTGAATGTGGCTCGTACCAAAACACACTTTCAGAGGTCATGCAGCCTTGACGCGTGGTTTTGGATTGCGGGCAGGAACCAGAGAGCTCGGAGAACAAAACCTATGGCTGTACAGCAACAGCACTAACCACTGCCGCGCCGTGCCACCCTGCCTCCTTTTTCCATTGACGGTAAATCCAAAAATATGTTTACAGGAGAGGCTGGCTGGTGAATGATCGGCGAACTATCACCGAATCCAGCAGATCCTTCACACAGGATCAGATTTGACACCTGTGCTAATAACCAACATGCGGCCAAGATCCACAGAACCAGTCGAGCAGCAGATTGTGTTCTGGCAGAGGCGTGAACCTCAAAGACGAGCTCTCCCTCCCTTGTTTCTTGGAACAATGGCGCAGCTTGCGGCTGAGGGCGTGCGGTAGAAACCCGTCCACGCGGGGCAGGCTGGCCTACCCACTCTCCTTGTTTGTCGTGGCGGCACAAAGGAACGAGTTAAGTCCATTCTAATTAGTGACCTTTGTTTCCCCGGCCCGGCACGGGCGCTGCAACGCGGGGGGGGAGCGAGTTGACGGTGGAGATTGACGAGAGCAGCTCAAGCACAGCTTGCTGAGTAGAGGTTTTCCAACACGACAACAATGTGAGTAATTGTGTGTGTGTGCGTGGGGGGGTGTCGTGGCCATAAGACCTCTTCACCTGTCGCGCCATTGCTTCTCCTGCGCGTTGACCCGCCCCGCTGAGACATGGCGCGCCACCTGCACACCGCCAGCTCGGCACTTCTCATCGACAAACGTACGCACGCCGGAGGGATGGGGAATCACACTGCTCTTCAGATGGACAGCTATGCCCCGGCCGGGGATTATGTGAAGCGCATGGTCCCGGGCCGCTTGTTTACGTAGCGAGGACGCAGCGAGGGCTTTGAGCGGGAGAGAGGCACGTCGGCTCTGACAGTCTGCTCAGGGGAGATTATCAAGTATCTCACGTTGGGATGCGAGCGCACATCTCCACCTAATTTGGAACGACTTCAAAAGAGTCATGACCTTTCGTCTAACCACTCAAATTCAGACTTTACATCTAACATGTTTACTTTGACTATAGGACTACTACTGTAGGCTTTCTCTGGACAGCAGGCGAATGGTGTCCAGAGAGTTTGACCTCTTTCCTACACCAACATTGCACCAACACTAGAGAACCTGTGATAATACACTGTTATGGCTGTGCAATAAAATAAATGATGGTTTTAATGGGGGTCAATGGGGCAAAAACATCCACAACAGTAAATTAGGGTGGATAGGTTAAAATCAGATACCACACAAAAGCTAGTTATCAAACAACGTTTAGTGGTTTTAACCAGAACTGAGGCTGATGGAAAGACTTGAGAAAAAGTTGAAAAAACATTCATCTAATAGATTTTGACAGCCGTTATTTTTATTGGATGTTATTTTTACCTATATTGTATAACTGAGGTATGCAAAAAAATGAGATGTGTGACAAAAATCATTCAATTCGATGACAAAATACGGTGAAATATAGGAGGAAAAACTTCCCCTAGAGGACGGGCCAAGAGGGTTCAGTGGGGGGGAACACACGACCCACCACTGGATGCCGTGCGGCCTTTATCTTGGAATCCCTGTTTAACGGCCACATCTGGTGGGCCGCGGTGTCACCGCGCCGTGTCATTGACCGGCGGATCATGGTGCCGGTAATCAATGTGTCAGCGTGGCGGCAGACACGCAACAGAGACCGGGACGGAGTGCTCCCCCATCGCTTCCCGTCTGCGGCCAGGAGAGGGGCTCAGGAGGTGCGCGCGGCCAGCAGAACGGCTGGGAGGGCCGGGCAACAAAGACAGGATGGTTCTGGGCCGCGTGCTTCAAATGCGCCGGCCGCGTACGCAACCATACAATCATCTGGTTTTGTGTGCGTCTGTGTGTGCGTGTGTGTGTGTACACGCATGTTAGCTGAGCTGGTATGAAACAATAGGACGCAACACACACACACACGCGCTCATGGAGGAAGTGAAGATTCCTGCATTCCTGGACCACAGCTGTGCCACACACACACACATGCCACACACACATGCCACACACACATGCCACACACACACACACACACACACACACACACACACACACACACACACACACACACACACACACACACACGCCACACAAACACACACACTGTGTTGCCAGAGGAAGCTTTTACCATCATCACATTTATCACTTTTAAGTACATAAGTCTCACATGAAATACAATAGCTGTGTGCGTGTGTGTGTGCGTGTGTGTGCGTGTGCATGTGTGCGTGAGTGTGTGTGTGTGTGTATAGAGACAATGAAGGACTTCCTTGAAAAAGGAGAGTCAAACCAATGGCAGAATAGAGTCGAATATGAGGGGAATCAGGACATCCATCCAGCTCAGAGGGACACGTTGGGCCGACGCTGGGATTCCCCGAAGCCCCTCTGAAGGGGTTTTGGCGACCAGGCTGGGACCTCAGGACACCCGCAAGACGTGACGAAGCGATGCGAGCTGGGGCCTCCCGGAGGCAACGTGACAAGTCTTCCCTTCTCCGCTCCCGTTTGGTTTCCTGTGGCTTTGAGGCATCGCACCAGACCGACCCGTAGACGTGCGCACTGGCGTTAGCGCCTGCTCGGTGGATGATGTCGAGCGTTTCAGGGACTGATCCTCGCTCTCCTCCGCCGTGCGTAACCCCGCGGGGGCCCATTCGCTGAAGTGTTTGTGCGCGCGTCTCACATGGCTAATCGGCCTGACGTGCTTCGCACACATTTGTAGTTTTGTGCTCCGCGGGCCTCTTGTGTCAGCGGAAATTCACGGTTTCTGAGAGAGACCCGTGTCACTGACTTATTTCTACTGTACGGCTGTGCCCGATCTTATAGGTTAGGTTCTGTGCTGTTAAAGCACAATAGCTATGAAGCGTCCGTAGATCAGCATGAAATGTCTTGTGCTCAACATGGACTGAATTAGAGGATGTTCTTCTTTGAAATGGGGGTCTCTGAACAGGATAAGATCAGTTTAAGATTACATTACATGTTTCTAGTTGTTTGCGCAAAGAAATTGAGCAAATAAACATCTAATTTAACAATAAAACATAAAAAGTAGGCTGTGAACATTGGTGAAAGTGCAGTGAACAAACTATGAGGAACAGTGGAGTATTAAAGCACTGTCTGTTTACTTAATAGTCTCTAATAATCATCCCGCCTTAGGGGAGGCTATGGCATTCATTAGTTGAAGGTAAACTGGCACGTTTCCATGCTTTTTAAATAAGCTAATGCTGTTTGGGTATTGCTTATCCTAAAACCTGCGGGTGCACTTTATAAATAGCAGTTTATTGTCTCCTACAAGCATCCCATTGAATCTGTGATCTCACGGTCAGGAGGCCAGTCTCGCCCTGAGCCAACCCTCTGTCACCCCCCCCCCCCCCCCCCCCCCCCACACCCCGACGCACAGGCACAGAGGCCGGGGCCACAAACAGAGGAGAAAACAAGCTTCACACTTTGTTTCCTGCTCAAACATTCCTACTACCCGGGCCGGAGATTTTTCACACAGCAGCAGAACCAAATATAGGCATCGATGAGGTTATACCGAGTGCCCTGGTGTTTAAAAGCCCATCCTTTAATGCAGAAGTCTCAGCTGCGAGCCCCCCAAGTGTCCTTCACCCGAGCCCGTCCGCTTCTATGAACCAAAGCGCCGTCCCTAATAACTGGCTGTCGACGGCCTATCAGCCGTATGAAAGGACGCCGCGTCTGTCTGCGCAGTTGAGGAGCACTAATAATCCTGTCACGGTAACGTGAAGTAAATGAAAAGTTTGTGCCTCTTGCGATTGTTTCCACATCTGTGCGCATTCATCAGCCAGACGCCGTCTGTGACAGGTCCGGCGGGCGACTTGGCCCCGGGGCTGCAATGTGTCCGCAACGAGGCAAGATACCGGACTTAAATTAGAAACCAACAAGATTAGCAGCGGCACGGAGGGACACAACGAGGAAAACGCAAAAAAGAAATGGGGAAAGAGATGCCGACAGAGGGGTGGGTGCACGGCTGGAAATCGCGACGGCTGGGTGCCGAAAGTACGTTGGGAATCTTAAAAACATTTCCAGTCCTTCCAAAAAAAATGTACATTCCGGTAATTACCACAAAGAGCCTGGAGGTTAACCAGACATCATCTCGTCCTATTAAAGCCTTTAATGAATCTGCCCCAGTCTGCCAGAAGCCTCTCCCTCACACGCCAGTGAAATGAAATTCCTCAACCGCGCGACACAAACAAGCGAGCTCAACGCCGAGGACGCTCCAACTTGCACAACCTGAAGAGCCGATTCTCCAACCAACCCGGGGGAAACCGGGACACCGATGCGGCATGGTGCCTCCAGAATGAAATCGCCGTGAGTGAGGCCTCCGAGATCCCATCACTTGGTATGCCTTTGATCTGACGTATGTGCATGCAGCACTCTAAACGAGCGTCATTTACACCATCCTGCCTGATGCCTTTGTTCCTATGATCTCTGCATTTGTAAACAGTCTTACCATACCTGGCAGATCGCAACCATCTGCCTCTCAAATATGCCTTTAACAGAAGAAAAGAATAGAATAGAATAGAATAGAATAGAATAGAATAGAATAGAATAGAATAGGCCTATGAAATGTCAATTGAAATGTCCCTCAATGGGGACATTTCAATTGAGCAGCAAAGTGAATAGTGCAATAGAGGAAGTTACATCAAAAATAAATCAAAATAAGAGCAATATACATATAAATATAAATAAAAACAAACTATAAAGTAGCATAAAAATACACACTCGGGTACAAAAGATCGACAAAAATCAACAGTGTTATACGGCTACGAGTGAATGATGGATGAATGAGTGAGTGAGTGGTCTACTGGGAGCAGAGCTGTGTGTTAAACAGCAAAATCTCTCCTTCACACACTTGGGGTGAAGGAGTCTGTCACTCACTGCTGCAATGGTGTTCTGAATGGGGAGGGAGACATTGTCCATCAGGGCTGATGGCTTTGCTATTATCCTTTTCTCTCTCCCACCACCTGCGCCCCTTCACCAGTCCGTCCAGTCTCTCCTGTAAGCTGTTGACAGGCTGCTGCTCCAGCGAACCACTCCAAAGAAAACAGCCGAAGCCCCCACAGGGTCGGAGAAGGTCCTCAAGAGAGCAGCCCTGCACTCCTAACGGCCTAAGTCTCCTCACCAGGTACCAGCCTGCTCTGACCTGTTCTGTACAGAGCAGGAGGCTGCAGGCACCAGTCCACAAAGTCCTGGATCAGTTTTCCATATTACCTATCATCATCATCATCATCCTTGATAAGCTCAATAATACAAGAGTCATCAGAGAACTTCTATAGGTGGCAGTTGTCCGACCTGTGCATGAAGTCTGCCCCTAAAGTTGGCTCCTGTGCTGATCAAACCTGGTGAAAGGCAGGTTTAGTTCATTCACCCATCCTTGGTCCCCTTAAACCCATTCACAGAGCCTGAGACTTAAAGCCTCTCCAGAGTCCACTGACATCATTCCACTGCAGCTGGTCCTCCATCCTCCTCCTACATTGTTTCTTCTCCTGCCTAATCCTCCACCTCAACTCCCTCTGCCACCAGTTCCCCCTTGTTTCCTGAATTAAAGACCCTCTTCATCTCCTTAAGGGGGGCCTTGATGTCTGGATTAATCCAGGATCTACCGTTAGAGAAACACGGTACAATACTGGTGTGCTCAGTGTTCTCCATACATAAGCTATGCATAATGTAACCAGTGATAGTGTCTGTGATATTGTCTATGCACTCCCCTTGAGGATCACAAAGCTACCCCCACACAGTTGTGTACACAGTCCCTCAGAGCCTCTTCAGTCTCCTCGGACCAATTCCCCTAACTCTAACCCTGTGCGGGTCAGGGCTAGTTACCTGTATAAGATGGGTTTGATCATCCAAGGAGAGGGAGGGGTGTTGACTTGTATGCCCCCTTGATGTTGACATAGAAAAGCGAAAGTCTTATGAAAGTCTCCCAAATTGACTAAATGGATTATGTGCGATATGTCGTACAATATAAGGTGTGATTGACTGGGCGAGAGGGCCAGTGTCACAGAGCTGGGAACTTCATTTCCTTCAGGATGCGGGCTATCTGCTGCCAGCACAGGCCCAAGGCACTGTGTGCAGGGCCACAGCCAGCAGAAACCAGGCAGTCCACACAGGCTTGGACAACCCAGTTGTTGACTAACAGCAAATAGTTCACAGAGGTGTTGAAACAAGAATAAGAACAGTAAAAGTGGTGGATATTTTGCCTGTTGAGGCTGTTGAGGCAGCGTTAGCCTGAGCTCCTTAGCCTGTCTATCTGGGAGCAGGCAGCTGTCACTCTGTTACGGCAAAACGGAGACACTTTTTCATAAATTCTGCACAGACTCGACCGTTTCGAGATAAGTGACGAAGCCGCTGGTTTGTCTCCGCTTGTGTTTGTGTTCGCGCAGAGGTAACAAATGAGCGTTTGTTGTCGTTTTCTCACAATGTTACCACAAAACAGCTAGAAGCCCTGTTAGCTTCTAGATGCTATCGTGTCAGCTGCGTCCTTTCTCGGACAGCTAGTGGCTAAACGTAGGGCATAACTCGTTATTTTATAGCAACTAGCTGGCTTGTGACTATCAGTACTGGCAATTAGTATTCAAACAAAAATTTGCAGCGTACAGAATGTAAACAAACACGTCGCTAGCGAATAGCTACACATCTTCATTATAAGGTTTCAAAGTCACTGCCGTTTCAATATGACCAGACGATCAACACACACACACTACCGACCAATCAACTGGGCTTGCCATCATTAATTCGGACGTTGTAACTTGTGAATATGGTTGATTCTGTATTGACCCGAATCTCTAAAGTGTTGAGCTGTATTGGCAAAACAACAACAATAACCGGACTTGACAGTGTCCGATGATTGAACCAGGTGCATGACTGGCAGGTAAAATGCAGCCAAAGCAAACATGAAAACGAAAAGTGGGTACCTATGAGGTTCTGATAGGTACTCGACTACTCCTCTGATACGACAACATTGGGTAACTTGGCCATAAAGCGAAGCTACGGATGTGTAATCAGCCCGTGTCCGATAATGGAACTCAGGATCCCTCTGACTGCAGTTTTACCTTGTACACATCTCCGTATGTGCCGCTTCCTATCCTCTGGATCAGCTCGAAATCCTCCTGCGGATTCCGCCGGGACAGGTCGACACTGGAGTTCATCATGTCCGCTGCCGACTACGGAACCGATCGCGCTCGGCTGACGAACCTCAACGATGTGGGAAAAGAGATATTTTAAGAAAAACATCGGCGTCAGAAAATCCCAGTCCGATCCCAATGTTGCTCCAACATGGCTTCCACTGCGCATTGCGCATGCGCAATGGGCATCATGGCGTTGCCTCTCCAACGGGTCTGATGAGGGAGGCAGATCAGCTGAACCTAAACTGAAGGCTCACTTCTGACATAATTGTTAGGGGAAAGTAACAAAATGACAATGACCAGTCAATTACAGACAACTCTGTGGCAACCTGGCAACCTGTGGCAAAGTACAACCGAATAAATGGGGCTCAAAGTAGAGCCGCTGCTGGGGTATTTTAGACACATCCATCAGAGAGGAGACACATAAACACTCCGGGCATGTTGGTGAGATAACTTCTCGAGTGGTTCCCACCTGAAACTGCTGTCCTCGCTACTGGGGCCTGAATAGGAGGATGCTGATGAGACAGAGTGAGACGGCTAAAACCTGAGAATGAGGACGGTGGACTGAGTGATGACTGTAAGACATGCAGTCCTCATAATGTAAAATCGAGCTTCAAGCTTCAAATAGAACAGTACAGTGCAAAAAGCAGTGGAAATGAGGTGCATACATGCAGTCTTCTGGAAACAACTATTTTAGCCATCAATGTGAAGAGGAGTGGAATTTAACCTTTACAGCTCGACACTAGACACCACTAGACACTTGGCCCACCAAAGGGGATGATAATAGAGTTCAAAACTAAAGGGGAGGAGCCCAGACCAATACAGCACAATGTATACACAGCCAAGCAACAAAAATGCATTAAGTTCATAGCTAAGGGGGATATGAATGAAAACACTAAGCCCCGGGTGGCCTTGTCCGCCCCCCTGCAATGTAAAACTGGGCTAAGCAGGGCTGAACGCTGGCAGATGGCAGCATTGTGATTCACCCCATAGGGGTCTGTAACATGCACGAGAGGGACCATGACAAATTTACTACTGTGCTCAGATACATTTAGACATTTTCTTCATGGTGACAAAGCACCTAACAAAACGTCCACTTTAGCCAACGAACAATGGTGTGGGTTGCAAAGCTTCATGATTACTGCAGGAGTGCACCATCACTCTACACTGGTGGACATCTAGGATTTGGACATCAACATTGTGATGTAATACAAATACCTGGATGTGAACCTGAACAATAAACTGTTGTTTTTAAGTTAACTGTCTTGGCAATGCATATGTCCCTGTCCAAAGACCGCCTTGAAACAGGTGTTAAGTCTCAATTTTTGTATGGCTGCTTTTAACACTGTCTTTTACAAGGCCTTATTGAGGCTGACAAATATGTACATTTCCTCTGCTGCAAACAATCTCACACATACTGGAATTAAAAAGTTAAGCATGTGTGTCTAATACCCGCAAGAGGGTTTGTGCCCCACTTTGTTTTTTTTATATATAAAAACACAAATAATAAGCACTTAAATTCAAGACACAGATGTGTTCTAACAATGTTTCACATGAGTGAAACCTAAGTAATCAACACAATACATTCAGTGTATAAAACAAACTTTAATAAAGTGCTATGATAAAGTTACACCCAGTCACAAGTTGAAAATTAGACAAACTAGAAAACGGTTTGAAACTGTTTGAAAGTCTATATCAATTCCTCAAAGTTAAACATCTTGAAGATTAGGAGTTGGTCATTTAGAGGACAACTTAAGCTAGTATTCATCATTCAGTTATGACCTTTTCTGATACTAAACTACAACTCTCAAACAAGATAGCCATGATATTAATAAGAATTAAGTTGCCACACTACAAAAAAAGAAAACCTACTACTTGACAACTTTTACTTGACTTTCCTGAGAAACATTCTTCCTTCGAACAAAAAATACAATCTGAACATTTGGAGGAAGAAAAAAAATCAATACAAAGCACTCCACACTACTCCCATTCTTCTTCTGCAGCTGGAGCCTGAACAACTGGCTGGCTGTCTTGGGGGAAATTATGCTGTGGAGCATATTGAACATATTGAATATACAAAAAAGGAGGGAAAAAGTGAATACACAGTAGAAAAGTCAATCTGGTTACCTTCCGGGTATCAGAGGAGGAAAAGTTCTTCCTCGTGGGGTCGAAGCACATGGAGCCTGGGCTGCTCAATGCAAACTCTTCTAGCCACAAAGGCACTTCCTGTTGGGCCTGCAATCCAAATCATCATCAACATGGAATGGTGTTAATGTTTTCTCAAGTGGAAAAGTTCATACCAATATGTACGAGCAGAAAAAGAAGGACTGGGGGGTAAACAGCTCACCTTGGCCAGGACTGAAACCAGGGACTGAGCCATTTGGCCATTGACGGTTGGGTCGTAGAAAGACACCGCCCTCCCGATGTTCCCGCAGCGGCCCGTCCTGCCGATGCGGTGCACGTACTCGTCTACGTTGTTGGGGAGGTCGAAGTTCACCACGTGCTGCACATCGGGAATGTCCAGGCCGCGGGCGGCCACAGAGGTGGCCACCAGGACCGGGCACTTGCCGGAGCGGAAGTCAGCCAGGGCCCGCTCCCTCTCCTGCTGCTCCCGGTCCCTGGCAGACAGCACACGGCGTCACAGTCTGCATGCGAGCAGAGAGAGAGCGGCCGGTGCTCAGCGCGTCCCTCACCCTTACCCGTGAAGACTGGTGGTGGGGAGCTGCTCCTGGCACAGGACCGTGGCAGTGAAGTCCGCCTGCTTTTTGGTCTCCACAAACACCAGGGTGCGGTCCGATCCTGCAATGTATACCAGATGGGATCATTCAGCTCCAGTTTGTGGTCCGATCGTTTATCTACACCACATTGTCTGCAGCCTTGTGTTCCAAACAAGCAGCAATGCACCAGACTTGACTATTTCAATTAACTGATCTCAATCTTCAGACAGTTGATTAATCAAACTGTGTGATTGTTTGGAACAAAAACCTGCATCCGCTCGACCTTTTGTGGAATAGCTTTGACACCATTAAATGCATTTCCAGGCTTGTAATTATTCAATCAGCAGTGAGAGCACCTATGACACCTTACCAATCGTCTTGAGGAAGTCAAGCAGCTGCTGCGTTTTGGAGAATTTGTCAACTTGGACAAACGTCTGCACCACGTCAGTGCAGGCTCCGCCCACCACGCCCACAGTCAGGAACAAATAATCGGTCTTCAGGAAATCGGCTGCCAACCTGTGAAGACACACTCCCGTGTTAATGCATGCTGAAGGCTCCTGAAGGACAGCCGTGCGGGAGCGGCCAGCGGACCTCTGGATTTCCTCAGGGAAGGTGGCGCTGAACATCAGAGTCTGACGGTTCTCTCTGGACGGCATCCCGGGGGAGCCCACCAGGCGCCGCATGTCAGGCTCAAAGCCCATATCCAACATGCGGTCTGCCTCGTCCAGCACCAGGTAGCGCAGCTTACTCAACCCAACCTAGGCCACACACACACACACATACACCATTCTGTCACATTTAAGCTTTTCAATCAAGACTGATTCACTATGCAAACATGAGGTCACTGAAAATGAGACAACCTTTCCCCTTCCGATCACATCCAACAGTCTCCCTGGAGTTGCACACAGCACACTGCATCCCCGAGAGATTTCCCTCATGTGGTATGCACAGCTGACTCCACCGTACACCACTACTGGACGCACGCATGTCCTGCAACAGCCAGGGAGACTATGATCAGAAGCCAGGAGGATATAGGCCTGTGTACACAGCCTCTTTAAAATGTGGGCTGGCAAAAACGATTTTGGTCAAAGTGGCAGTCTGGAGCTACCCGAAAGAGAACTTCCTGGCCTCCAGGTAGATCTGCTGGATGAGCTCCCTGGTCGGGGCCACGATAATGGCAGCGGGCTCCTGGAGCTCGACGAAGGAGCTGGCTGTCACGCCGTCTGCCATCAGCTGCTGCAGGATGGGGAGCAGGAACGCAGCCTGGACCAGGAGAGGTGGGAGAGGGGAAGCACACATTTGAACCGTGTCGACCAACCAAGCCACAGGTCCAGCCACTGACCGTCCCCTCTCACCGTTTTCCCTGATCCAGTCTGGGCGCAGGCCATGAGGTCCCTGCCGGCAGCGATGATGGGAATGCCATGCTTCTGCACCGGTGTCGGCTTGACGTAGCCTGACTTGCTGATGCCGTTTCTCAGAGACTCGCACAGTCCTGCGTCGTCGAAAGTCTGAAGGGACAAGAAAAACATTCATGCAACAGCCTAAGAGGATACAGGCGCTAGATTTAAAAGAGAGGTTCACATTAACTGAATTCCAATCATTTGGGGTCACACTCTGGATCCATGTCTATTATGTTGACAATGGTTGGCACAACTTTTCAAATGGCTCCTTCACATTTGGTCTACTTTACTTTTACTACTACTTTACTATCCAGAACTGTTTTTTCAACTAAAGTAATCTCATGACTTCACATTACCGGCTGCTCATAAGTGACAGGCAACAGCTTCTCCACTCACTCATGACTAAACAGATCTCTTCTTACCATTATAGCCTGCGGTGGGTTGGAGCCACTGACATCCACCATCAAGTCATCATACTTCTCAAAGTTGATGCCTGTCTGATAGTGGGCGAAGACGGACTCCTCATCTTCTGGGAGCTCAGGGGGAACGTATGTCACCTTAGGTCCTGTGCAAAGGGGCAAATGATTAGCCAGAAGGTGTGACCATTTGGATTATTCTTCAAAAATGTGGGCGTCTGTATTTGTTGACTTACTGGTTTCATTTTCAGCACTACCATGTTCTTTGTTGGCCTCTGTGTTGGACACACATGGCAGTCAGTGAGTGAAATGTTTCATAACGAAACAAAACGGTCAAATCATTGTGTATAGTATTCATGTACGTGTTTATGTATACACTAACGTTTCGCAAAGGTCTCATCTTTGCCACGGTAGCCTGTTCAATAGAAACAAAAGATGGTTTCACCAAAAAGTCATTCTCAATCAACATTCTGCAACATCAATGGTAAAAGGACTGTTTAACACGCTCGATGGACTGCTCGTTTACCTCCTCTGGAGCTGCCTCTGCCGCCCCAGTCACCACCTTCAACACAGTATCAAACAATCATGACCTGGGCCTCACCTTAAATTAAATTACAGTACTCTTCTTTAGGGCTGGGGATTGCCACTGATTTCCTTATTTGATTCAATTCCAATTCATAGGATCCTGGTTCACGACTAATTCATTTAGATGTATTTCAGACTGCACACTAGTCTTAGCTTATGTATTGTGAACGCTGCTTTCATCGTGAAGTAAATCCTTTTTTTTTTTTTAGCAAAATGTTAAAATACGATGGGCACTTTGAATAATTTTCCTATACGCAGGTCTGGACCGTGCTCTTTCAATCAATAATGATGTTACTGATCTAATTTGAATGAAGAGAGTCCATTCACTGATGGTCCTAATGGCCCAGTAAAAACTACCCCCCAGTAAATTATCTGCACGATTTTATTCCGCTGAGTTCACACATTCAGCCAAATGTTTGAACTATTACAGCTGAAGTGGAACAAGACACGCTATACGAGTTAATCACCATCTCACCTCTGCCTCCTCTACCTCTGAAACCGCCTCTCTCTCCTCCATTATTGTTCCAGCTGTCACCATCTATAAAGAAACCAGATTGCTCAAATGATAATCTCACTTCATGTTACGGCCACTTGATATTCTCATAGCACTGCATTCTATCATAATAAATGTTTGCCAATCACATAATATTCAAACTATGTTTTAGCTATTACAACTGAAGTGGAACAAAACATTCTGTACAGGTTAATCACCATCTCACCTCTGCCTCCTCTACCTCTGAATCCGCCTCTCCCTCCTCCATTGTTGTTCCAGCTGCCACCATCTGTAAACAAACCAGGACACTCAGATCCTAACTTCATATTATAATAGTATAATAATCTCACAATACTGTGTTCTATTACAAGAAGTGTTTCAATTAGACCTGGCCACTACCATCTGCCTTTTTTTCCATTGTCTTGACTCTATTTTAGTCTCACATCACTAGTTATGAAAGCACCAACGCTGTGACTAATTTAGCAAAAAAAAAAAGCCTCTTAGGCAACCAACTAAAAATGTGTTCATGAAAAAAAGGGTACCTGTGGAGAATGAGCTTTTTTTATACGCCCCTCTGCCTCTTCCACCTCGGCCTACACAGAAAGAGAAATATTTTTGGTCACTGTCTCCCGGGCCAGGGAAAATTGCTGATCATTTTGACACTTAACCCATCCTGACTGGCCGTTTTCCAGACTGCAGGAGTTGCCCAAAACAGTGTCCAATTCCCAACAACAGATCTTACCGAAAAAACGGTTCATTTAGATACGCAGACACTATTAAAGCTTCAAACGTGCCCCTGGATAACACACAGGTGTGCGTGTGCTCGTACCTTCGTTTGAGATGTGGCCTGCTACGGTGCTGGAGCTAGGAGGGTTTTCAAACTGTAAAGACGGATAATAGAAAATCTCATCAATCATCCTACAAACCAAGATGAATTAAGCAACTATATCCTCTATGTACCAATCGGTCTGTTTACTCAAAGTCCATTGGAATTTCAGGCACGCAACAGGAGTTCCTCACAGAGATAGCTATGGTTAATTTTATACTAAGTCGGAACAATCTTCAATGTGGGCGGTGAGCCGAGAACGGCCTGGTTTTAATAGTCAACTTGCCTCTTCCCAGTCGCACATGTTTGATAACCTGCAAAATGAAAACATTAATGCATGAGGAATTCAGCAATTGAAGGTGGCATGAAGGTCAGAAGTCAGTGTCGCTTGGACATTACATATCTTAATTAAACGCGTCTGGCAGGCGCCAACGTATATCGTGCTACGCCATTTTCATCCATTTTCAACCCATTTTCATACTACTGCAGACTGAAACCAGTTACAATTACGCTTATATTGGAGCAAAACAGTCAACTTTAGCTATCAGCAATGGGGGTTGAGGTTATTCTCATAACATTGGCTGTTAGACCTGACTTCTACCTTCAACCGAGTGTGAAGGTAAAAGTCAGGGACGGACACGCAGACGTGCTCGCGGACGAGCAGGAACCGAGTTAGCCAAATTCAACTAACTGGACAAACGTTCGGTAACCGCGACGTAAAATGCACGATGCTGACACAATATCAACTCCGCCATATCAAAATACGCGTTAATATGGGGGACTTACTTCGTCTCGCGCAGAGTTTGAACACGGTGATGATAATGGCGCTAGGCTCGGTCCAGGCTCGCGCAGTGGAGTGGGGCCGTGCGGAACTCTGCACACAGACACAATTAAAACCCGGAGGAGCCAGATCCGCTAATTTGCCGCCAAGGGTTTTTTTTTTTTTTCAATTAATCGGCAACTTGATTCAACAAAACGACTCGTGATTGGTAGTCTCTGAGGTCTTCAAAGAGCGCTGCATTTCTGCATCTATACGTTTTATGGAAAGTTATTCTGATGTTCTTACGACTGCCCTTGTTTGTTGACAATAAACAACTAAATGCAACCTATTTTTCTCATGTAGATCAGTCAGGATCTTTTGTACTGTAATAAACATTCAACCACTATACAAGTTCTATGTATGCATCTATCCATTATCCTACCCACTCTACACCTATATCTCCTGGTGTCTCTCCAGGGTACATACTCTACTACAGGCAGTTCAGTCACAAGTAAATCTTGTATGCATGTGTTTGGACTGTGCAAGGAAACTTATGTACCATAGAAATTGCAAACTCAACACACAATTGGCTATGGATGAGAAACAAACCAAAGACCTTCTTGCCGTAAGGCAATAACACTGGTCTGAATGCAAATGCTACTACAATTACTACTACTAGTAACAGTAGTAGTAGTCTACTACTACTGTTACTACTACTAATAATTATAATAATAATGAATTGTGATAGCAATTGTGATTTAGTTGCTGTCTTTGTTGACAGCAATAATAGTTTTTACCATATCATAGATTATATCTATCATACAGAAAACTAACACTTAAGCGATTATGTTCAGGATGGGTGGGTTTATTGATGTATCCTCCATCACATCTTGATATTCATATTTTACAGGCTTAACAAGGGATGGTGTGTGTGGGGGGGTTTATTTAAGTAAGTATACTTTCTCTGATGACATTTTCAGTTTCAATGTTTTCTTATTGAGGGTCTAGATAGATAGATAAATAGAGAGACAGATAGATAGAATAAACACCAAAGACCAGACTTTTTTTTAAATCTGTTTAAGTGGATTTAATCAGTGGTAATAAGTGTTTGAGGTACGGTACCAGTCACCATCAAACAATCACAGAACAGCAACCAGGTATAACCAAGCAAGCAGACCACAGAGCTTTACGCTTAGCTGTAAACAAGTGTATCTAAAAGGTCAGAGGCCCACAGCATTCCTTGTTCATTTACATTTTAAACACCCGATCTCACTTCTGCTCTGTAGGGAGTCAGAATGCTTCATATGCATGTATACAAAATTACATATTTGAGTGTAATTGCACTTAAAAAAACAAGGGAGTAACAAACAAGTGTAACAAACCTTTAAACAATTGTTTGTATTTAAAGAAACTATACTAGAAAGCCATATCTGGGGGGAAAAGTCATAAAATATAACTCATTTGAAACAGCCACCAACGATGTTTAAGTCCCCATCTTGACATATTTATGGATGAGTCCATCTATCAAGCCTAAGCTGACTCGGAGCGTTGCCTGGTGCTTCAGGGAAGAGAAAGGAGGCAGTGCAGACTGAGGGTCTGGCTGCTGAGTCTGTTGCTGCGTAGAAGACGGAGAGGCAGTGTGAGGTTTTGTTTCCAGGTCAGACACTGATCCAGTGTCTTTCTCTGTCAGGATTTTCTTCATCAAACATGACAATTGAGGACTCAGAAGCAGAACCAAGGTCCCCCCAATGCAGAGGACTCTAGACACAGAAACATAAATTAAATGTATTAGATTTTTTTTATAGCCTTTGTTACATCTTTTCTCCAACTTGACTCATCAGCTAAGAACTTTGCACAAACCACACACACACACACACACACACACACACACACACACGCACACACACACACAGTAACACACGCAAACACGTAACATTTCTGATTCACTGAACAACTTGAAAAGGAAGAACAGAAACAGACAGAGAGGCACAAACCTCTCCATCTCAGTGAGAATGAGTGGCAGGTTGGCAGCCATGTCGGTTTTGGTGCCAAACTTCTTGCCAAATGGCAGGTCACAGACTACAGCATCGACACTGGTGCTGGGCAGAGGCAGCTCTGCACACACAGAGGAGGACAAAACGAGCCAAGAGGTAATTTAAAATGTGACAGCAGGATTCACACTCACCTCCCACTCACTGATTCCCATCTAAAAACATGTAGCTTTAGATCCTCAGTGAACTAAACAGAAAGTTCAACCTAAGAGGAATTACTGATATAGTAATAGACACCATCAGCTGACTAACTTGCATGACTGAATTCCTCAAGGTTATTCACAACTAACACATTACAAACATATACTGGATTTATTTTTTTGACACCCCCAGTGCAGCTCTGTATAATGAAAAACATTACTGAAGTGATGATGCACTGCAGGTCTCCTACCCATAGATGAAGCTTTCAGCAGGTGTATCCTGTTTCCCAGCTCAGCAAACTCTACGTTGGCATTAGCTTTCTCCAGTTGTCTATCGTCAATGTCCACACCCAGGAAACAAGAGGCCTGAAAATCCCAGAGTGAGTGATCAATAACATTATGACAGTAATGTTCCAGCTACATAATATGGAATGTACTTACTAAACAGATACATAATTTATTAATCTATCCGAGGCTGTGCTCATACATGACATGAAAAAAACAGATAAAGTGCAGCTTTATTTCAGTCTTTGCATGGATTATCTGATTGTAAAGGGTGAATTGTTCACTATAGCTTTACTATAGTAAAATAGTTTTCTGCCCCAACCTTGTGCTCTTGAGCTGCTTCTATCAAGATGGTTCCCACTCCACACATTGGGTCGACCACACAGAAACCTGGCTGAGGAACAGGAGATCGGATAGTATAGTACAGTACAGTTTAGGACAGATCTACAGATCTTTCCATTTTTTGTTTTTATCCTCTCCTCTCTTCCTTCATAAACAGGAACATTTCCTCATACTGTAGACAGCTGGCACCCACCACCTGTCTGTGTGTGTGTATACCTGTATCTGAGCCATTGAAGCCATCGCCCAGGCCACAGTGGATCTCAGTCCAGTGGTTTTCATGTAGCTACGATTAGCCAGAGGTTGTCTGGCAAACAAAAAAACATAAAAAACAACTAACTAAGGTTTGCTTATCAAACGAGCTGACTCGGTTCAAAGCCTTGTTTGGACCTTCGCTATGTGGATCCTTCTCAAAGTATTAAATGTAGAGGAAGTTCACTAACCTGGTTAATGGAATCCCCAGCAGGCTGTGGTCATCACTCAGGTTAATATTTACCTGCAGGGAAGAGCGATGTGGTGGTGGGTTACATGAAGGCCACAGAACAAATAGCTTTAAAACTGGCCGTGCACAAATTATTATGGCTACAATACAATCGAGTTTACCTCCAGCTGTGGATTTTTCAGGTCTGTCTTCCAGCCCAGTTGTCTACTCAAACCAACTCCAATGACTTTGTTCACCTCCTGAATTAGATTCAGCATGCAAACACTCACAATTTTCTCAAAAATATCATACAGTATTAATGATTTCTGTGTAGCCATGATATAAGAGCAAGTTTTCACAGAGCATGATTTAACACTTTGACAAGCCTAACAATAGTACTCAAAAAACTTCTGCAAAAACTACTGCAAAAACTTCAATACTGTTTTGAGTTTACAAAATATTCTATTGGCATTTTAGCTTCCTCTACCTGTGCGCTTAGGTACCGGGACAGAGATCCAGTACATTTGCAGCAGACCTTAAAAGAGACCACGGTAGATGGAGGCTCTGGTTCGATCCTGGGTGGCAGAACACTGTTTTCCCTTTTTCCTGTGGCCCTCACTTTATTCAAATGAGGGCAAATGTGAAGGGATAGAGAGATAAAAAGCAATAAAAACACATATGAAAAGAAGTTGAAGTTTAACACATTGAAATGAGACGCAAAACATTTTCTGTATTTTTACCATCGTCCACACTTTCTTCACTGCTGTACGTCACTTTGTCGTCTCTCTCGCTCTGGCTACTTTTCACAAGTAGCTGTAGTCCAGGTGGTTCATGGTCATTGTCTTTCATTACTGAAATATGTTGACCCTCTATCCTTCTGTTTCCCTCAGATTCGTCCTTTTCATTCCCCGCAGCCTCCTCATTCCATAAGTCTTGATCCGTGCTCCTCGTTTTTTCCTCATCATCCCTCTTTCTCTTCTTCCCCTGTTCCTGTGCTCCATCTGGTTTCCCACTTCCATGCCTCTTGTCCCTACTCTCCTCCTGCTCTCCTCTCCTACTTTCACAAGACTCCACACAGCACTTCTCCTCAACAGTCTCCTCCTCTTTCCTCATAGTCACTCTCAGCACAGACCCTGATGGTTTGTCAGTCGTCCTCCTGTCTGTCAGCTCCCTCTGCAGGCGGCTCCATGTCATTACAGCACTGGTCCACTGGCCACTGTCACCCAACAGTCTGGACTGCAGCAGGGAGGCAGCTTTTGCTACAAATATTACACAGAGGAATGGTCAATAGAAAAAGGTAAGAGGCTAATGAATCCCGGGTTTGTTTCCCATTGAAATTATTTCCTTTAGTAATATAGGAAGATCATAATCAAGTCTTTAAAGGCACACAAAAACCTGAGACTTCCATAGGACTAAATAGATTTTACTAGTATCGTATGCCAGTACCTGGGCTAGTGTGGGCAGGCAGCAACACAGGCGAGTCCCGTTTCAGCAGCAGGAAGAGTCTCTCTGCAGCTTTCAGCTCACAGATCCTGCTGATCGCCACTGAGGAGCTGAACAGCACTTTACCTGGCATCTGACACACCTGGAATACACACAATAAGAGAGCATATCTCTTCTGTTCTGGTCTCTTTGCATTAATTTTCTGTAGCATAACGAAAACAATTCATAACCCTTCTCCTTACATGCACAAGCCCTACGTGGTCTGGCACCATCATATACTGTAGATCTCAAACATGATAAAATAGAATACAACAGAATTTTGTTCATAAAATAAATTATATCAAAAGGGCTCTTTCCACTCAAAAGGTGGAGATCAATAACTTGCATCTCTTGTGGGGTTGTGATAGTTATGAATCAAATTTCAAATCTTATTTTATGAACTTTCAGGTCAGGCTGAGCCTCTTTTGACCGTTTCACTATTCACTAGTTAATGCCTTCCTTTTTGCTTATACATCTGTTTAGAACTTTGTGTAACTGCTCCTGTATTTTAGAAAATGTGCTTTACAAATAAACTGGCTTGATATGACGAGAACAAATCTCCTTGATACTTCACAAAACTCACATCTTCAGCTTCCAGCTTCTTCTTCAACTCGTCCATTACAAAGCGCTCCATCCCGTTTCCGGCAGTGCAGAAGTACCGAACTGAACTCCCTTCACCTCTTGTTTCAGTCATTGTGTTGAATAAGGAGTAGACTGTCGGTGAACGTTCATATGTGTTCAATGATTTCTGTCAAAGATTCAAACAGCGCGTGCATGCCGCCATGTTGTCTGTTTACACCGAGACTGTCGTTCTCGCGAGAGTTTGCGCGAGAGTGATGATTTTAGCTCGTCTCGTTCATTTGGTTTGACAAACGCAATTAGTCATGTGAGTTCTTTATTTTGTTATAAGAAAGCTTTTCACTGTTATTACTAAGGGGGTTAAATGTAGATTCTAAACAGTGAATGATTTGTGTGCCCTGCATCCTGTCCAGGTTGTATTCTCAACCCTTGGCCTATGTGAGCTGATGTGTTTGCACACCAGTGTGCATAAAGTGGGTAAAATAATTGATGGATAATCTCTGATGTGTTTTTTTTTTTTTTTTTTAGCTCCATAGAAGACTGCAGATGGAGAAAAGATGAGGGAAGAATTTGGATTTGGTGTCAACATGCAATCTTAGTATTAGAAGGCATGGAATTTAATTTGATTTAATTGTCAAACTGTGTGGAAATAACCATTGTGTGAATCAATCTATCCTGAAATTGTGCCCCCTTTTAACTTTGAACACAGATGGCAATCATATCGTTGAATAATGTTTTGACGTTTTTTCACCTATGGTTCTTGATAAATTATCAAGAATTAACAAAAAATATCAAGAAATAATAACCACTCGAATAACTGCAAATTCCTATTGGTCTAAATGTGAGAAAATATTAAAATACTGAAAGTGAATGACCGAGACTAAGCGACCCATGTCTTGAAAGGGTCCTCTTGACCATCACACTGGTCCGATGCTAAGAATGTAATTCACACCAAGAAGACAAATACAAGAAAAACAAAGGGTTTCCTTCATCCTGGATGCCAACACCGACTCAAAGCACTGTGCTTCACATGGACAGACAAATGAGAACCACCCAGATTTAATAAACACGTTTCCTTCTCTAGAGCACAATGTGTACACAAAGCTTCACAAACAGTTGTGTGTGCATGTTCTCAAAGAACGTGTGGTACGAAAAATGTGAGTCACTAAAAGCAGACTAGTCGGAGGAAGAAAGGAAAGGGTTTCGCTCTGAATGACAGCGCCAACACATTGTAGTGACTGGTCAAGGCCAATAGGGGTCTCTGTTGCACAGTTGAGAAGCCACTGGGGCTACAAGATAAAAATGTATGTAAAGACAAAAAAAAGATAATTATTGATCATACACCTTCGAGCGGTGATCAGACATTTTATCATTTATTTGTAATAATGACATTATTGGACTTAATCATACAGTTCTGTATTGTACTGTATAGTTATATAGTACAATATAGTGCTTCGACACTTTATAGAAAGATGAATATTCACAAGGGATAGCATATAATCAATGCAGGAGTGCAAAATGCGTATAATTTATATGGGGGAAAAAAACTACAGACTTTGTGAGAGAACAGATGGTACAGTATAATTACGAAGAAAATTGCAGGTGTATCAACAAATTAAGATGAGTAGTAGTCCTGTTGAAATCCTTGAGTGAGTTATCAAATATCTGACAAAAAGATATCTGATAAATAAGGCCATGACAATAAGCCTTTGTTTTGCATTTCATTTAAAATTCATGTTGAAGTGAGAGTCCTTATTAGAGACAGAGACACAAGGCTTACATAATTCTCAAATGCGTCTGTGCACACATTAGGCATTCAGACACATACACAAACTTTCATCAAGACAAACTGCAGATGTGCTAGTGTGCACACAAGTCTACAGATTTAATGCGTGCTGGTACAGAGGCACAATATACTTAGGCCTGTGCTGCAGTGTATTTCCTGGAGGCAGTTCTGAGCAGGTGTTCCACCAAGGCGAGGGAGAGACCTCTAATGAACACTGCAGCAGAAATCTTTTTCTTTCTTCCTCTCTTTCTTTCTTGTTGTCATTTTTTTGTTCTCTTCAAGTCAAAGAGGCCGCTCTGACTGCATCTAAACACCTCACACCCCAAATCCCTTTCTTATCTCCATCTCACCATTACACACTTGAACACTTTGTAATCTCCCTCTTTTCTTTCGGTGACATTTTAATGACCCCGAACGTTTAATCTCCTTACTTTATTCGATGAACTGTGTTCTGTTTATAGCTTTGAGCCATAAACCCCTCAAAGGGTGACAGGCTGGTGTGACCTGCCACAGTCCTGTGCAAGCTTTTGCATGTGAATTATTGTGGCAAATAAATATGCACACAAGTGTTATTTTAGATTGATGCAACAGTGGGATTCAAAAGGAGTTTACTGCTATCCTACTACCCCTACTCCCATCCAATGATAATTAAAATTCAGTGGTCCAGGTTAATTTTTAGGGTCAGATTTCAGTGTTTAGGTTGAGATTAGGATTCAATTTTAGCATTATGGTCAGCATTTAATATTAGGATTTGTATTAGGTTACCATGTTTACAGCCCAAAATGTCTCTGCTGATTTAAGGATTAGTGTTAGGTGCTAGGGTTAGGCTTGAGGGTAAAGCTGAAGGGTTGGAGTTAGAGTTTAGCACTGAGGCAATTGGCTAGGGTTTAGAGTTAGTGTTTGGGTTAGGATATCCCTGAATCAATAGGACCAAAGTTACCAGTAGGGAGGAGTCAAAATAGAAACATAGATCATGAAAGGTGTTTTGTCACTTTTCATTTTAGTTTTCAGTTTTTTCCTTTTTATCCCAATGTGCTGCTGATACTACAGATACTCATTTAAAGATTAAATAAATTCATTTGACAAATGCTTCCTGTCAACCATTTAGCACATAATGTCTCCATCAAGTGAAACTTTTCTTTCTTCGCAATAGTGTTAGAAGTTTTTGGGAAGTGCTGAGCATAATGTGTCAGACATAAAAACCATGCAGCATCTTAGAGTGAAAGGGCCGTTTACAACAAAAGGCTGCACATATTACCTTAATTGGCTTAAGACAGATGAATACTAGCGTAATTATAGTTAGCCACCCAAAATAGAGAAAGTAAATTTTATTGGGCTTTTTTCCCCCCCAGCGACAGTTCTGGATTCCCCTTCTTGTCGTTGCTCTCCTTCTCTGTGAAGTTTATCCCGTGACATTCATCAGCCCATAATATTGGACGTATCCATGTAGAAAGAAGACATTAATACTCCTTTCAAGAGCTGCCATTTGCAATAATTAGCTCCACTGCTGCTAAGTGAACACAACAGCTCCGCAAAATGGATGCCGCCTGGTGCACCAGCCATGGCATGATATATGACTGTCCATTAAACTTGTTTTTATTCTCCTCCACACACCATAAATGACTGTGAGGAGGGAGGGGGGCTTAAGCAGACGAAAAATGGAGGATGGAAGAGAAAAGGAGAAACCGCAATGAGGGGACAGGATGAAGTAGAGGGGAAAAGGATTGTGGGTACAAGGGAGTGAAAACTGCTATTTTTTTCCCTACTTCATCATGTAGGACTAATTAGCACAGCCTTGGCTGCATCGTGTTTATGTAAAGCTCAAGGCTGATAAGTCCTGAAAGGGACAATGAAAAAAAACAGAGCTGACAATATTGAAAACAATTTTATGTATCAAGTACAGAATAAAAAGTTCTGCATTGCCATTCATGTATACAAGCAGGCGCTAGCACACATCTGACTTTGACATGATTTATTTTCTTAAATGAAACAACAACTTGCTTAAATTGGTGCTTAAATTATTAGGAATGCTTTGGGAGTTGGAACAGCACTGCATAAAGAAGTTACCTGAAGTTAATGTTGAAATGTGTCACATTTTACACATTTTTGATTAATTTCCCTTGAAGTAAAGTAGTTCAGGTGAGAATCAGGTTCAACATTGTCAGTGCTGTCATGTCCTGTCACACACATAATGTAAGAACTCACACTCACAGGTAAATAGTCAAAAAAACAAAAAATCCCTAAAAAACTTGATTTTAAGCGTCATTATCACATAAATGACACATTCGATGTTGGGCGATCAGTATTCAGTGACGTTTCAAAAGGGCTGTCATTTTGAGGGACTATGAGTGTCAGGTAAGATGAGCGCTATTCTTCTTTTGCTATTTAATTAACATCACCTCAAATTCATTTTCTATTCCTCTTTCTTTAGCCCCTTCCTTCCACTATCTCATCGTCTCTTATCACGCCCTCCTCTGCACTTTCATCTTCACTCCCCTGGCAGATGGAAATGAGATCTTTACAAAGAGATGAAGTGAGACAAAAAGATCAGTAGAAAAATGAACATGTGACAGAAATCTTCACTACTTGCAGAATACGTGCCACACCCCAACCTGGTACTGAGTGCTGGGAAGGAGAGAGAGAGAGATGCCCACCACCACAACATAATGTCTGACAGGAGCTATCAAACAACAATCCCCTGAACCGGTTGCCAGCCACTGCAGGACTGTAAACTGGAGTCCATCACTCTATCATTCATCTAGCTGAATGGATGTTTTTTGGAGGAAACCAGAGAACCTAAAGAAAATCCATGCACACATGAGAAGAACATGCAAATAGCCAGGAGTGGCCAGGAGAGGGATTTGATTATCTTCTCAGAGACATAAGTTGTCTTTATTCCACAAAAGAGGCATTTTACATATGTTTATATTCATACAAGGAACATGAACAGAGCCTAAGTATTTGGTCTGTCTGACTGAGATTCCTGATCCCGGGCCTGATCCCCTGTGTGGGCTAAGCAGTCACTAAACATAGAAAATTGACTTCCCACGTATTCCTGTAAATCTCTGCATAATATTTCTAATTGTATACTTTAATTAAAATAATGAACAATAATTAGCCCAATCATCAATTATGTTAATGGCTCGATTGTCATATTATTATATTCTGACTGCAGGTGTTTCGACTTCCCCAGGAGAAAATGTCATTATTAACATTAACGATTGCTCCGCATTTAACAAGTGTTTCTCTCAGGTCTGACGGTGTCACCATGACCCACCATCGACCCTGAAAACGCCTGCGTGCTTTCCTTCAAAATGTCTTCCATGTAAAAAGGACTGTTATCCTATTGAAGTGAAGTGAAGTTGCTCTCAGCCACGCATCTGCTTAAGTGCTGCTGTGCTTACATTCTAGAGGTGCTTGTAAGAGAGTAACTGAGCTCCCCAGAAATTAATGCTCTGGCCTTGAAGCGGGTGTAAGCTGAAATACAATATTTGCTATTTAGCTGGGCAGGACAACAGTTCATAGATTTGGTTTGCGATATACTTCCTCAAGCCTTTGTCAACAGAGCTGCATAAATCAGCTCTGGGGCAAAAAAACAAGTTGTGAGCAGAAAACTGACCCACTTTTTAAAGTATTGTTAATGTAACGGTTGCTTATTTGCATATCCATTGCAGTTGTGGAGCGGCATTTGCATTCATTAGGAACCAAAACTCAATGTCATAGTGCTTACGCATACTAACTGTACTTCTCCTCTGCACTCGAAATAGGTATAAAGTGCTGATGCAAAATACAACAAATAACTTTCTGACTGGAATGAAGACAAATATATATTTCCAGTGCTGCTCATGAGAGACAGATTGGTTTGCGGGGTCCGGCAGGATTAATCTAAATGGTGAACAGGTGTGACGTCCACAATGACCAGAGCTGCGGTCCAGCGCACAGCGTGGGGCTGTAAAGTCAACTCTGTGGCCCGACAGAGCACAAGCCCTTGTCCCAGTTAACAAAGAACATCTCTCACAGTACATAAAATCCCAAATCCCCTTGCCCCATATTTTATCAAGTAAAAAAAGCCAACATCGCACCATCACCAAGGCCACTGTTCCATTTAGCTAAATAAAATTGCTGAAAGCCCTTGGCCTATTTTCCCGACGTTTAACACGGCCAAAAAAGAGTTTGCAGCTATTACTTTCATTCCCAAGGACCTCTGGCTTCTTCTAGGGAGTCCCCCCTCCATGAGTGGTTTAATTTCCCTCATCATGTATTTACTTTGTTAAAGAGCTATAAGAATGACTTCGAGATAGCTATTCTCAGAGGTTTCCTTCAGTGAGTAGCAAGAGAAACGTCTCTTCAGATGAAGATAACTGGGCTAAAACCTGCTCAGCTCGGCCTCGAAGAGTCGACAGACTTAATGGCAGTGCTTGTAGTTCCACCTGAGTGCAGCTAGGGGGAGGTCTAGGTTTGTTGCTCTGGTCTCAGCTGCGGTTGTGCTGTCTTGATTGGTCTCTACTGCAGCAGGCGGAGACTCAGACCAGGAAGAAGGGAGGTGAAGACCGGCTGCCCACAACACAACCTGCCACACATACAGAGACAGAGAGGGATCACATGTGCCTGTGATGCTATGTGCATGGGAAATGTTCCCCTATGCTGGTATGATGGCTTCAATATAATCCTAACCCCATAGTTATTGCTTGTGTCCTGTATTGTTTTAAGACCCTGAAGATCTGTTCAGTATTTCTTACCTCAATGTTTTGTTTGTGCTGTATCACTTACTTCTTCCTCAGATGTTTCCATGAATTAGGAGTACTCATCACAGCAGCGTCTGTCGGCTACCACCATGGGCCAGCTGCTCTCCTCCTCTTCCTCAGAAGAGCTTTCCCATGTGAAGGATGCTCTTGGGTCTCTCTTGTATGACACCATGTTGGAAGGAGGGGCCGTACCTGACCTGGCTGTGGTCCATCCTCTCCATCTGACCAGTCAGGATGAGAGCTTAGACTCTCGAGCCGGCCTGCAGGAACAGCTGCGGCAGGTCTGACAGGTTCAACAAAAAAGGAGTGACACTCAGGATGTAGACTTGACCAGAAAACATGAAGTGGTCTGTTCTCCTCGTTTAGAACAAGCAGTGCCCCACTCATTGATTTCCTCCTTAAGTCCTTTGCAGTTTTGCGATAAAACAGGAGGGTGGCGTTGCCTTGAGACATCTCACAGAGACGAATAGCACAAAATGCAGCTCAGTGTTAGAAATGTGAGCCTTTTGGGGCACTGTAAAGAGGTTACAAATCAATAAAGTGGCCAACAAGGAGCAATGCAATGATGACAAATGCTCCTCGCAGTTTTTTTCCTCAAAAGCAGAGAGAGTAATCTACTCAGCAAGCATTCTGATTTTATTGTGACGGATGCTGTGAAACCGAAGCCGTTCATTTCCTCTCATCCAGCTGCAGGGCGACCTCAGTAGCAGGGCGCCCACCTACCTGAGGGATCTGATTGGCCGGCTGTCGAGCTTCTCGGATGAGCCGCGCCTGGCTGGCCTGGTGGGATTGGTGGTGACGATGGTGATGGATATGGCCTACACGTCTTCCAAACAGTCGTCAGGAGGGAAAGGAAAGTCAGCAGGGTCCTCATCATGCCAGGTAGAGCCTCTAATGGAGGCAATTTGGAAAAGGAAGCACAAACGAGTCCCTTACAGATACTTAGACTTAATGCAAAAGTACACATTTAGGGTTTATTTCAGTTTAGATTTGGCTTCCAAAAAAGTATGAAAATGAGTGCAGGCACCACTCAACCAGGCAGTATGTTGCCCACATCAGAAAAAAATAATTGTAATACAATAACTAGCTATATATACATGTGTGTGTGTGTATATATATATATATATATATATATATATATATATATATATATATAATCTGAGTATTTAAATGTAAGTAATTGAGATATCCATTTGCAGTTGCGACCTTACTTACCCATTGTATTATTTCTGTCTTTGAAGTTAAGATGTTTACACATGATGTCGAACAATATAGATGCCGGGAGAGAATTATCTTGACTCTTCTCAACATTATGAAGGCTTGTTCATTGATATAAATTAAATCCTAAGTAGATGGTGGAACAGGCTTAGCTTCGATGGCAATATGACGGTATTTGTACTGTGTCCGTTTCATGCATGGATTTAGATGTCCTAAATAAGCACTGTGGAACACTGTGCCTCAAAATATCATGTGATGTCAACAAAATTAGATAAGGATTGTCCTGGTCCTATTTTAAGATCATAATTCTCTTCAGGAAATCCATTTCCTATCACTGGAGTCAGACAGACAAATATCTGTCTCAGCTGAGAATGTGTTATAATATTGCGTGTTGCTTTAAGTGTTTCCGTGCGACACTATTATTTATAGTGTCATGGCTTTTATGTCATAACAGAGCATCATCCTGCCTGAGTTCACTGATTCGTGTGATCCATCTGTGTTCTGCGGCCAATGAATCCTGCTCTGTCTGTAGTTTAACTGAAAGGAACAAAGTATGTGTATGTCTCTCTATCATGTTAATGCATGAATCCCTCCACCAGAGAATCCAGGAGCTCCAGGAGGTGATGGAGGAGTACCTGAAGCGCTGCAGGATCAACCTGAGCGACAAAGACAAACTGATACAGGACTCCATCAGGCTGGAGGCCCAGTTCAGTCTCATCCTGACACAGCTGAAGACCTGTCTGCTCGGGGGGGACTGCGACTCCAGGTGAGAGAGAGCGCGCTGTGTTGAGATATGAAAGGATAAGGACGAGTGCGGTGGGGATGAGTTTGTTATGTTGTGCTGCAGGTCTCTGAGGCACTGGGCCAGCGGAGCAGCCTTTCATACCCAGATGTTGCTTCATCTGGCTCGGCTCGAGGGTAAAGCTGAACCGCTGGGTGCAAGGGCAGTGCTGGAGCAGTACAAGGACGACCTTACGCAGATTCTACCTGCTTACAGGTGACATAGCATATTGCTTTGAACTGAAGCACCAAGTCACTACTGATTATTAGAATCAGTTCAGAGTGAAATACAGCGGATATAAGCTTCATGAATGGCGAATCTCAGGTTTTACTGGCTGCATACATTACATGCATTTGCACAGTTGGTTCAGCAATGGAAACTTTTCCTTTTTGATTAAATTCAATTAAGTAAATGTAACTATGTTTTGCTGAATATGATTCATTAGGAATGCAATATTTTAACTGCAAACAATTTAAATGGAATAAACTACAGAATTTTGCACAAGCTTCCTCCAATGTCGGAGTTGCATAACAGCTAAAAAGCTTAAAAGGTTTTATACGCTGTATCTTGCTCGCTATATAGTTCAGTCTCCTTCTTTTGATTATGTCTCGGAGTAGCTGGAGGCTGCACAATAGGTGGACTGGACACCTATACAAAACGCTGCTGCACAGCATGCAGTCCAAGTCTAAACAGGGAAGATGAGACCATATGTCAGATAGCAAGCACACAGCACTTCGGTGGAAGCAGAGGCCTAATAAAGCTCACTGACAGTGGAAACCACAGCCATGGAGAGCTGGGCTGTCTGCTGTGAGACAAGCTCTCCAGCCTGCTCCAGATCTGACAGGGAAAACACCAAAAAAGCCATCAGACTGTCAGATGAGTGCAGCCCTAAACTTTCAGCTTGCATTTAAACTTCCTGCGAGCTGTAAAAAACATTAAGCTTGACAGGCAATAGCTGCAATTATGCCACCGTCAACATTATGTGAGTAGAGAGGGAAAATAAACATGGGAAGTAAACAGTAATACAAATTTTCAGCCTGTCTGTGATAGCTGTAAGTGCTGAATCTGAATTTTGGAAATGTGCTTTTAGTGTGAAAAGCAAGTGTGAAAGAAAGAAATTGAGTGCGAACTGTCCTCCCATCCTCAATCTTTTCATTGCAGGCGCTATAAGTCTCACACAGTTTCAGTTCTGAAATGTCACGGGGGTCTCCTGGCATCTTGCAACCCCTCCGAGGAGACCCCAGAGGAGGGATCCATGACTGGACTCACCGTGACCGACAGAGAGATGGGAAAAAGTGTGACTGTCCCTCTTTCTGCCCTGGAAACAGTGACAGGTAAGCCGTCTAAAAGCGATTAAGGAAACTACACTTTGTGTGATTTTGCATTAAAATGAGATAATATGATCTTTAACAGAGAGAAGGAAAGCGTCCAACAAGTCCTCTACAGCTGTATCCTCCATTAACCTGGACCTGGTCACCTCAGAGCAGTACGCCCAGACCTACCTGGATCATTTGTTCTCAGAGAAGGGACCCGTGGCGGAGCTGGAGAACTACTTCATCAGGGCGAGTGACAATCTGAGAACGCTGAGAATCCCTCCGGTATGTAAAAACAAGACGGTGGAGAGGAGTGGGATCGAACAAAATGATGAAGCGTGTGCTGAAGATGTGGTAGAGGGAATTAGTGCGGCGCAGTTATTGCACTTGGGCAAGGATGACAAAAGCAGAGTGAGAGGAGATGAGGCAGAGGAGGCGAGAGATCAAAGCCTGAAACTGAGTATTGTGGAGACTCAGCCGGATCAGAGCCTCGACCTCGGTCCTCACGCTGCGGCGACGTGAAATCACAAGATGTCGTTTGTTCAATGAAGTGAAGCATTAAAAATAAAAGCCATAGAGAAACGTCGCTGTGTTTGTCATTTATGCACTAACTTTAAAGAAGCTGGAAAGTAGGGATCCGAGGTTTGCAACAGGTGTCCAAGCAGAGAAAAATAAGCTTAAACACTTAATGTGTTGGTCTCTTTGGCAAGTAAACCATCGAACCACTTCCGAGGCGTTGTCACTTTGGCAACATTTATCAATGTAATTCAACTTTAGTAAGATGATTTCTTTTGTGCCTCTTCTGAAAAGGTCTCGGGCGTCCCACACCTGTCGACCACCGTCGCAGGACAATTTCGCAGCCTGTGAGAGAAAAGCCACGGCGAGGGCGGGGGGGACGGTCTGAGCGATGTTCACAGGCGAGATGCCACTTTGCGCTAAGTGTTCCCGGCTCGGAAAGGTCGCAAAGATGCTTTCTCTCTCCCAGCATTATGGTGCGCTCTGCAGCAGGTGGGCGGCCGAGCGAGCGGCACAGGAAGGAGCTCTCATGTGGCGTCGCTGGCAGCAGCGTGTGAATGTCAGCGCTGGAAGGAGAGTCTGAGTGGATTTGTGCGTGTGGGTGTGTTGGCGTGAGTGCGTGTGTGAGGAAGACTCGGGAGAGGCGTGTGTCTCGTGGAGAGAAATTTGCGAAAATACGAAGAATTGAGGAGAGTTATTGTGCGTCCGTGTCACTTGAAAATGGATGAATGATCAAAAGACTGTCTAAAAAGGAAGGTGTGTGTGTGTGTGTCTGACTCTGAGAATGAGGGATAATGGTGATGGCTGTGCAGAAAGAAAGGGGGAGAGCGGTACAAGTGGTTGATGGTTTTTCTGTGTGTGTTTGAGTGTGTGTCAGGTCTCGGTAGCTGTCGATGAGTCACGCTTCACAGCTCCAATTACTGGTCTCTGCTCTCCTAATGCTGCCTGATTGGTGTTATTACTCTCGCTCTTCTATTCTCTTACACACGTTTTTTCTTTTTTCCTTCCCTCTCGCTGGCTATCAAACTAGTGTGACTTTATTATTCTCTATAATGAAATTCCTTCTGGTTTTGTCCACACACGCTAATGAAGAGCCGCATATTTAATTCAGGTACGCCTTACAGTAGCAGATCGAATACCGTGCAGCATGCGTTTTCTTGCCATGCAGGTTCATATTTCTTTCTGAAGGCCGTTAAGTCTTCATCTACATGTAAATTAATGTTTTTTTTCAGTGTTCTATGTGGTTTTTCATTCCACAGCTAATTAAAATCTGTGGCTTTATGCCAGAGGATTATATGGTCACATATGGGTTAAAGCAAAGTTGATTCCATTGGCTGAATAAAATGTTCCTCTCAGCGCTGCTCTCATTAGACCACATTCATTCATTCATATTGTTGTTTGTTGGTTTTATGTGTAGAGTTATATTTGCATCTAAATGTACATAGCTTTTTTCTTTTTTACTTATCCACTTCTGCTGTTTCACACTGTCAACTCTGCTGAAATTTCTCCGTTGTGGGATGAATACAGAATACTCTGTTCCTGCCTATACAATTCACAGCTGAACATCAGCACTTTTTTTTCCGAGGAGATTTCACATCAACACAGTCATATATATATATATATATATATATATATATATATATATATATGTGCACATTTCATATTTTGCATTGTCCTAAGCAAGGCCACATGTTGGATGAGTGGCTAGCACTTTCACTTCACAGTGAGCAGGTGTGCCCCATAGTCAGACTCTGCGTTTGCGTGTTCTCCCTATGTATGTGTGGGTTTTCTCCTGATACTAACAGATACTACTAACAGGTCTAACAGTCTGAAAACATGCATTCAAGCTCAGGTGTGAGTATGTAAGTGAATGTGTCAGTGACCTGTGATGGACTGGTCACCTGTCCAGGGTGCATTCACTGTCTTTGCCCCATATGTGCACTGGAGCAGACCCCTGCATCACCGTTAATGTGAAGGTAAGATAGTGGATTTAGAGTGCCGTGTTTCACTACAAAGCATTCAATAATGTGAAAAAAAGGGTGAAAAAACAACTTGGGTGGAATTTTGGGTTTATGGAGGAATTTGGGGGAATTCTGAGGGAATTCTGCGGAATTTGGGGAAATGTTCCCCAAATGTTCCGATGCAAACTGTGAAAGAAAGCGGGCTTTCAAGTCCAATCTCACATCTCGCATTTTAAAGTAGGGAGAAAGTAAGAGCATGCAACTTAACTCTGACAATCTTGTCTTCCTGACTGTGTAGGAACATGTTCTGTAGGGGCAAAGGGTCAAGATGCAGCTCCCACATAGACACCTAAATTAAAACCCGAAGAGATTTAGAGTTTCCTAGTTAAAGGAATGCACTTGATAACGTATAAACACAGAGGTGCGTCCAGATTTTCCAATGAGCTACCATGATTGAGAGCATGCTGGAATGTTGTTTTTCCCTTCTCCAGTTCTAAGTAGGTGTGTGTGTGTGTGTGTGTGTGTGTGTGTCTGTTTGTGTGTGTGTATGACCATGGCTGGTCGTCGTGAAAGCGTCGCCGCGGCAACAGAAAATCGGCACAGTAACTCGACATCATCTCGCCGCCCACAGCCTCTCAGCAGAGAACAGCCGCTGACACAAAGTAACCCACTGTCGAGTGTGAGTCTGTGTGTTCGAGCACTGCATGTGTTTGTGTCGGTGGGTGTGCCGCTGTGTAAACTCAGTAGTGTTTTGTGAGTTTTTCGTGTGTGTGTGTGTGTATGCATTTCCATCTCACTCAAAATGAAGAAGAGGACTTGGACTGAAACTTCTAGCAAGAGAGAAGGTGGGAGACGAGTTAAGGGAGCACAGAGGGAGCTGTGAATGTAGCAAGAGAGGGAGGGGCATGAGGAATGAGAGAGATGGAGGAGTGAAGGGAAGGAGGTGACAGACTGTGGGAAAGAGAGTGAAGGCGAGAGAGAAGAAAAATCAGAATGCCAGACAACTGGAACAGCGTGGACCTAGAAAAGAAAACCCGAGCAGAATGATGGATGATAGAAAATCACAGCCCCTGAAATCTTGGCATCGCACATTGATTGTTCATGTATTAATTTAGCTCTAAACCCCAAAATCTTTTCTCATTTAGCCTCCTTTATTATTATTTATCACTATTATTACATGGTTTGCTAGATTTGTCTGGTTGGTTAGCAAAAAAAAAATGGAAATCATTTCCAGTAACAAAGCAGGTAAGATGATGGATGGATTGATTAATTGATAGCATATTCTTGAATGCACCAATTTCAATGATCCAAATTTCCCTCAGGGGTCAATTAAGTATATCTGTATCTGTATGATATAACAAGCATTTACCATATTATCACTTATGTGTAAACAAAGGTCAGAAAAAGGTTTACTTAGGATGGAAATAAAAAACAATCATCTAAAAAAAAAAGAAACTATGACAGTATTAAGAAAATGGAGACAGCTGTGATATTTATGGGACAGACAGTATGAGCAGCTTCTTTTCTATTAACAAGTGTTAATTAAAGTCCACATCTTGAAAGGCTCAATGACAAGGCAAGGTTACAAGGCATCAGGTATCAAGACATCGTAAAATTAAATTGAAAGTGTGCAATATTCAATAATACATCTCTGCCAGGTATAAAACGAATGACTCAGCGTGGCTGTGAGCCATTAGAGTCAGAATCACAGCCCAAAGTCGTTTGATCCATCATCATTTAAAAAAAAAAGTATTGATTAGTGCAGCTTCAAGAGCTAAATAAAATTTAAGTGCTAAAGCACCATACCATCAGGTTTTTTTTTTTTTGCATGTTTTAGCCCATTAACTCTAAATTGCACTTACTTTACATTATTGCAGTCATATAGGCTCTTGGATTGATTTCCAAGGCAGCCGTTGGATTCAACTCATTTCTCTGAGGGAAAATTAACTTTCACTGACTTGGAACTTGCTTGAGATAGATAATCCATCACAGTGAACAATTTATTTATCAAAGGACCATTATTTTCAGCTGTTGAGCAGGGGCTGTTGCATCATGAATACTTCAAATCTCTGGTGACGTGACAAGAGTTTTTTGTTTATTTTCGAGAAATTAAGTCTAATTTTCACATTTTGCATCTTTACAGGCTGTACAGATACACACACACACACACACACACACACACACACACACACACACACACACACACACACACACACACACACACACACACACACACACACACACACAGGATCCTGGGGGGAGAGTTCATGCTCTGATATTTGCCTGACATTTAATTTCAATCTGTCCCATGTGTGTGAAACACCTGCTCTAACATGGCAACGCACACACATTGACATATGCACACTGACACACATGCTTAAGTACTTGAGCACTAAGCATATCAATCAAGGCACTGATTTTCAAAAATCAAAGCATGTAATGATAATAATTAGCAGTAGTGCCTGATGAGGCCTTGATAGGCTTTTACTATATAAGTTTAATCTGTGCATGTGTGAATTTGCGCATGTGTGTTGGCGTTATGTGCGATGCCCAGATACATCTCATGCAGGGACGAGGAAGAGGTTTATAGACCCATTACTGAAAATCAACCTCCTGGCCTGTGCTGAAATTAAGGTTTACTTTCTCTCTTCCGTTCTTTCTTTAAATAGGTTGGAATCAAGATATACATGCTTCTTGACCTGCAGGGAGGAAAATAAGAAAGCTTTGAATATCAAAAAGAAATTATGATCAAAGACGTATAGAAAAACACAGACACAGCAAGAGAACAATTTGTACAGGAAATTGCCAATGATAACAAGAGTTTGACAACAAGAACGTGTCCTTTTAAATCAAAAGGCTCCTTTCTGCATTGAATAAATGACAGTGCCTACTTTGGAAAACACCCCTTATCCATCTGCAGCAAAAACAACAGTCTTTAATTGAATTCAGTCATATTTCAAACACTGGGTTTTGGAGGGAGGCTGTACAGCGTTGTGGGTTTCCACGTATCGATTGGGACCGAATTGCTACAAGGTGTGAAAGTGCTCAGTGGGTATTCCCAGTCTTCGCCCTACTGTCGTTGTTGGTGAGATCGGCAGCTGTGAATTATCAGCTTGACATTAACAGGTTTGAGCATAACTTATTTACTGTCTTGTATAATGCACACAGAACATGGTGGGAGCAAGCACTGGGCCCTGTGGCACGCCGTCTGTTAATAGGTGAGGAGAAACAGGAACCCTCGTGGAAGCATCAATATGCAGTCTAGACTATAACCACAAATTATCACTCAGCTGCTTGTTAGAAGAATACAATGGTAGTATGTAACATTCTTAGCTATAAGGATATACAATGGGAGAAACTCTCCCTAAATAGTGGCATGGAAACTGTCAACATTAGTTTCAAGAATGACAAACCAAGAATTAGGCTAAGAAATGTATAGAAGTTTAGTTCTGCAAATGTATTTGCCACATAACAGAACATAATAATACTTGAGGTTATTAGAACCTTGGAACAAGCACAAATCAAAATCATAACTGAAGCACATCTCGACTGCAAGTTTGGCAGTGTATTTCAGTTCAGAATTATTTGCAAATCTGGCTGGTTTTATTACCCGAGGGCAGTCAAAACCATCAAACTGTACCTCTGACACAGACTGTATCTGACTCAGATGGAAACAAGGTTTAAAGAACGGAGGAGAATATGGAGTCATCTGAAGACGAAATTAATGTCTAGACAGCGAAACAAAGTTAAATTGGCATACTTAAGCACGGCGAGTCACCGCATTTCATACACTAGATGTAGTCCAGACGTCTA
Source organism: Karalla daura (assembly GCA_029224185.1). NCBI lineage: Eukaryota > Metazoa > Chordata > Actinopteri > Chaetodontiformes > Leiognathidae > Karalla > Karalla daura. Next base: position 6,995,660 of record CM055200.1, read on the forward strand.
ACCCACAGATCCTCTCAAGAAAAGGTTTCTGTTAGATGTGCACAGTGAGCACCAGAGATGAAGACCAATAAAATAGAACTTCAACCCACACAGAGAAGCATTTTCCATCACTATGTTATATCACCATTCTTCCAGAGTGTGTTTGCAAAGCAGGGCTAACCACACTTGCACCATCTCTCATCTGAGCAAAGATTAAATTGATAATAATCCTTTTACCTCACTCCAGCTAACACAGCATATTCCCAAAATATCCCAGTACTCCATCCTCAGTAGTGCTACATAGTCCCTGTCAAGTCAACGATATTCAGCTGACATCACCAACATCACAAGTCACACAATTTCCATTTTTCAATTAACTTGAACAGCTTCCTTGTCATTCTCCTCACCAACAGGTCTGATGCATTGCATACTGAGTGCACAGGTGTCATTATGAATGTGCAAATGAATGCATCTACTTTATATACTATGTGTTTGTACATGTGGCCTTTTATCGGTTACATGTGGCCTAATGTGATCACATTGGCAGAGACAAAAACTTCAACTATATGAATTACACCAATACTTCCACCAAATCGCTGAAAATATGAAAAAAATCTGACATTTCCTTCGCTGTGATCTCCCTGTCACAGCCATGACCTAATAATGCTGTCAAAAAGCAAGAAATTGACCATCACTCTGAGGGGCATGACATCTGATTCTGACAATTTTATTACTATTGTAAAACCTGAAGTGTGTCTGGACAGCTGGAGGGGCAGAGCCATTTCAGAAGCCACTTAAGGTGGCTATCACTTTCACTTTGTATAGAAGCTTCAGGAGGCACAATGTCTTAGAGGTTCCTTTAAAAACAACCTCTGAATTTCTTCTTGCTCAATGTAAAAAAAAAGTATAGGCTCTGTGCACTGACAGACAACTATAACAAAGAGCCATTAGGACTGGAAAGAAAATCAAATCCTGCCTTGATCAGTGGCGGTACAGAGCTTGACAGCTCACATAGACATTCTGACAGTTCTGGCATTATTAATTGTTCCAAGGCAACCATGCGCGTATTTATAATGCTGATATAAATCAACACCATTTGTAAGCCTGTGAACATGCTGGCTGCTCAGACAAAAACCTGCAAATCAAACGTGGCAGCATAATGAGATTTAAGATGGACAAGGCACAAAAAACACCTGTACACAACACACTTAAGCGTAAAACACAATTCAACAATCAAAAAGTCTCTTTTGCTGACTCACCCAGACAGTCTGGAAGCTTCAAAAATGTCTGAACAAGTTCCCTCTCCTTCAGTTGCACAAACTTGACAAACTCATTTATAATAAAATAAAATAATAAAAAAAGAGACTTACCCAAACAGGAAGAGGATTTAATTGAAATAGGGAGAATCCATCATTGGGTACACAGAATGAGCCTGATCCATCATAGTGGCAGCAGGCGAAGAGGAGAGGAACCAAACACAACTCTTCCATAAGTCGGATGTTTTGATGTTGGGAAACATTTCTACTGACCAAATGTGTAACTTTCCATTTATGTACTCACTTATCTTCTGTTTGAAATTTTATTTCTATTTTTTTTATACAATTTTATTTCAAGATCATTCCCGGCCACCTCCTCCAGCTTCTCTAGGAGGATCTTGAGATCTTCCTCAGCCAGTCAAGATGTAGTCCACCCAGCATGTCCTGGATCTACTTCTGGGTCTTCTCCCACCTCTCTGCAAAGGAGGAGCGGCTCTACTTTGAGCCCCTCCCAGTGGGACAACAAATTTCAACAACTCCTTCTCAAGGACAGAGTTGACATATCCCCTCATCATTCCAGACCAGTAGGACCAGTCACTCTGATCCATCTGTTTGAGTTTGATATGTTTTTAACGACAGCTTGGAAAGGTCATCATTCATCCATCCATTTTCTTATCCATATTGTAATGAAGTCTAATGGATCCTATCAAAAGAACTAATAGGTTGAGGGCAGGAAATACATCCTGGACAGGTTACTGGTCTACTGCAAGACACGTACACCATTCACTCTCACACCTAGGTGAAATTTTAAGTCTCCCGTTGTTGTTAACATGCATATTTTTGGTCTGTGGGAAGAAACCAAAACCAGTCTAGTGTCATCTAGAGCCCCTGTCTACACAGTGTCCATCTACCACAAAAGCTCAGTAATTAAGTAAATGGTCATTTACATGAGTTGTATAAAAAGTGTGGAAAAGAGGACTAGCATTCAAGTTCCCTGTTCCCCAGTAATAGTTTAATATTATACGATAAGCCAACTTACACAGCAAGGACTTCCTTGTGCTTTGTTCAGTTTATATAAATGTGGTCCAGTACAGATAGCAGATGTAATTAGGCCATTAGGCAAACATTCAATGGCTAAAAGGGTTAAAAGGAGCTTTTCATTTGATACAAGTTAATAATATATCTCTCTTGATTTTCTCTAACAAAGAATGAATATATGTGCTTAAAAATGCAGCGGCAGAACAAATGCAGACAATATGCAGTCTTTTTTCTTTTCTTTTTTTTTTCATAATAAAACAGACCGAATGTTCCAGCCACTGCCTCCATCTCTGACACAATGACAGGTCTGATGACAGTTAATGAGATGTCAGCCAGGCAAATGTCATTTTCATCATCGACAGTCTGAACACGCATCAGAAAATGAGAATTTGCGTATTGGACGAGGGAGAGAGAGCAACACCCACACACACACGCCACACTTTCATTAACATGAAATTAGCTGAATTAATATTCATATTCATGGTATTCATTGCAGATTGAAAGTGTTCAGTCAACTGCATTTTAATAGAGAACAAATGTTGGCATCATATTTTTCTCCTGACCACCTTATTTTGAAGTTTTGGTGGAAAATATTCTTGGCTGAAAATACTGTGTTTTGTGCCTGTCGAGAGGGCTGAACTGTGCCACATCATTTTGTTAAAAATACCTGTTGCAACATATTTGGCTTGAGTCATGGTCTAATGCTTGGGAGTTGTCAAGCTGTCACACCAGCAGCATCCTCTACCTCCTCCTCCCCCTCCTCCCCTTAATGAGAAACTTCATGTCAGTAATGTGAAGCATGTCACTTTGACACCTGTTGTAGAAAAACTGTAGAAACACACACACATACACACATACACACACACTAGAGAGGCAGTGGACTCACAGGGTCTCTGAAACAGGGTATCCCAAACTTTATTTTATTGGTTATCAGAAGTACCATGGAGAGCAGTCACAGTTAGTGGCAACACACATACAACAACTTTCCTCTTATCAATTGGTGTTCAACGAAATAAAATCAAAAGAAAATTAACACCCACGCATTCACTCTCTCTATCGCTCTCACACACATGCAAAAAGAGGACGTCTGGAAAGAAACAAACTGATTAACCAATTTTTGAAAGAAAATAATTCTTCATTATTACCAACATTATAACTGTTGCGGTTATTAATCCATTTTAGAAAACACACCAAATCAAAACTGACAAACATGAAATTCCCAGCTACCCCCCCATGACAGCGAAGAGAAGGACAGAGAAAGACCTAAAGAAAGGCTGGATAGATGGAGGGAGGGAGGGAGGGAGAGAGGGAGGGAAGGAAGTGTGGAGGTGGAGAAATGATGCACTGGAGCAAAGGAAGGATTAAAGAAAGGAAAGATGAAAAGAGGGGATTTAGCAACCATGAAAAATGACAGATGGTTCTGAATTAGACAGATGGTGACAAACGGTCCTTGGAAAGACAGATCGGGACATAGGCAGAAACATTGTACTTAACTATAGATAGATGTACATGTAAGGGAAAAAAAACAGTGAATACAAGCAAGCGTGGAGATGCTGATGAGTCACTGGGATGAGCAGCCAGACCAAACACACTCTGAGTCAGAATCAGAAAGTCAGACAGTGAAAAGATTGACAACAACTGCAATGCCCATCCAATGGAGAAAGGAAAACATGGATGGAAGGACAAAAACGAAGAAATTAAACAGACCAGCCACAGAAAAAAAAGAGGATGAGTGAGAAATATGAGCAGAGGCAGAAACAAGCCTTAACTGAACTACAACTTCTCCAAAAAGGCAATATATGTCATTCTTGAGTGTAGTGAGTGTTTTTCTTTCCTTTAAATAAATATGTAGAATTAATCCTCTACGGTTAGTATGATGGCCATATGGTCCATCTCACTTATAACACTGTACAGTATATACACAATATTATTATTATTTCTTTAATGACAAAATAACCTTTAGATGTACATACAGTATTCCTCGCCCTCTGTCAGAGAATACAGCCATGGTATTAGAAGTAGCAAGCAGTGTCTTTTTTTTGTACAAATAACCCATGCAACTCCCATATAGATTATTTAATTAAGATACATAACGTCTTCAAGGTCTCATCTCTCATTCAATAACAGCAGATATTGCCTTTTTTAAAAACAAAAACGGACTTAATTAATTAACCAGTAATGTGCAAGTTACTCCAAAACAAAAGACGTTGTGGTCTTTGTTTAAATTAAAAACTCTTTTTCAATCTCTACAAACATTAAAAAAAGTAACTGAACAGAATAAAAGAAGAACAGAAATCCTGAATCTGTACAACATTCAAACCATTTTTTGTCCATACAGGGAAATGGGATACAATTCTCTATAACTATATACAGACATGTTATCATTCATGCACAGTGTCAACAAGTAGCACATTGACATTCCAAAATATGGAAAAACATGGTATAGGGAGACAGAGATTAAAAAAGGGAATTTGAGGAAGAGGGGGAGGAAAGAGAGGACAGCGGGAGTGCTGCCTGTTGCTTTGACAGCGTGGGAGACAGAGAAAGAAAGACAGACTGAGAAAGAGGGAAGAGACACATAGGGACAGATAGACACCATAACAATACACATGCTGGGCAGGAGAAGTCCATCTCTATCTCACTGACCCAGAAATCAAGGTATGGCTGTAACTTCATGTTTTTTTTTTTTCCTTTCATATTTATCCTCTTGCTCGTCGTCTTCCTTCTCCTCTTTCCCCTCTTCATCATCCTGTTACATCACACGCGTTAAAAAGTTACTTTAAGGGTAGAGAATAGCTCTGGTAATGTTTTCTTCTTTTTTTTTCCCCGTCCCCAACAGTACATTAATCGCCTTGGCAACGTCTCAGCACGTTGTCACTCAACTTGTACCAGCAGGGATTTTAGTCCTTTCCTCTTGTTTGTTTGCCATTTTATTCCTCGGTCTGTCACTTGACGGACAGTCAGTTTGAGAAGTGAGCGAGGCAAAGAAAACGCATCATGAGTCATCACGTCAGAAGCAACGTTGGTAATGGTACACGACTGATTCAAACACCATTGTAATTTTTTTTTTCTACATCATGTACAACATTATTATTGTGTACATCCAAGTCCAAGAAATACCCCAACAAAAAACAAAATCTGTTGTTTACATCAGAAGCAACTTGCTAATGAACGAATCAACGTAGTAGCCATTTCACATAAGCAACAAGAACCAGTGCAATGCTTTTTCCTTCACTTCAAACCCTGCCCACTTTTGTCAAACCCTTCCACAGAAGAATATATATAAAAAAAACTACTGTAGTCTACAGCTCAATTTTCTACTCTGCTGATTGCTTTTAGTGTTATATTTACAGCTATGGCCTGGCTCGCTTTTGACCCTTTTCAAACCTCAAAAAGTTCAAACCAAGGCAGGAAGCTAAAGTCAAGTGATTTTACGGTTCTTATTCTGTGGATAAATTACTTCAGACGAAGAACTTGGCTGGGTACAAACAGGACGGCTATAAGCGGGCATACTTTGTGGTCGTAGCTAACGTCGTTAGCTGTGTTTAGCTTCCCAACTTGGTCCAGACCTTGTGGGGCTTCGAACAGCTGTGGATGATCTGCCGATGGCTTCACGATATTAAAGTCAAGGTACGTACAGATTGAAAGAGAGAAAGAGAGACGATGCAACGAAGCTGGTGTAGCAACACAACTTACATCTCATCAATGAAACGTGCTAGCCTCTGAAAAGTTTGTGCGGCAAACTAATCCGATGAAAACAACTATGTTACTGCAAGCTTTTCATTCCTACACAAGCTCACTCTGAAAAATTAGGCAGGGAGGCACATTTTTAAGTAATTCCAACAGGATTACCACCATGTTGAAGGTACTCAAAAAAGTGATGCAAACAGTTCCTTGGTTTTGCACAAGCTAGCATAACTTTTTTACAGTGTATAAACCTTTAGCTCCATGCCAGTGAAGAGACAAATGCATACAAATTCAAATAGAAAGACTCTGGTCAGGTTAACACAACATCAATGCCTATCTGTCTTTTTTTGTTTTTCTTGTCTCTATTCTGAGTGTTAATGAAACATGAATAATATTTGGCGTTTTAAGAAAGATCCACTGGTAAGAAAACCCTTCACAGGTTGGACTGTAAATATTAAGTTTCTGATAGAAAGATTTCCCTTTGGCAAAACAGGGGTAAACTGCCACTCAAAGGCCTTCATTTGAGAACAGCTACTCTAACAGAGAGCCTCACTTGGTGCTGAGTTTGGCAAGAAATGCAAGAGATAATTGAGTGAAACCTCCTTTAGATGTCACTTGGGTGACGAAGCATGAAATCAGTGTCGGAAGTGGATTGGACACAGGTTGGTCACAAATTGTGTCACAGAGGCACTGCAAATAGGAGTTTTGGATTTCAGTACGCAAGCCTTGTTGGTTGACCTCTGTGCCACGTCACCCATTGAACGTTTTCCAGAGGTGTCATTTGTGGAATTATCAGTAATACACCCCAGATTACAACTACCTAGAGTTTCGACAATGGTTATCCTTCTGGTACTGTGGATTTGCCAAACTCATCCAATCCGGGGCTCGGCTCAGCTCTGCGCGCTCACACAGAATTAAATCTGTCTGACAAGATTTTTTCTATCATCTCGCTCCAACTACATACTTTACAAATTATATTTAAAATACTACTTATTATATCATATGTCAAGTAAAAAAAAAACATCAGCAGGAAAATTCTGGCCAATTGTGAAATAACATAGTGCCGTTCACACTAACGTCTTCCAGAAAAGTTTCGTGAACTTTGAGATCTCTCTGGTTTTGGCTGAATGATTAAAGAGATAACAGTCTAAAGTGTAAACCTTCTGGCCAGTTGGACATGATGGTCTCTATTCTACTTGTAGACAGGCTTTTGGGTCACTTAAAGTGTCTCGATTGTACGAAACAAATAAAAGATCTCGGAAAAGAAATCTTCAGGATGGCTGCTGTAACATCATAAGGTTTTTTTTGCTGAAGACCTTCTGTAAGTTAAGATCTGAATATCAATGACACAATATGATATTGAGAATGATTCCAGACTCTTGCTGTAACAGTGGGGCAGATTTGACTACTCTCTGAAAACTCTGCATTTCTATGTTGATTGTGCTCTGAGAGCTGGTCTTGATTCGAGTACGACTACTTGAGGGGGGAGTTTTGAAAAGCTTTCTTGATAGAAACTAATCTTGTCCCATCATTCACAAGGACCTTTGGTAAAGTTGAAGCTCATTTTGTAACAATATGTGTTGTACCAAATTATGCCATAGATAACTTGATTGTATAACCTATTTCTGCCTGTATCATAAAGTGAGAGCAAGGAACACAGAAGTATGTTTACGCAACTCCAAGGGTACCTTCGAGTTTTGATGATTTTAAAGAGAAGGGACACATCTACTCTGGTTTGACATAAAGCTCAAAGATAGGTGGCCATGAAACTTCTGATGATTAATAGTACACACATATATATATATATATATAATTACATTTCAATGCTTTTACTCCCTGTCTTGGCCTGATTCACAACAGTGATTGGTCAAGTGTAGCTTTGCCCATTTCTTCTAATATTAAATTGCTTCTTGTAGTAAAAGCCACGTAGTTAAGACTATACAAGTGCCACCCCAAGAGAGTCTAAGCTCAGCTGAGCTCACTTTGTCATACAGATTCTTATGGTTAGTCACACAACTTCTGGACAACACAACAGTACTCACCCTGAATTGTTAGAAAGCCAACCTCAATAAACACCTTTATTTAAGGTCAATTCTTCCTAACTGTTCAGTTGATGGGTTCCTTGTTATGCCTAAAAACTGAAGTGCCAGTGATTGGTTTCCAAGGCTGGTATATTGCACAGATATATTACGGTTTCTTCATTTGGTTTTCATTAAATAAAGAAACAATATTATGTCTGGTGTACGATTATTTGGGGTTTATGCCTTGGTGAACTACATGCCAAAAAGATGGTCACAGATGGTCAAAGATGGTATAATTTTCCACAAAAGGGTGAGGACTCATTTCACTGTGTACATTTACAAACTCTGAGGTCTGGATTTGTCTGCTCTCAGTAGAGCTGCCATGTAGTTTCATTTTTCCCCCCTTAAAGCCACACTAAAGCAATGCCCTAGCAACTACTGTTGATGTATGATAAAGATTATGGAATAAAAGTTGCTGTTTAATCGTCCCCTGAAGACCAAACTATGCAATGACATAAATCAAGGGGAGGGGGTTTAGGGATTAGTGGTTTTTTCGTACAAAGCCCTTGAGGATTTTGATTGGTCCACTGACCAGCCAGGGGAAGGTGCTTACAACACACAGGGATTATGTCGAAAAAGCCATTTGTCAACCAATGGGAAGGCGGCATCAAAGTGAGATAAACATGGACCGGGGCAGTCGGGAACAGCGTACAAGGCTTGGTTTACATCTATTGAAGTGTTATGATGGTTACAAGATCTTGGCAACCTCATTGGTGGAGAACCAGTTAAGAGAGTTCCACTGACTAAAAGAAAACGAACAAAAGGAAACAAACAACATTAACCTAAATATTTTTGCAATGATAATAGTTTCTCTAACAGTTTTAAACGGTATAGTGGCCTTATCTTCTCAGACGTGGCCTTATTAAAGGTAAAAGCACACTAAACCCCATCTTGATTCAAATTAGACCTTAATCTTCTACAATCTACAGTATAAAGCGACAGAGAGAGCCCGTTCAAGAGCGAATGGCGCAACCGAGACATTCAGAAGGAAATTAGTGGAGCTGTGATGTACGACCAGCTCTGTTTGTATTTACATTTCAGTGACGTTCAAAACATTTTGCTTCAGTGAATGTGCCCTCCCACGAAAGCTTTTTTTTCTACAGGCAGGGAGTCAAAAAAAAAAAGACCTTGTACAAAAGCATATTCCGCCTCGCGCAGCAACAGCGAAACGAGAGGCGCTTTTTGTTTTTGTTATTTTTTCACAGTACTTGACCATCTTTTTCACACCACGCAAGCACAGAAACACACAGTCACACACACCAGCACACATAGTTTGTTGTAGTTACACAGGCGATATATCCAGCTTCCTCCTAATGTGTACGCAGTACTGTGTGACCATGCATGTGCAAACTCACACAGCTAATCTGTCTTTTTCCCTCTCGCCCATGCCTGTTACTGTGGCTCGATGTGGGAGTAGCACTGCTCCAACCGTTGGGAAATCTATGGGCTTGTTGTCGTAGAAGCCACGCGTCCTAACGTGGGAGCCGTGATGGTGCCGGCCCTCTTCATGCCAAAACTCACATTATTTCTGTGTGGTTGAACCACCTGGGGTATATTTAAGGAACTGTTTTTTTTTCTTTAATTTTTTAACTTGAAAAAGTTGTTAAGGGGTTAAGACAAGTTGATTGGTTTGGATTTAAAGATCAAGACAAAAAAAATGTATTCCTCCATTTATTCCTTTTTTCTGCCATGTTTTTCCTTCTTCTGAGCCACTTCCGAAGCTCCTGTTTGTGACTGTTTTTCCATGCATCTGCACTTCCTTCCGTTCTGTTGTGAGATGCTTCCGTGCATCCTCAATTCCTTCACCTGTACATCCATCCATTCATTTGTCATTCAGCCTATTGCGTAAAGGGAGGGAGTGATAGATCAACGATGCAGCCTCAGTTTCCAAATCTATCCAACTCATCCACCTCCCCTTGCCTTCTACCTCCATGTTCTCCTTCACCCTTCCCTTCATCATCTCCCTTTATCTTAGAAGCCCTGGATGTGGCAGTAGGCCTCCAGCGAGGAGAAAAGGATGTAGAGGAGCCACAGGCTGAAGAACAGCATGGCGGTCAGGACCTTCGAAGTCCGGGGCCCGCCAAGTTCCCCACCGATCTCCGGCCGCCGTCGGTACATCAGCGTCGCGACGCTGATGAAGGCAAAGATGGTGAAGAGTGTGACGGAGAAGGCCAGCGTGCCCGGGTCCACGCGGAACTCTTCGCCCTTGGTGTGTTTGTAGATCGCGGCGATGGACCACGCCACCTGTGAAAAATACGACTTGAATTTACTCCCTGCGCGCATGAAGGTCGCGTCGTCGTAAACCCACGGCTGAAAAACGACATGATTAACAGGCAGCGCTGCGTTTACACTGAAGGCGAATCAAGCAGTTTGTCTTTAAACTCACCCCGATGCCCAGGAAAACATTGACAGCGTTGGAGCCAGTCACGTTACCAATGGATGCGTCCGCATACTGATCCTGGATTGCAGCTACCTTACTGGCAAAGGTATCTGGGTGGACAGAGAAAGAGGAAAGGAGGTTTGCTTTGCACTTTCTGTCTAAGCATATGATGCAAAGGGTCCACAGTGACTTCCCACAGTGTATATATGGTGCAAAACCAATTCCAAAAGTGAATTTTTAAGAAAAATGTGGACATGCCCTTGCCCTTGTCTATATTGGGCTTCTTACGTGGTTTTGTGGGTCAGCCATGGCCTAGTCGTTAAGGATCTTGACTTGTAAACCACAGTATCAGATTCAAACCCCTCCATGTATAAAGTAACCCTGACCAAGACGTCTTAATCTCTCCAAGCAATCAATACGGTGTTGCTATCATCTAGTTTCTGATTTGAGTCCAAGTAAGGAACAGGCTGTTTTGCAAGACTGATTCAGATCTATGATTCAATCTATAAAGCAGCATCACCTTTATCGAGTCTTACAGCATCCTTTATGTGAATAACGCTTTCATGTTTATTCTCACACAACAAGATCTGCAACTTCACAAGTCCAGATTGAGAATGTGGTTTAGTATGTTTAATAGAAAATGTATTTTACTAGAAGGCCAGATGTATATATGGGCACCCCCCTCACTTATTAGCTTGACAGAAATACATTATATATTATTCCAATAGCTTGAGGGACATCAGACAAGCAAAACGCAGCAAAATGCTTTATTCTGTGAAAGTGAACTTGAAGTGATCATACATTTTAAATTAAGAAATATGATTTATATTACCAGTGTGTGAAACTGAACCTCAAAGTCCAGTCGTTTTTGAGTTACACAAGAACACAGTAACAGCAGAGGACGCCTTGATGAATGCAGAACACTTAAAATTATTAATGCTGAACACCGTGCAAATCCCTTTTTGCCTCCTTCAGACAGGGAACCTTAAATTAGAAACCAAATCTTTAATCCTGTTACAGTGTTCTGTCGCTGGCAGCCATCACGGGCCAGACTTGGTCCAAGATCAATAAGGCTGAGTCTCAGTTTGCAGGGGCAAACTAACCGCGGCCAGACAACTAATCAGCGCTGCCTGGTCGCAAAATTCACCCCCCCCCTCTTCTCATTTTCAGATGTGCCAAACTGCGGCATCCCTAAAAGCATGGCCTTCGCTGCAACACTGAAAGGAGCAGCAGAGACACTGCCAGATATTAACAATGGGCTCTCAGCTCAGAGCACAAAGACTTAGCAAAAAGCCAAATGGTCAGTTCGCGCTCCTTTCTCTCGCTAATTTTCTGGGCTTATTCTCTTCATTTGTGATTCATGTCCTCTCCCTTTTATCTGCCAGATACATTGAGAGGAGATAAAAACAAAGGGGAGAAAAAAACCTTGGAAGTAAGGGAGAAAGAGGGAAAAGGAGGACAAAGGAGCATCTTGAAGTGCTGGCCAACCTGGCAGAGGAAAAGAGGATGATGGGCGGACCGGAAGAAGATCGAGGCAAGGAGAGGCAATGGGCCAAAGAAAGCGTCAAGCAAAGATAAATCTCCCCACAGGCGCACACCTTTAAGCCTCAAGGACATGCCCGCTGGGCATGTGTGCGTGCAGAGGCGATTTATGTGTGCTAGTCCACCTGCATGTTTCTGTGTACAGGCCATGTGTAGCCCTGTGCAAAAGTCATTACCATTAGATTTGCTGTTTTAGCAACGCCGACCTCGCCTTACCCTTGAGCAACAGCCCTCTGGCTCCCTTAAACCTCAATGGAATGAAACCCTGATCAAGGTCCAGCCCCTGGCCTGTTCTCATTGTGTCTCACCGCAGATTGCAAAATAAATGCATATATTAGGTAACTCAAATGGGATGCACGATTGTGAAATTCTGTGTAAAAATAACAATTTGGCTGACAGACAAATACCAACAATTTTTCTAACTTACTCATTCCTTTTTTGTGTCTTTCGGCCCTTCATCACAAAATGAATAAGTGCCAATTCAATCAATGGTCATATTGTGCCGTTTTTAGTCAGTTTACATGTAATCACTGTACACTGTCTTGAGTCTATTTTTGAAATGTTCGATTATATCTGATGCGTTAAGTCCTTTTTTTAGCATGTCATCCTGAACTATCACTTGAACTTGATGCAAGATGCATACTTGAATTTTTCTCCAAGATAGTGATTTGAAGGTCTTCTGTCATCTTCATTTATATCTTTGACATTTCCATTACCCATTAAACCTGCATGTATCATGTTGAATCACCCCCTGAAAGATCGTAGCGCACTATGCCACTTGACAGATAAACATTGGTCGCTGTCATCTATGAATAGCAGCATTATTTTCAACGAGGTGAATGTCGCTCCATGGCGATGTCCAGGCAATGCATCTGTGCGTCCCTATTACTGAGCGTGCGTAATGTATTTTTAATACTTTGGATTACTTCAAATGATTGGCTTGTCCTCTTAATAAAGAGACTGACAAATGAAAATGACTGGTCATTAAAGTTTTCTGAAACTATGAGGCTAGTGATGGTCGAAGACTGATGCCATGCTTTCAGCAGCTGGCAGAGAGCCTGCGAGCATTTGCATGAGTGAGAGGGTGTGTGTGTGCGTATGTGTGTATGTGTGTCTACTCATTGATCTTTGAGTGCCTCTGTAACTGACTGAATGGGTTAAAGTGCGGGCACTTTCAGCACAAGCATACGTATGTGTGTGCGTGTGTATATGCAGGCGTGAGAGGCAGCTCCCTCTTTGAGAGGATGCATCCCTGGTGGATGTTCTGCCCTTTTCTTACATTCCTGTGTCAATCACCCAGTCCCCCCCCGCCCCCCATCCTCTTTACCTCCTCTCCCTGATCCTCCTGGTCCTGCTCTTCTGCTCTTTCTCTCTTCTTCAATAAGGACAGTGTTCAATGAACGTGCAGAATATTCTATTTTATTCTTTTTTGCTTGTACATGTCTGTACATTGATTGATCCCTAAAATGCGAGTGAAGTTCTATTTGATAGACTTCAATTCCACAACTGTGTGATTGCATTTTGCATTAATGAGGGCTTTTGTTGGAGAGCTTCCTCCCTGAATCATGACTCCTGCTAATCATACTGCTGATCATTTTTACCATCATCTCTACGTCTCTGTGCATCTGGTGATTAGTTTGTCTGTCTATCCAAAGTTTCTTTCTAAATTTCCCTGTAATACTTTAATGATCCTCCCGCATCCCTTGATGGCTTTGCCTTACTTCTGTTCAGCTGAAGTCTGTCTATAGAGCTAATGTTTGATATCCACGCAACATAATAAGTGCTCAACAGACGCTTTATTGCTCAGACATAACATTTATTGCAAAGTGGTTTTATTGGCTCTCTGAGGCTAGCACCAAATGACACGCAGATTGCTTAAAATAAAACCGTAGCGGCTCTGGGGTTCCACCTGAACCCCCGAATCAACAACAAATTTCACTTTCTGGAGTTTCTAATTCTCTTTTAATTGCTCCACTGCTGCTGTGGGTGTGCATGCGTTCGCCTGGCTAACTGTGATAAACGAGGTTAATCATCATGGAACCACAGCCCAGGAAGGGTTTTATTAACTTTAATAGCCAGTGACAGTCATTGAGGTCTGTTTCCGTATGTACATCTGTCTTCAAAGCAGATGTTTCTCGATCAGTGAATGCGACTGATATCAACGATGCTCTTATAGGATTATCTTTTGTATAGGTGCACATATACGCTATGTGTTCAAAGTGAGTGTGTGTGAGAGAAAGTGTGTGCCTGTGTGTGTAGCAGTATGTAATATATCACTTTTATCCCCGAGCTCCTTATGGAGGAGGACAGACACCATGACAAATTACTCCATGCTAATAACACACGCGGTCACAGTGCAGATCTGTGCGTGTGTGTGTCTATGCAAGTGTGTGAAACCTATTTCACATTAATGTGTTTGCAAAATGTTTTGTGCCGGCCTGCCCTTCGAGGTAATTACAGTTGTGCACGTTCATGTTTACGTGACTGAGTTTTACACCTCTTGTGGCCGAGTATGTTCTAGTCGTCTGCACGCCTGTGTTGTGTATGTGTGTATGTGTGTGTGTGTGCACATGTGTGTGCAGAGGCTGTTGACGGTGGCCAAGGTTAAAACATATTCAGCCAGCCTCTGCCGTCGTCGCTCATTCTTCACGTTTAGAGGATGATCCATGTTGCTGTCTGCAGACAGACTCCCACGAACACACGCGCACACACACACACACACACACACACACACACACACACACACACACACACACACACACACACTAGGGAGACTGGGAACCACTGGGTCAGCCGTGGTTAAATGCTCCCTCAGCACGACAGCAGGCTAAAACCAGAGCTGTGTGTTCTTCCCCCTGTTCCTCATGTGTTTCTTTGCATATTTAATTACGGTGCATGAATGGCAACAAATCAACTTAACAAACAAAATAACAACAAAATAAGCCTCTTTAAATCTGGAGCTAAAAATTACCAAAATATGCAATATTTGTGACCATCACTTTTCAGCCCCGTACAAATGACTGGTGCCGCATTTGCTGTTATTAAATGAGCATAAAATGTCTGGATTAGTTCACTCATCGACAAAGCAAAAGCAGCTTCTCCCTTGCGGTCTTCCAGCCATGATATTTTCTGCCACACTTTCAGCCGTCGCTCCAATGTTTCATTGCCTATTATAGCTACCATTGATTTAATTTGTTTTAACCTAATTGTTCTAAAAAAGCACAAACCTTAATGAGACTTCAACAGAGCAGTCATGAATGCGCCTGTGGGGGGATAAACTCTATAAAGGTATCCCTCTTATGCTGCAGTATTCCCGCACGAGGAAAGACGTGGGAGGTCGAACACCCCCTGTAATAAAAACTGAAGAACTGAAATGAAAATGTCAAGGCACGGTCCCAGAATGAGATTATTGATTAACACAAATACGTTTCTGAAATGAGCGCCCTGAGGCGGTCTATGTGTTTAAAGGCCTTATGAAGCTCGATGGCAAATGTTAGGAGAGAAAGCCCTTTGATCAAGGCTGGCGGAAAGTCCGGCCGGGGGACATTGGGAGATGGGAGATTTACGAGAGGAAAACAGCGAGGTCGCTGGTGAACGTGCTCACCTGGTACCGAGGTTCCTAATGCGACAAACACCACTGCTGTGACTGAGTCTTTCAGGCCCACTGTGCAACCAAAATGAGAGGCCAGATCCCCTAAAATCACACAGAAGGAACAGAGTCATCACCACGTACAATCAATGTAAAGCATGCAACTGAAATATATATTCTTTACATGCAAATAGCAGTCAAATCTCACTCATGGGGCTGCAATACCAATTTCAGAAAGGCCAAGGTGGTCTAAAGGGGTCTTTAAATTGTGTAACCTACAACATTCAATTTTCTGTCCCAGAGGATAAAAGAAACCATCAAAATATTCACATTTCAGAAACTGAGATGAGTGAATTGTGAAGGTGATAATCTCATTAGTAGATTAATAGTCAGTAATAGTCTATCAGTTGTTGCAGCTCTACTGACTTGATGAAATCATGCTTGACTTTTCACATTTTATATAATATGTTTACACCTTTACTTTTTCCTTGTAAATACCTTTTTCTTTATTCTATTTTTTCACATTATGTGCACAGGAGAGAGAAAAAAATCCAGACTTGAATTCCTTGTATGGTCACATGAACTTGGTGAATAGAGCTGATTCTGATTCTGATCCTTTCTGATCATTTTCATTTAAAATGTTATTTAGACTGTGTCTTATGTGATCTGAGGACTGTGGCTGACATACACCCTTCAGACGTGCGACTAATTCATTATCAACTGACATTACACTTAGCTGCATACAGTACATAACTCAAAAGTAATAAAACTATAAAACTACACCTCAAACACAGTCTTTTGTAGTCTTACCAATGACGGCGGTGAGCAGTCCAATCATGCAGATGGAAACCACGAAGCAGGCCCAGCCGTTCCAGTACTCTGTGGGCGGGACGAAGGCGAACAGAACCTTCCAGAAAACGGTGAGGAAGTGCATGACGTAGTCGAAACACGACGGCAGCTTCTCCTCCCCGCACTCGTCGTCATCGTCATCCTCTCCTGGAGGGAAGAGAAAACGAGGTTAAGGAGGAGGGACCGAGTGGGACTTTTAAGAGTGTAAGAGAGAATAAGTTCAGGTTTAGTCTCAAACAGCCCATGAATAAACCAGTTTAGAGAGTAAATCTATTCCTAGGGAAGCGCTGGATGCTAATGAAGACACTGATGTGGTTATTGGTGGCCTGTCCAGGGTGACTTCCAGTCACAGGCTCCAGCAGACCCCTGAGACACCATATGGGGTAAAGTGGGTTAAGAAAATGGGCGGATGGGCTAACGCAATTAGGAGGTGATCAAATCAAATTGGTTTGGTATCGAATAAGTACATCTCAGGTTTTTTTTCTTGTAAGAGTGATTTAGATTTTAGTAATTAAAAAAAAGCACCTTTTGTCTTTATTGAGAATATGTTTGTTGGGAAACTAATGGCAGCTATGATGTGTCCCTGATTGACCCTTGAAGTTCAAGTGCTTACGGGTCATTTTCTCTTATTTCAGCAAACAGACAGATTATGAGATTAGAAATTATAGTGACACAGATGTAAACAGTGCATTTCATTTTCATAACACGGATTAAACTGTAATACTTAATTGCAGACTCAATTTGACGACCTCTTTTGACTTGCAAGAGAGAGCGTGTGTGTGTGTGTGTGTGTGCGGATGGGCGCGTGTGCATGTGATGTCATTATCAAAGTCTAATCTTCGGGGCTGCAGCCAACGGAGCGCTGTTAAGCCTGTGTGTTGATACTCCCGAGGTCTGCTCAACACGCACAGACACAATTAGCAGGCTGCACACTCCTCTGTGTAGCTGGCTGTTGTTCTGCTCCATTTATTAATGAGTCAGATGAATGAATAAAGGCGATACCTGCTGCTCCCATGAAACAATCTCGCCGGGTAAATCCAAGCAAAAGCCGCGATCTGTTATTGATTTGGCGCACATCACTCACCCGTTGCATACGATTAAAGGGCTGCTGATGCATGCAAATGCTCATAACAGGCAGAGGAGGATTGAGAAACCCTCCTATGGTTTCTCCTTCAGTGCATCAATGTGACGCCTGTGTTACACTTCTGCAGAAACAGAGCAAGACAAATCTTCAAACTTTACCCACTTCTGTGTAAAAATACCACATTCCTTTGAAGTAATTATCCAGAGATATTTTTAATTAATCACGTGTTTTGCCGCGGAAATCATGGAAATTGGACGCTCGGGTGAGCAAAACCGAGACATGCTCTCGCACGCAGCCCTTTATTACTTTTGAAATATGTCATTTGGCAGAAAATGCATGAATGCATCACCCTTGGGACACACTGTCACAACACATAATAAAACAGAAAATCATCTGCAAAAAAAAAAGAAGAAGAAGAAAAAAAAAGCCAACTCATTTCTTGAGATCTCCTCGGCTCCACTCACAACGAAACGAGCAGCATCCGCACATGAAGTGCGCCCGACGTTTCTGATAGTCATGTTATTAAACACCAATCGTGAACCAGATCCGGCCTGCGAGCTATCTAATTACGGCGCATTAGCATGGGCTAACACAAAGATGGATTAATTCTGATAAGGCCGATCGTTTCCTCAGGGGTCAGACACCTTCTTAAATACAATTAAACACAAACGCTTTCTTTGCTCGGGACGGCCACTTTGAACAAATCAAACCATCAACTACACATGAATAGAAGACGGTCGGCGCAGAGAGAGATGACCTCATCCACTGTTGTGGTTTGGAACACACGCAAGCACACACGCACGCATGCACACACACACACACATACACGCACACACAAAATGCTGAATTATAAAACAAGACTCTCTGAGAGTTATATCACTTTTTACTTTCTGCAGCTCTACTTCCCTCCTACACAATCTGTTATGGCTGAGTGGAGCCTCCTCCCTCCCTGCTCTGCCAGTGTTTACGTGTGTTTTTTTTTCATCACATGGTTGCGCTCTTTGGCCTGCATCTGCTTATCTTTATCTTCCCCTGCAGTACGTGTGACGGTTCATTACATGGGCTACATTTCATCCGCGGGGCGTATTCAGTTTGCAGAAGAGTCACGGGAAACAGAGGATCGGACAAAGTGTCCAAGCGGTGGCCTTCGACTGCAAACTGAAGAGTCACTTGACTCACGCTGTGATGCAGAATGTCTCAGCGTGTCTCACTGTAAACTTTCCACCGTGTGACATTTTGAGCGACGCCACGACCTTGACTCAGAAAAGTTAGCTCGCTGCGTACAGCGTAAGTGAAAACCGTTCCAAACGTGCCCGTCACTTCATTTGCTGTATGATCACCACAATTTGTTCTTGCATGTCACAGTTGATAGACCTTATTATTTCCCATGGAAAGTCTGTCATGTGCTCTTCTCTAGTAAACATTTCTCTGCCCTTTATCTGCCTCCATTTATTCCCATACCTGACTGCTCTCTCCTCTCCATTGCCACGCTCTTTTATGAATTTTATTAATGAAGTCGTTATCAATAATAACTGTCTTTTTTGCTCTCCATCCCTGACTCGCGTACTCCTTTCATTCCTGGTCACATTTCGCTGACACAGGCTTTATAAAACTGAACGTTCGCTGTCACTCTCCTGCTTCAGCCCCGTAAGTCTCCCTCATCGCTCGACAGCCTCCTGTCACTCTCTAAATGCCACTGAGAGCCTCCTCCTGTCGCCACGTTGTCTGTCTGTCTGTGACATCAGTCGACTACATCATTTATTCAGTTAAAAAAGGAGAAAAAATCTCGGCGGTTAATCTCGTGGCTGCTCAACCCAGGCTTTTCTGTCTCTGGTAACGGCCATGTACCTGCCAACGAGAAATTCCTTATCTGTCTTCTACACACGGACGCATCAATCCTCTCTGTGACCTTCCACATGTGCTGGGTGTGAGCTATCTGTGAGCAGATGCTGCAGTCTCATGGGCCGGGGCAGACGTGGAGTGCAGCTCCCCTCCACACTCTGCTAGCCACGCGAGGTGTCTGTCCATAAGCGTTTGACGGGTCACAGTCCGAGCTCAGGAGACTTCTTACCACTGCTTCTTTACATAGGCACACACAAATCAAGACGCACACTGGTGTTTCCATCTGCTGCTCTGAAACAATTTTGTCATGGCTGGGGGAGAGGAGGAGAGGCCGGTTAGCTCATGTCAGGCTTAGGGAGGGTGACGCGCAGAGGGAGGTCGATAGAGAGTACGAACATCCTTGGAAATAGCACCGGATCGAGGCAGAAGGACACATGCTGAAACGTGTGAGGTGCATGCACAGACTGAATCCCAAGCGAGGCGAGAACATCACACACCCTGTCCAGTGTTGGAAGGAAAGAGAAAAAAAAAAACCACACACACACACACTAGCTCATACAGTCAAAGATATTCTTATATCTTCAAGGGCAGGCTGGATTTTCTTTTACTTTCTGCTAATGGTCCTTAAAAAAAAACAAAAAAAAACGAGCGATTACATCAAAATAACAGGAATCAGACATGAAAAATGTCAAAAAGCCCTCTGCATTTCTGAAGTCATGCAGTCATGTCGGTGATCTTCAAAGCCCTGCCCTGTCAGCCTGAAACTGTCGACCGGATCAGAGCTTTTACCCAGGTTCTCAAAACCTGCTGACGTTCCCAGCCAAACAAATAATCCCAGTCTCCAGCTGTAAAGTGAAGGCTGCGTGCCACTCGTCCTGTTATTCATTATCTCCGGGGCACATATTCACACGCGTGCACAGCGTGAAATACAGTCATTCATGTAACTTTTTAATTAAAACCTCTGAAGTGCGGATGAGCCGGCCCGGGAACAATGTCACCAAAAGACAGAAACTTCAAAATCACATCTGAATTAGTTTTTATCTCCACTCCGCAGGGCGCTTCATGAGAGCGTTTGTCACTCAAGAGCACGTCTGTGAACGAGCCCGTCTCTGACGCGCCGACCAGTCATTCAAACAAATCAATTAAAGAATCAGTCACTGACTGAGTCAACTCGTCATTGTCGCCCGCTGTCTGAAGGATGATTACAGTTTGTGTGCGCTCGGAGCGAGGACCGATAGGCGGTGACACGACTGTTCCACAGCGACAAACATTCACGGTGAGACAATGGAGGCTGGTTGTAAATCAAAGACACAAAGGCCGGTAACAAAGCTTTAGTCAACCTTTGGCGCTAATTGATTTATCAATATAAAAAAAAAGGCGAAGATGAACGCAGAGGCGCCTGCTGTTCCTGGGTTCTGAAGGACACTGAAAACTGAAGCTAAACGCGGTAAAGTGTAAATGGAGAGGCAGGACGGCACGATTCAGGGAAAAAAAGAGACAAAATTACGAATTCAAGTGTTTATTGCACTCATGAACTCTGACAAAAGAAAAGAACACTCTGTGGCGAGCTGCTGAGTCCTCTGTGTAATTTTGAGACTCTCGCCTCTGTCTTGGACTCACTCGCGGTGCCTTGAATCACACGATGTAAAGGCGCTTTGTCACAAGTTGAAGAAGAGGGCAGCAACAGTCCGTGTTTGGTGACACTTATTAAAGACCGGAGCCACTGTTTGTGATGCAGCTTGTGATATAAAATGCCCAAGAATCATTATTTAGAAATTATATCGTACGTAGCAGTGAATTTAGATTCCTGGGCGGGTCCTCATTGTAAAGCACCTTTCTAGTCTTCACAGCCCTCACTCACTTTCACAGCACAAATCTGCCCGTTCACACATCGGTGGCAGAGGCGACCGCGTGCGCATGGTCACTTAGTGATGAAGCAGAATCAGGGGTCTGGAGTTCACCGTCTTGCTCTGGGAAGCCTCCTTGAGGGTGTCTTCTGAAATCCTACAGTAAGTCTGGAACCAAAAATGTAACTGGTTGGAGACCTCCATGTCAGCAGACAGATTTCCTGCAGCTTGGGAAAACACTTGAATGAGGATGTGGAGATAATCACCGGAGAGCCCATAGGCACCTGGTCTACCTCGCTCGGCCTGCTTCTCTAAGTAGCACAAAACGGATGGAGTGCCACCTCTACTCTGCAAAGAAATATCGTAGTGGTTGAGAGAACAGTGAAAATGACCACAACATCTGGTCATACGCGCGCTTGCCTTGGGCATGGACACAGAAATATACGCCCGTGCTTCCATAAATAACATTCACGTAGAGGAGCAGGTGATGAACAACACGCTATAGACTTAGTAATTAGAGAGCAGTGGTGTGTGAAGTGGTTGCGCATCAATCTCTTTCTTTTTCTTTCACTTTTCTCCCTCACTCTCGGCCCTATCAATTCCTCTCTCTCTCCCTTGATTTCCTTTCCATTGATTTTCTCTTCCATCTTGTTGCCTCTTTGTTTGTGGCTGCGCACTTATTCAGGCAATCCCGTTTGACGGGAACACGCTCTTTCAAAACAAACATAATTTGTGCATCTTCACAACCCAGGAATTATGGCTGTGTTCACCATCTTCCCGCATCTACATCGGCAACCTATGCATCATCCCCCGGGAGAAAACAAATACAGGAAACACTTAAAAGGAGCAGCATTTATCAGTATTGTCTGGTGTTAACATAGAAGCAGTGTAGCACTGGCTTCATCAGAAATGCTTCAGATGCCATCTTCCGTACCCCTTTACTATTTTAGTCATGAGAACATAATGGTTCATTTCAGCACAGGTGTGGCTGCATGAATTATACAGATGATGTTTTAGGGCCTGCTGTACATCTTTGGCCTGGAATAGACCATGGTTATTCGACAAAGCCGAGGTAGGCTAGTATTTGTAGGTCTCCTCTGAGGATTCGAGCTGCGGGCTCGAGTTGCAGAGGATGCAGACGGCGTAGTCTGTGTGCACAACTGCACGCCGGCAAACGGACACATAATCTCTCGTTGTCTGTCCGTGTTTATCTTTGTAAAACTCTCCCGCAATCATGTAAGAAAACAGGGCTGCGTGCAAATGCAGCCCACAAGCACGCTGACATTTCAGAGGGCTTTAATGGCCGGCTAAATGCAGGTTTCTTGCTTCGAGAAGAACGCCACAGCCTCGGTAGCACTGCTGGGCAACGCACGTACACACATGTACGACTGTGTACAGAGGCGTGACCTGACGGATGGATCTGTGCGTACTTTAAATGTCATTTCATGGCTGCCATCGCATCTTCTGCCAGGAAAACCTGCTCCAAATATGCAGTCTTCCCCTAATTGAACTGATAAACTGATAAGCAACAAAAGATGTTTTGTCGACCCCTGAACATCAAGATCCCGATCTGACACTTGGGTGACGATGATAAAGATCATGAGGAATCCTCAACGTTCTCAGTCGAGGAGAGGGTCCATTTAAGGCTCCTTTAAAGTGAGTTCAATCTTGATTTTAATCTAATATGTTTGAGAGGAGATAAAAGAGACTTGTGCAGGATGATTGAGGGAGGGAAAGAGACTGAAAGCCAAAAAGGAAAATGGAGAGAGGCAGAGATGAGATTAGACAAAACTGGCTTATCGGGGTGTACTAAATCCACCGGCCTATCAACGACAGCAGCCCTGGACTTCAAGCCCCTTGAAAAGGCGGAGTGTGTTTCCAGGGTTGAGCCGCCGAGCTACAGTGTGTCCCCATTTGGATTTATCTTGTACGAGAGAGACTATAGTGTACGTGCACTCGCTAGGTAAGCATGGTGTGACAAGCCCTCTTGGCTGATCCATTTCCACAGCAAAAGAGCTCCACCAATACACAATTAGATGTATTGACTCGGTCTTGCTTTCGGTCCATTTTTATCAACAGATCATGAGAACCAGATATCGTTCATCTCTTGTTCATTTCTTTTTACTTAATGAGGGGAATAACTGGCACCTTTAGCTCATTTTGCTTTAGTTTTGTTATTGGCTTTTAAGTCCTGTCTATTTTTAACAGTGTGATAAAGTTGAGGGAGAAGGCAGGGGACACATCCTGGACAGGTCGTCACTCCATCCCAGGCCATACACTCACCTTGGTGCAATTTAATTTAACTTAAGAGTCCTTCTTTCTAAACATGCATGTTTTTGACTATGGGGGAAAATACTCTCGATTCTGTGGGGAAACAGTGCTAACCATCAACCCACTGTGTAGCTCAACTTTAAGCTGTCCATCAAAAAGTAAATTAAATCAATTTCTTGACTCTTTTCATCCTTTTCCCACGTTTTATTCCATCCTTCCATACTTCCTCCCATCTATTTGTGATAAGACCAGAAGCCGATCTTCTGGCGCCTCCTGTTACTTTCACCCTAACCTTTCCTTCAACCTCCCTCTTTTTTCATCTGCAGCACAGCCCTGCCCATTCATCCATGCAGCCACCTATCAGTCACTCAATCCAGTCATCCATGCATGATGGGAAACACAATCACATCCATGCCGAGCAGAGTTGACCCTGGCCTTCAGTCACAAACCCAGGGTCCCTCATTTCCTCCCTGTGCTAACACCAAGGGCTCCACATATTTGAATTCAACAGGAGGGATAATGAATCTCTGACCTTCCACCGGAGGGCAGTAATTAGATGAGTAATATACGTATAGAGAGTGTGGCAAGGTAGGAAAAGGAGGGGTAATAAAAGTGCAGGATCAGAAAAGAAAATGAACAGAATGTGATGCGTTGGGATTGGATAAAGTCATCGTAAGGTACTCTTATCTTTCCTGATTAGAGTTTAATCAGCAAAGATACGCTGACACAAGTCACGGCGAGTTACTGTACGCCTCGCGCCGTCTGACCACTGTCTCTTCTTACGATAAGCGTAATTGGACTGTCATGTCATCCCCTCTTCTGTGTGCGCTCCAGTAAAGAAGGCCAGAAGAAACATCTCAGTCTGAGCCTCACACTGCATTAAACATTCAGGAGCTTGTTTTAAGGGTGTCTTAACCGAGATAAAACCACTTCTAAAAACCAACGGAGGACAGAAAGAGATGGGATGACCTGCGTGCACGCTGCAGGGTGTTCACCGCCTGGGCAGAAAAGCATCCAGGCGTCTTGTGCCAGTGTTTGTTAGGCTCCTAGGTTCATCTTGAACTGCACTGCCCGGCACGATGGCCTCACATAACAAAGGAGATAAGAGTGAGTTTTATGATTGTTGCCACACGTTTCCTAAAAGATTTGTTTGTTTGTAAATGGATGAAAGGCCACAGCAGAAGAAGTCTTTCATAGTGCAGTCTTGAAACTATGTGTGTGGATCAGCCATTACTCTGCTCTCTCCTTCCTCTCTCTCTCTCTCTCTCTCTCTCTCTCTCTCTCTGTTTGGGTCCAATTTTGTCGAAACACAGAGAGCAGAGGAGCACGCCAGCGAGCAATGTCTTTCTCCCCCAAATCAATTGCTTCACAGCTGGATGTCTATCCGACCAATCAGCTGTCAGTTTGATCTGCGAGCAACCAATCAACACTTTGAACTCTTAAAACCCACTCAGCTCATTGTTAAAAAAACCACTGCTGAAAAACCAATCACCTGCCAGTTTGATCTGAGTCTGTATCTCGTTTGGTTTGCCACCGCTTTCACTGTTTCTCACTCAGAGGGTGTATATGCGTGTGTATGTGTGTGTGTGTGTGTGTGTGT
The DNA here is from genome assembly GCA_029224185.1 of Karalla daura. Taxonomy (NCBI): domain Eukaryota; kingdom Metazoa; phylum Chordata; class Actinopteri; order Chaetodontiformes; family Leiognathidae; genus Karalla; species Karalla daura. The sequence goes on from CM055200.1 coordinate 7,020,705, forward strand.
GTGTGTGTGTGTGTGTGCAGCTGACCTGTTACACACTGCACAGTATTGGAATCACACTGAGAACGTTAGAATAGTCAATCATTGTGTGACTTCGTTTTAATGAAGCTGTACTGCATGTGCGAGTGTGTGCCCAGTTCTCTAGTGGGAATTGCAGTCCCTGCCTTTAACGCTTTTTTTCCCCAAATACACACACAGGCACACATGCACACACACACACACACACACACACGCGCGCGCGCACACACACACACACACACACACACACACACACACACAAACCCAAAACAACAACAACAACAGCACTCTGTCAGGCTAGACAAGCTAATCCCAGATAAGAGAGTGAGGACAGGCCTTTTCATTAATGGCATCAGCTCGCCAACAAAGGCTGGCTGACAGGCTGGCTAACTAAAGCAAAAATGCACGCGCGCACACACACACGCACACACACACACACACACACAGACACACACACACACACACACACACACACACACACAAATACACTTACAGGGGATGAAGTTATTTGAAGGCACAGAAGTGACTGAGATGGCAATAAACGAGCAATGCACTAATAGAAACCCAGTTACAGACACAGCGGCAAATTGGTTTTTGTCCAACGATTCATTCCAACATTCAGATGACTAATCTACGCTATTATGAAGGGACGCCAAATGAGTGTGAAGAAACTGAACTATAATTTGCTCATCTCTATTAGTTACCTTATTGGAAAAGTACTCTAGTCAAGTTTTGTTCCCCTGGGATCAAGTTTAACTGTCCAAAGAAAAAGGGAATTACATACTTAAGTGACACATATACGCAGTGAAATGGTGATAAGGTAACAGTTTTGATGATTATCCCAACTGCAGAAGTAAACAAATATAAAGGCTTGCTCAATATCATTCCAGGCCACAAAGCTGGGTGGACTCCTTGAACCTTCAAAGAGCAATTTACCCTATTTTTATGCAAAGCAAGCAGACTCCTTGCTCTAGTGCCATTACAGGTAGGCCAACCCACGTGTCCAGTAACAGAGTGTCAAAAGCAGCTAAGATTCACCTGGGATGGATGTGAAATCCCCAGAGCATCCAGACACTGACAATAAAACACAGCTCATCACTGTTGGGCTGACAGGTGAACTCGGGAGCAGGAGCTCTCCAGCTGCGGAGCACCGCACTGTCCGCTCCCCTTCTCTTTTCCCCTTTAATGAGCTGCAGTGAAGTTATCCCGCCTCCAGGGGGCAAGTTACCACAACTAACCAATGAACTGTGAAGATTCTGCGGAGAGATGGAGAAAAGAAGCAGCAGTTTTCCTCTCTCCTCCTCTACAACCTGTTTTCTCTCTTGTATCCCTCATTCCTATTATCCTCTGATTGCATCCTTACATGTCCTTTCTTCCATGCATTACTTTATGCATGTATTCTTTTTCCTCAGTTGTTCGTTCATCTCTGTGGCTTTTCTTTTTCTCCTCCACATTGCATGTATTCTCCGTCTCAGCATCAATCTGCATAATACATGGTCTCTCCCTCACAGCGAGCAGCCTTATCTCTCCCATGTATGCGTCCTTTCATCCCGCTACATGGGACATTACCCATTATTGTGGCTTGTGGCGGATCTTGACAGTGACAAGAGATGAGTGGTAAATATATCCTCCCTCTCTTCCTCCGCTTCCCTCTTGGCGCACGTCGACGCACGTGCACCTATTGCAGTTGAAGCTGAAGTGCACGCCGTCGTTCCCACAACTGCTGAAGACGTAATCTCCCATCTGGCCAGTGTTTGCCCAGACCCACAAATTGCTAGTGGAGTTTCCAGTAACCATTAAGAAAGCAAAATACACAAGCGGACATTTGCACAGACTCCCAACGCATGGGAGCATGAAATCAACCCACTTCATTTTACACACAGTCAGCCATCATTTGATGCGCCTGGCATCATTAAAGCAGCAAAGCACACATGAGGCGTCTGATATTTCTGGTGCTATTGATCGCACGGAGCAGAGGACCACACAGACCTCCCTCCAGTAAAACCCCAGCTGTTCCCAGGCTACAAACTAACACTGACACATCTGCTTCCTGGAAACAGCCTCGGATGACCCTGGAAAGTATTCAGTTAAAATACATATAAAATTAACTCGAGCCTTACCTGCGCTCACAGTGATGGCTTCTATGAACTGGTCTCTCCAGCTGTTGGTCCCTACCAGCAGAGCCAGGTTGGTTTTCTTTATCAGCTTGTCCACTGTGTTCTACAAAGGAGGGGGAAAGAATGACCGTTAGTTAGGAGACGATGCGCTGTTCACTGGCTGTCAGAGGAGCTGCAGCAGTTCATGAGGGCATTCGTTTTGTGAGCGTTCGCCTTTTGTTCTGTGCTGGAAATGTGTGCTCGGTCCTTTCAGAGAGAACATAAAAGTTTTCAGACTTTCTAGTGACAAAGGGAGACTGCGGCGGTCAGGAAAATATGGCACTGTGGAAAGTCTTCCTTTCTTTTCCTTTGAGCTGTCTCCCTCAAGGGGTCAAACAGCCAATCATCCGCCTCCACCTAACCTTGTCCTCCGCATCCTCCTCACCCTCTCACACAACTTTACTTCATGTCCTCTTTCACTACATCCATAATCCTCCTTGGTCTTCCTCCAGGCATCCTGACTGACGAGGCTCCAACCTCGGCATCCTTTGACCCTCTGTACATGTCTAAACCATCTCAGCCTGACCTCTGTCTGCAGAACATCCAACATGTACTGTCCTTCCGATGAACTCCATGAACTTGGTCCTGATCCTGTCCGTCCTTGTCACTCCCTCCAGACTGTAGTCTGTGCTACCCCCAGCTCTGCCTCCTGTCCTCCCCTCAGTTTCAGTTTCAGCTGTCTGTAAACCACACAACATCACTGCACTCACCACTGTCTCGTCTACTTTCACTCTTGCTGAGCACTCTTCGGTTCAGGTTTAACAGCTGTTTTCTTCAAATGCTTTCACCAGCTTGTGGGTTATTAAATTAGTTGTTGACTGCTTTATTGGTTGATTAACAGTCCATAAATTGATCAGTCGGCACAGCAAGAGACAGGTGAGGTCCTATTTGTGCTCAGAAGATGTTCTCCCTGCGTCGGTGTAAATTTCCTCCCATAGTTCAAAAACATGCATTTAGGTGGACTGGACACTCTACATTGCCCCTAGTGTGCCTATGAGAGGAATAGCATTTCTGCAGACTGAAAACAATCATATTTTTCCATTTCTTTGCCACATAAATCCTCTACGTCCAAGCCCTTGTGGAAGCTGTATGATATGGACATGTTTTATTACATCCACACCCATCACATGTCATAAATGTTGCGTGTGTTAATCTGTATAACATTCCCCAGACACTCAGACACACGATTCTGTCAGAACGTACGTAATGATTTGTCGGGGGGATGAGATTGAAGCAATACAAACGACTTCTTTGCTCTTGCATTGACCTCTTCTTCTAGTCTCATCGCGCACCTTCTTCCATCCCCCTCTTTTTTTACATCTTCCTCACCCGTCCTTGTTTCCCTCCCGGTCTCCTTCATTCCCCGTATTCAATTTTCCGTGTTGTTTTCTTCAAAAGGAAGAAACTACGACGTATTGAGAAAGCACACAGACACTTGTGCATGCACGCACGCACGCACACACAGACACACACACATCACATACTAATTAGCGCAGCGGTGGGGATAGCGCTCTCCTTTTCTCTCCTCTTCAGAGAGAAACTGGGATGCTAATTGTGTTGAATGGAGCTTAGGGGTGTAAATAGTGTCTCACTGCAGCTGTGGACACAAACGTGCGCATACACACACAAAACCAGCTTTGCCCATTGTATGAAGAGTGTTTACTTAACCATACTCGGCTAGGTTTTTGAAATACCGTCTTTTGCCATTGTGCGCAGTGCTGTTATTTTTACCCCCCTCTGCTTTTATTCTCTTCTCCTCCCTCAGATCGTTACTTTTGACTCAGCCGGACGGGTGTGAAATGAACACATGTGCTCGTCTGTCTGGGTGCACGTGTCTCCGCAGAAGTCAAACTCTGCGAGGGGTGAATCTCACCACACTGTGGACCCCGGTGATGACCCAGCTGAGGGCGACAAATGACCATGGACCCAGCGCTGACCCACAAATTACAGCACTTGTATAAATCTCTTTTTTTTCTCCATGCCCATTCTGATCCCTGTTTCCCCACTCATATTTTCCCATTTTTGCATCTTCCTTATCTAAAAAACACTATATAGTATATCATATGTTGAAAATTAACAAATTAAAAACAACTTTGCAATTATTAACTATGGCAAGTAATTGAATTAATTCCAGAGTCCTAAAAGTTGGAGAAGCCTTAGATATAGATAAGATTAGATAAGACAAGATTTGGGACCACTCTGCTGTTTGAAGGATTCAATTTTTGCAGGCAGGGATTCAATGATATGTGAACTCATACAGAGGTGAAAATGTGACACTGTGCTCCTTCTCCTCGAGGAGGAGCACAGTGTCACATTTTCCTTCTGAGATGTGAGTTAAGTCAAAAGAGAGACACCAATAGGTCCCCTTTGCACTTCACTTGTGCTCTGTCTGTAATTAATTAGTCACATTCAGATGAGGTCTTTTCACTCTATGCATTTGCTTTCATGGGCCAACCAAGCGGAAAGTGCAAATACTGTCCCCAAACTCATTTATTAAGTTTCATTAATTCACTTCTATTTCAGGAGAAACTTTCAACTTTTCAGAAACTCTCTCATAATGCCACTTTTCTTTTTTTCTACTTCACTCTGTTATGTCAGACCCTCTCACGCACCCTCTTTGTGCCGACAGGCAGCACTTCAGATTTCCATAGGATCCCGTTCTGTCCTCACAAACACACACACACACTCGTATGCATGCGGATGCACACACGGGCAGAGTTTAATGGGCAAAACTACTTGACAAAGTATAGCATTCTGTCAAGCGGCGAGCTATTACTGAGTGTTATTAACCGTCTGCCTTGAGTGAGCCTGTAGGTGGACGCATTAGTGTGTATGGTTGCACATGCACACAGACAACTTGGATGGTAATTACATTCATGCTTGTCTTAAGAGTCTGCGTGGGAGATGTAGAGCAAGGGAAGGATGTACACATAATGACAACACAATTATTTCCTGTGTGCGCTCTAAAGGTTTGAGAGTGTATAATGATATGTGCGGGAGGCGATTCTCTGCCGTTTATGTGTGTCTTTGCGTCTTTTGATATAAGCCTTAAACCATGTGTAAAACATCAGCACAACAGCAGAATTTGCTCACCCAGTTTGTCATACGCCTCGCTGAAACCAGCGAAAAAGACAGTATGTTTAATCTTTCACCTCGGCAACCTCTTTCTTTTTAACCAGAACAGCCTCTCAAACGCAGATGTCTCAGATGTGACATTATGAGCCCATACAGAGGAGTCTGAGGTCGAGCACGGCGACACCTTGAACTCACCTTGAACTCATAGGACTCCTCTATGATGACCTCCAGCTTGACATGGTCTCCCAGCATGGGACGGCCCATCTCGGCGATGCGTCGCTCTTCGTCATCCTTCCCCGCCAGAGGCTCTTCTTCCTCCTCCTCCTCTTTTTTCTGCTGCTCCTCTGCAACCACCACAAAACAGCAGTGTTAGGACAGAATGGCACCATGCCATCTGCTGATTTATTTTTCTAGGACATATTGTTCTTCAGTTTCTCAGGAAGCTGTGGGTACATTTGTCAGAGCAAATGTGGTGATGGTAAAGGAGTGGAGATTACAGAGGGAAAGTGATGTAATCCCTTATTAGAATATGCAAGAAGGTTCTTGACAACTCCAACGATATATCATTACTTCTAGTTTTAACAATGTCATGTTGGAGGAATCTCAAAGAGTTTTTCAGAAAAGTCTTTAAAGCTCTGAACTACATTGTTGAAACGGGCCAAGCTGGGCGCTGCCGCATACTATGCATAAAAAAAAAAAAACTATCAGAAAAATTAAGATGACAATGATCAGTTGTTGCACTTCAAGTTTATCTGTCACTGTCTCATTATCTGCCTCTCTCTATGTTGCCCTCTTGTTTTTTTTTTTTTCTGCAAACTGTGTCAGTGATTGAGATTCACTGTACAGCCTGAACTCACCACTGGGATCAAAGAGAGGAAGACAGAGAGACCAGAGAAATAGAGAGAGAGGGAAAAGAGAGAGCGAGAGACAGTGATAGAAAGTCGGCCATGATCAAATTTTCCACAGGGGAACCGTTATCCATGCTACTGCCTTCCATTATAGTGCAGTGCATTGTGGGTCTGCATCAGCTCATTGGCCATTTGTTCCCCTCACTTGAATTACAGCATGGAGCTTATATCTCACACACACATACGCACACGCACGCACACACACACACACATACACACACATGCACACACACACACACACACACACACACACACACACACACACACACACACACACACACACACACACACACACACATACGCACACACACACACACACACACGAACACACATATGCAAATTTTCTGCCAGGAGCACTTTGATCAAACTTCCTGACACCATTGCAAGCGTACGAGGTGCAGATTTGAGTCTATGCACACACACACACACACACACTCACACACACTCACACACAGTATAGAGGACTATGATCTTCACCGGGGCCTCATTATTAGCATGATTTTCTACCTGTCTAAAAATCTTACGGCTGATTAGTTGCTGTTTAATTCTGTGTTCTCATTAAATGCTCTTTGCTGTAACCTTACTGTGCTGTAGGCTAAGCCATTACATGAAATGATCAATCACTGTTTTAAACAATGCGCTTTGATTTCAATCTACAGCTCCGACCATGGCGATCCTACGTAGAAATAACGGTAATTAGTCACTTGAGCTGCATGGTTAACTTCAATGTCGAATTCACAATGGATTTAATTCCACACAAACACACACACAAACACACCCACACACACACAAGTGTGCGCACACACGCACCATTACGCACAGCGTACAGCAATGGTGATTGAATGAACTCAATTAAGAATCTCTGTAAAGCCTCATGTGAGATGAACTTGACCAGGCAGGATCCTCTTTAACTGGACTCCCTCACTGTGTGTGTGTTTGTGTGTGTTTGTGTGTGTGTAAATGGACCTGACGGAGGTTGAATGTTGTAGGGTAAAATGCTGCTTCCTGTCAAAGCCACTGTCTGTATCATTTATCATTTTGATTTTTCCCCTTTGTTGTCCTTCCCCACTCCTTTGCAGCTCAATTCCATTAAACACAGCAGAAGGTGCTTTGCAGTCAGGGCACATACACACCGGAGTATCCCTGAAAGTAGGATTCAGCGTTTGGAGGATGATTAAATCTTTCTTACAACTGGGGTCTCTCTTCTTCTTCTTTGAGTCCTAATGGCTGTGCATGTTGTAGAATTAAAACAGCAAGTCAAAAGCCACCAGAAGGATGCAACAGCAATGTGAACTCTGTCTGTATCTCTGTTACATAACTGTTTCCTTCTGCTTCTTTCTTAATCTTTATTTTCCTTTTGATGTACATTCTGTCATCTCATCCTCTTTGTCACTGCCTCACAGTATTAAAAGCTCCAATTTGCAATCCCACCCCCACCATCTCTCATTCCCTTTTTCCCCCCTCTTCTCGATACAGTTCCAATTCAAATGAGCTCTGGCGAAGTACCAGAGCAAGAGAGAATTGCAAACATAGCTGTCAAATTAACACCGCTGCCTTGGTGCCTTCCACTGTGAACAAATGAGCTCATGTGGGGCAACTGGTAGCCCCTCTCTCTTATTAGTAATGTCATTAGTTCCTTTTAAATTTGAGAGCACCGCTGCTTTGCATTCCAGCCCCCAATTAAGGATAATTTCCATCCATTATAACAAGGGCAAATCTTAGCGTTTTGTGTCTTTCTGACACACACCTCCCTTTATTTATTCAGTGGCCATATTAAGCAGGGCTCCAAATATTGACTTAATTCTGAGTCAAAATCAATAATTCCATTATGTAAACATGAGTTGCTTGCTTGAGAACAAAACAAGTTAAAGCCACAAAACAAAACCACATATCTATCCTCACAGGGCAGTATGGACAAAACAGAAACAGACAGAAGGTTGGTAGTTTGATCCCAAAGAGAAACTTCACATATTTCTACACAATGTTAAGTCAGCATGTGCTCCTATGGCAGTAAACAACAGACTTGAAAAAACATGTCAGTGTTGGCCCATGCAGGACTTAAGGAAGAGTTGTCTTGAGGTGTCTGTGCTGCTGCTTCTTGCCTTGACCCTGTTATGGCTAAGTCTGGCTTTGACTGATTGAAATCAAACAATCAAACAATCCCAGTCCTGTGCAGCCTTGGGTAAGATACTGATCCCTAAACTGCCCCCTCTCCTATGTTAGTCACTTTTGATAAAAACATCTGCTTTATGACTAAGAATGGCAATGAAGTGATGTGGAAAGTAGAGACTGTGACTGCTACTGTTATTCTGCCTTGCTGCAACACAACAGCTGCTATTTATAATCCATCAAATTCCAACATGTTCAGACAAGTCCCACCTCCTTCATTTGTTAAGCCACCTGCTTAAAAAAATCCTAATTACCATGTTTACAGCCATTCAGAGTCTTCATTATATCCATATCCCTAAAAAAAATCCACCCTCATCCCAAAAGCACGACTATGGTGGTGTGTCATCAAACAGGTTGGAGTCTCTTGCTGCCATCAATGCTTCTTCCATACATGACCTTATCTATTAAAATAATGAAGTCTCTGTGTTAGCTTGGTCGTGTCTCACTCAAAATATCATCTTACATCAGAGTATTTGTCCATGTGAAGTTAGTCAGAGCCAGACACACACAGTGTCACACGTATATCTATTCTGTCCAGACTTAACATGGGTCACTATGTGCTGACAAGCTGCCATGTGCATTGTGTGCAAGTGGACTCGCACCTTGTCATGCTTTGATAAGTGTCCCCAGTCCCGGGTCCAGAAGTGAGGGAAGACAGCACGACAGACAGAGGAGCGAGAGCACGGAGGAATGAAAGAGTGAAAGGGTGAAGAGAGGAAGGGAGAGGATTTTAACACCCTGTCATCGTTGATGGATTCAGGTTCCATCAGAGCAGCCAGAGGATGGCTAAGGACGGGGGAGGACGGTGTGGGAGGCTTCAGTCGACATATAAAGAAGAGAGGAGGAGCAAAGGGGAGAAACTTCTGCACCGTGTCAAGGAGGAGATGAACAGATGGGGAGAGGGAAAAGACAGGGAAGGAGACGGCAGAAGACACGGTCTTTGACGGGATTAAAGAGTATAGTGAGGGACATGGCAAGAAAGGGGAGGGGGAGGGGGAGGAGGAGGAGGAGGAGGAAGAAAAAAGAGGAACTGGTGCACTGTCACAGTTTTGGAGAGTCCCACAAGAGGAGACAGAATAGGAGCAGGAAGAGAAAACACAAATGGAACTTTTAGTCTCGTCTGTCCACAGGGGAAGAGAGGAAAGGACAAGAAAAGGAAAAGGAGATGGAAGGAGTAGAATGAGGTGAGAGGGATGAAAGATCAGTGAGAATTGGGAAGAGGAGGGGAAGGAGGGGTCAAACTGTTAAGCAGAAAAGAGGCGACTGAATGCTTAATGTGCTAGGGGCATAAGAGGAAGAGAAAATGAGGGAAAGGAATAAAAAAGAGCAGCAGGGAGGGCTATGGAAAATGGACGATAGAAGGGGAAGAAAGTAGCGAAGTAGGGAAAAGAGAAAGGAAGGGAAACAGGAATAAAAGACATCTGTGTTTCAGAGAAATTCTCTTCATACATGACTACACTGCAGCACTTTTGGCAAGGAGATTTTTGGTGTTTTTAGCGGGAAAAGAGGCAAATTCCCCTCCGGATTCAGAGGAGATAAAAACAAAGCCAGGCGTTTACAAAATATTGACTTTAAATTAGGTTGTGTTGCTCCATGACAGCAGAGCGTGTAAACAGGCATCTGTTTGATAGTTCATGCATTTGATCAAATTTGAGGCTGGTGATGTTTCTGAACAGTGCAGTGGACTGGTGAACTGCACCATCGGCAGACCAGGTTCAAATGTTGGATTTCCTCCCAGTGAGCAGACACATGCATGTTTAGTCAGACAAAGCGGGTATGATAATGAATGAATCAATGTATAAATGGTTGACAGATCTGATTAATGGAACCTTCTGAGCTATCTGAGCTGTTGTCTTACACAATATTTACATACAACTTGCTACGGAAGTGAATGAAACTTGACAGAACAAACAAATCAACAGCGGCATTAATGTCCAATCATCATTGCTCACTGCTAATGTAAATATTACTTACGTGCGGGTTACTGTAACAAAATGCTAATAATTTCATTTGCATTGTTTGGTAATTTGTGGTGATTAATGACAGACTTGATGGTACAGCTTCAGCACCTCATTAAATGTATCACAGATGCTGTTTACTACTGTAAACATCATAACAAGGGGTGCGATGGGCTTGAACATTGCAGGGATGTAATGTATGTCGTGATGATTAGACTAAATATGGAGAGAACAGTGGAGAGGACACGCACGTACACGCATACGCAGATGATGCCCTGCATTACAAGCATGGTATCAGGTCTCACATTAATTTACATCGTCTGGCATGTGTGATGTCCCAGGATTAATAATTATGTTCTTTGCTACTGTGTAACTGAAAACACACACACACACACACACACGCACGCACACACTCACACACACACACACACACACACAGGCGACAGAAGACCAATGGAAAAGGAGGATGAGAGGAGAGGGCATTGCTGTCAGAAAAAATCTGTGGTATAAGATTCACACACACCCTAACATGCATGCGTTTGATCACGTGCTGCAATGTATGCTCCTCTGGGAGCGTGTTACTGTGTGTGTGTGTGTCCGCGCACACTGGGTGCTGTGCATGTGTGTGTGCGTGCGCACTGGGACACGGGGTCAGCACCCTCTGCAGGGCGCGTGTGTTTTCAGCTGCTCTCCCTCTCAGCGCTGTCCCTCCCTCACGCTGCACTGTCTCCCCTCCCGAATGACTGATGGGAGGTTCACGGGCTGCGGTGAACTCTCCTCTGCCTCCCGCTGTCCCCGGGCTGCTCGGGACCAAATCAAAAAACCTGCAATATCACTGGGTCATCTGGAAACTTGTAAAGCCTCTGGTGTGTCCAGCTTTTACCTCTGGACCAAAAGGGCAGAAAAAAAAGCAAGAAAAAAAAAGTGAAAGAAAAATTCTGCTTTTCATTTTCAAGGAGAAACACGCAGCCTGCGGATCTTTAGCGACACTGTTAGGTGACTGGGGATCTGTCTGAACCTGCAGGTATTGAACGTCGTGCAGCACCCGCGCAAACAAACAAAAGCCAGATTCAAGATCGCACCCGCTCTCCTGGGGTCACTGAGAAGCCGCAGAAAAGCCAGAAAAATCACAAGCTTTGTATTCTGCCCTGAACAAATGAGGACTCCAGGCAGCTCAGTTTGCCACATCTCTGCCTGAAATTGGAGTGCGGAGGCTGATTTATGATAACATGCTTACGTTGACTTTCGTGGTGGGGGGGGTGCTCTGAATTAGCAGGCTTTTGTTGCTTTTACTTTTTCCAGTGAGGAGCAAAATAAATCACTGCTTGAGAACACCCATAGAGTCTGTTATAAGAAGACTAACAGGCCTGTTGTCACTTGGTTTGAAGCCTTGAATATTTATCGTATTGCTTTTCAAAGAAGGCCCCGAACGTACTGTTTGTAAGTCGCTGTAATGGTAACAAACAGCCATCAGACAACAGCCACCTCATGTGTGAGATTTGTTGGGTCCTATTTCTTTATTTATATTTAATTAGGAGGTCGGGACAGAACAACTTAAATGTTAAGTGTCCTGAGTTGTACTGTTAGATAGTAATGAACTGTTCCTTTAAATGAAGCTGAATGAAAGCTCACAACAAGAAGGTCTCAGGTATATTTGTGTGAAGTCTACATGTATGTTTAGGTTGAGTGGGGCCTCTTAATTACCCCTTGGTATGAGTGTAAGAGTAAATGGTCTGTGTGAGTGTCCTGATGGACATCAGCTAGTTGTAAAGCTGGTTAAGAAGAAGAAGATGTTTGAAACTGAAGGTCTTTGCTGCATGGTAACACAGCATCTTGACTGTTTTTCTTTTTTTAGTACCTGGAAAAACCTTGCTACGTGGTCACACCTTTGCTGTTTCCAATCAAGTAACAGTGAAAAGAGAAGTATAAATACAGTGACTGAAAAGCAGAAAAGAATAATAAAAGGAAAAAAATATCAAGCTTTTATCTCTGGCTCAGAGGCACTTCACTCACACATGAATGTTTGAGTGTTTGAAAGGACCTTGCTGCTTTCCAGTGCCGAATTACAGTGGATGTTGAAACTGTCTTCAGGATTTGAAGGCATGACATTCACGCTTATAATGCTCCAAATCTCTTTGTCATTGTTAAAAAGAAACCAGTGGAACAAAACAGCTGCTGTTTCAAATATTTGCTTTGTTTGTTAGTTTTGGGTTTCAAGCCTCAGAAGCAGGTTCGTGTGTTAGTAAACCTGGTTATTGAGTCTAATTCCACAAATTCAACACATATTTTTCTGTCAGTTTCAGCCCACAAGTGTTGTTATGATCCTTTCACAGCCGAGGCCTCAGTGTAGAGTCGGTCCTCCGGTCGCTGTTTGCTCTGATACTCTCGCAGCCAGAGTGCTGCCTCAGTGCTTGTAGTGTCATGGATGCAGCCTGAACTCAGCAGTTGCATGTTTACAGCCCTTGACATCACGTTTTGACTGAAATAGTAAAACTGAAGCCCTCCTCCCATTCACCATTAATCCATGTAACAATGATATAGATCACATCCCATCAAGCAGCACTGAAAAATGAAACGTTAACAGTCTGATATTTGTGATTATCTGACTCGCTTGCTGCATTAATAGATATTAATTCAACCGGAACGAAAACACCAGCAGCCTGGAGGGTGCATTGGACCTGACATGCACACAGATGACAAACGCACACGCATGAGAAACATGACAAACGGGTATCTGGACATACATAGAAAAACAAACAAACAAACAACCGCACATTCGGGATGACAGTCATGGAACAAAGGCCATAATGATCAATGCAGTGATAATTTAGCACAGAGAGAAGCGATTCGTACAGTAACACACACACACACACACAGACACCACCTCATCACAGCCCCTCAACCGTGCACGCCTGTGTGTGTGTTTGTGTTTATGGCTGCGTATCCCGGAGGTGTGTTTGATCTCCTGACTGTGATAATGTGATATCCAGCCCTCGTCTTTGATCCCCTCATCACTATAAACACTGCTGATGCCTGGTAAACACACGCCACTGCCATTAACACACTGGTAGCAACGCCCTGTCTGTGGATGTGTGTGTGTGTGTGATTACGTGCAAGGCAGAGAGACAGATATAGAACTACTTTTAATGAGTGTTCCCAGCAGAATTAAAGTAAATTTAAAGACATAAGAGCCCCCTCAGGCGCAGATTGTAACACCACGCTGGGCTGGTTTACCTCCAACATGCATCTCCTTTAAAACACAAAGATATTTTTCTGCACTGCTGTTTGCTTCAAAGTTAATATCAGACTTTTGAAGTAACACACATTTGTTTTCCGAGTCTGTGTTTGCCTTCAAAAGGCAACAAATGACAGGTGGATTGCAGCCTGTGCTTTTACAATTACTACTGTATATTATACCTGATTGGACAGAAATGGAGGGAGATGCATTTCGAGGGGAGAGACGATGGTCGCAAACTAATGTACCTGTGAGACATGTGGAGGGAGAACACAGATTTTAGACTTCAAACTTATAAAGAACCAATCAAAGTGGCCATTTATGGCCCAGCATGTGAAGTCTTGCATTTCAAAATCACTTAGTTAGAACCTCATTATTTCTGAGTGGTTGTTACATCACATGGTAAGTGACAGGTGCAAGGTGTCTCATTATGCAGCCAATTTGTTTAGGCTATGTACATTTATTAGACAAAAGCTAAGCTATCATTTGCAGTTAAATGGTCTTCTACATGTGGTTAAAAGCTAAAATGATGTCCGGGTCTATTTTACCATCAGAAAAGCCAGTTTCAGTCCACCGCCATCTCATCTAGATTTTGAACAGTTACTTGTGATTTATTCAGTCACTCATGTAGGTAAAGTAGGTTCACACACACACAGGCCTGGGGCAGCCTAGATTCTCAAATCAAGTTAAACACACATGTGTTTGCACTTGAGAAAGCAGGAGTCCAACAAAGATACTTTTTTGCTGTGCGATGACAGCGTTATTCATTAATCCACTGTCTCCAATCAGCCTAAAAATGCATGTTGTTGGACTGTGGCCAGAGAAAACCTATGCAGACACGGAGAAAACACCCAGACTCCATGCAACAGACTAACTCTGGCTGTGTCGAGGTGACAGAGCTCTCCTCTCCACCAACCACCGGGCAGCCCCTGAAGCTGTGTCATGCAGCTTTTAATTACTCACCAATTGACCCCTGGGACAAATAAAGTTAAAACTGTGGAATAAGGGGCATTCTTTAGTGGGGTACTGCTCACATCACAGCCATATCCACAGATAGCACCCTCTGGGGTATTATCTCTGTATGCCTTGCTCTGTGGCTGACTGCAGCAGCTGTGACATTTTCAAACACCAGCAGAGAGCAGAGATTAGCACAAGAGGACCTCTTGGATGAGGGAGAAACAAGAGAACAGGCAGAGGAAAAGAAAGGAGAACAGAGGAGAGGACAGGTGTGATTCATACTGACTGATTTTTTTTTTGCACAGACGTCTGAGGAGAAGCAGAGGGAGAAAAGTCGAAAAAAAAAAGAAAGATAAATGCACAGAAGGGAGGAGCAGCAGAGTCACTCCAGAGTGTGTTCAACCTGAATCCCAAATCAACAGGCCTATTAAAGCAATCAAACAAAAAAAATATGATTCAGGTTCTTTTTTTTGGTCACTTTAGATATGTGGCTGATGCTTTGATCTCATTTTGTGTGGCTCTGCCAACTGTAAAGTGCTTTTTTTCCTGTCGACTTTAAAATGCTCTGGTCTGGGCTACCATATTGGTTTTGAATATGATCAACGCAACTGATACTGATCATTAAGGCTCTGACCATCATGTTATAGTTATCTCCATTTTTAGAGATTTGTGGTGTTTTTGAGCAACAATTCCCCCTCATATCACCTAACAATCAAATGGCACGTTTTCCCTCTGATCTTCCCCTTTTGAAGTCTCGGCTTCTTCTTTCATCCTACATAATTTTGTAATTGGGATGAAATTATTACCTAAGCTGCCACTCGGGTATGCTCAACAAAAGAAAAAAAACTGTCATTGGCTTGTTGATTCAGGATTCACTAAAAAAAGACAGGAAAAAAAAAACCTCATTGAGTGCATTCTCAGTGCCGATTGGCTGTCACACCTGTCTGTTCCTTCCCGTTGCGTCTCCATTGGGGTGTGTCAAGCAGAATGTAGAAGGAGGACTGCTTATTGTACTCCTCCCGGTCTAAGATCCTAACGGTAAAGCTCTTCCTGGATGGGACATATACATACGCACACACACAAACACACATAGAGGGAGGTGGTAAATGCATGCATGGTGAACAAAAAAACATGGTTATGTATGCACAGACAGAAATCAAATAAAAACGCACACACACACACACAGACACTGGAGGTGGAGTGGTGGATGTGGTGAGGCGAGGCGATCCACACCCTGCTGCATGCTCACTGTCGCCACAGGATATTTCAGGTAAAATGTCCTGCAGAGCGCCCCCCTGTGGTGAGAACATGCAGCCTCGGTGGACATGGCGGCAGATGCTCTGAGGGGTGAACGTTCACTCCCGTCCTGACCTTTGGTGTTGTTGCTCTCCACCAGCCGGGGCTCTCCGATCTCTATGTAGAAGGTTTTGTTCTTCTCGTACTCCTCGTCGTCGATTACCTTCACCTTGATGGTTTTACTAGGAGGAGGAGGAAGGGGGGAGGGAAGCAGAGAGAAGAAAAGAAGGCAGGGAAGTGAGGATAGAGCAGACTGGAAACTGGAAAATCAAGAGGTAACAGAAAAAAAGAGCAGCAGTTTGGCTTTCCTGCAGGCACTGAGGACTCTTTTTCAATCAAAATGCTTCCAGCATCTTGATATCAAGTCATCTTAATCCAAACGCGATGCTCAGATTCATCAGCTGATTTTTAGGTAAACTCGGATGAATGTTGGCATTTTTTCACCTGATCCAATCAGGGAGCCTGATATCAGACTCATCTCAGATGATATCAGGACAGCTCACGCCAGCCTGACAGGAGTGATCTGTTTGAGTCCTCGCTCTGCCAGCCCGAGGTGCCCATCAGGCCTCAGATATTAGACTTTTCTTCCTTTCCCTCTCCCTTTGTCACTTGGTTGCTCAAAGCTAAATGATGTCTGGAGGAAGCTGCAGAGCTGAGCAACTCTATTAGTCACTTTGGCGACTGAACAGTCATCAGTCACAATTATGTTTTTTTGTTTTTTTTCTGCATGTTTTTAGCTGAATGCCTGCAAGAATCCAGGACAATTCACTATAAACCCAGCCAATAGAATAAGTCACATTTAATTAGCATCCTCCATAAAGGGCTGCAGTTATAGGTTAACTTTTCCGGCATAAAATCACTAACGGATAATGGATACTTCAGTGAGAAGCTGGAGATTAATTCACATCTTTTTGGCTGAGTTCAAAGTGAACTGACACGCACGCGCGCTGTCTCTAAAGTGGAACAGATCAGCATAAAGAGAAGCCCGAGACATTAAAGACAGTGTCATAGGCAATGGAAGCAGAGAGCGAGAGAGAGTGCAAGAATAACAATGAAGGAGGAGGGATTTTTAATAGAGAGAGGTACTGTCTGCTGCTGCAATTAACACCTTCAACACTGAGACGCGGTGATGACGCACCACTCTAACCAGACGTGTTCTGCTCAGTGAACACTGAACAGAAGACACGAGTCAACCAGCACATGCCGTACCACAAACGCCCGGCTCCGCAACTGCAGCACAATATATACCCTTACGTTGCCATCGTTTTCCCTCTAAACATCGTTCAGTCTGATGAAGGGCAGTAAACCGCTCTGTAAACTGGAGCATTACTCTCGGTAAACAAAGACAAGCACGTGATTCCCTAATGAGTTTTTCACCCTTTCTTGAATGGTTAGGTAAAGGGAAATTAATGTACCGGTGAGACTCAGTATGGCGAGTGGGTCTGAGAGTGTGAGAGTGTGTGACTGTGAATGTGTGTGTGTGTGTGTGTGTGTGTATTTATCCTTCCACTTGGCTTCAATCATTTCTGGCGCGGAGGATAAAATCTGAGGTCACAGGGCTACGGAGCAGGACACGGTGTGTTTGAGTATGTGTGTACTGAGGGCATGTGTGTGTGTGTGTGTGTGTGTATGTGTGTGTGTGTTGTGTTAGTGTGCATGTTTTTATGTTTCCACTCTGGAACAATACCCATTTTCTGATCCAAATCCAGTACGGGCAGCAACAAAGACATCTGAGAAAGTACTCATAATCTAGCTTATAGCGCAGGGAATTGGACATACACACACACACCCTCTCTCTCTCTCTCTCACAAACAAGCTTATATAAGCACTATCTCTGATCACAGGCCCACAACCTGGTTTGAATCGTCAGCGGGCATCATGTTATTGACGTTTGGACCCGTTGGACTCCTAACTGAGCTGCCATTTAACCAGGCTGGAGCACCATTCATATACAGTACTGCCAGACACACACACACACACACACACACACACACACACACACACATTCATCATCTGCAATGGCCGATGAGTTATTGAGATGTTTTAAACAAGTGAAGCTGTAATGCCACACTATAAAAGTGTTATTTTCACACGAAACAGTCCTGTGTTTATCATTGTTACTAAAGTATGTTACAAACACACCATGTGAGGTTGTTATCATTACTGAAGTGGCTGTCAAATTAGTCAAGTGTAATATTACTCCATTTTAGCTGGTGTCTATCTCCAGCACATCCTGCATAGGGCAAAGGCAGGGAGCGAACCCTGGACAGGTCTCCAGGCCATCACAGGACACACAAAACAATTTATTCTCTCACTCACACCTACATGGGGACTATTTAGAGTCTTCAATCAAACTGCAATAAACAAACAAATGTTTTGGACGGACCTATCCAGACCAGATCTATCCTATCCACTATACTTTCAAACACAGAACAACAGAATGCATGAACAGAATAGTATAAAAACAATGTAAAACAAAATAAGAAAAGTACATGCGGAAGACATTTGCACCTCCAGCCTGATTGATCAGAGAGGACAGCAGCATCACATGTTAACTACCCGCTGCATAATTCAAATACCGTGGGGGATAATCCTTTCAAATATCATATGCAAATATCAACACGCTCACAAGCCCACTCAGCCAAATGTCAGGGTTTAACTCATTACATGAGATGGGTTTACCCACTTATCACTCTCCAGTAACAGCAGATGGAGAGCGGTTTTCACCTTCTGGCCTTGAGGATTTAAGGACCAACTGGCTGTCGGTACACAGACATGACATAAGAGGAACCCCACCCCACCCAACCCAGGGTGGAGACCTTGAGCAAAGGGCTTTACCTCCCAGATGATCGGTGGGAGAGGCCTATGGAACACAAGTGTTCCAGCCAATATCCATGAAAGGGCGACGGCGGAAAATACACCCTGGACGGGTAACCAGTTAATCATAGGGCACAGTTTTCACTACCACACACTTTAGAGCCTTTACCTGTCATGAAACAGGCATGGTTTCGAAATGTAGACAGAAACTAAAGAAAAAGCCAAAAAAAGACGAATATAACCGAATACAAATGAATATGACAATCGGAGGTGTGGGGGGGCGGTAAATAAACTTGGTTCAATTAAATGCATCACCTTGTTGATCGGTGGTTTGTACCAGAAATCCTCTGAATCCTCACAAACACTATCATAAAAAAAAGTTACAGCTTTTTCCTATCAATTGTCAAATGCCTGGGAAAACACTTCACCAGCCAAGGTCATCTGAGTTTAAATCAGCAGATACTTTTCATGTCTGTTGGATGGGAACGGATTGAAATCTGTGATTTCACTGTCCACAAATGTGTAAAACGACAATGAATCACTTTTGCAGAGACAGACTGGTTGACTCTTTTTCTTTTTTTTTTTTTATTTCTCCACTGGTTCGGGAATGGTGACTCCTCTGTTAGAGCTGGCAAACCACAAAGATGACCAACTCACTGGAAAAAGCCCTCTCACGCACACACTCACACACACACACATACGGACACACATTCTCACATACTTTTTATTGTCAGATGAGCATATGTCCAGACAGAGGATAAATGCTGATACCGTTTATCTGTGATTCTCATCTTTATCTGCACACATCTTTTTACTGCCTTTCTTGTCTCGCAGACACTAGGACACGCATTCCAATACATGAACGGGAACCCACACACACACACACACACACACACACACGCACACGCACACGCACACGCACACGCACACGCACACAAGCCTCCCTGTACATGACAAACACGCTGGCTGGACAGTACGCTGTCCCGTTGCCACGGCAACACAATGTTTGGGTAACCAACAGGGGTGGAGAAGATTGTTTCCAGACCAATTATACGTGTATATCGGACTATGTGTGTGTCTATGTGTGTGTGTATACTGACGAATGAGTGTGTTTCAGAGAGAGGGATCATACACTGTACACACACTACACCGGTTGGCGTCTAAGTGTATACATATGGGTGTGTGAGCTGTATAATAAAGCGAGTAAGAGGGAGCTTGATGTTCCACAGTAGCCTGTGATGTTTGTAGTGAGCAGAGTCTGTCTGAGTCTGCATTCAATCACATCTTAATCTGCAAACAATATACACACTGAGACACGGTTGTACACAACGTTTCTGCCCCATATGACGCCTCGGTGGCAATAACATGGTGCGATACGAAACGAGGAACGTGTCATGAAGGCAAACTGAATGTGGAATTTGCGCCATTTACACACACGTGTGCACACACACACACACACACACATGAACACACACGCGCACACACATACAGACGTGTGTACACACAAAAGGGTGGTATCGCACTTGCACGGCGGCGTTCACGAATGTGTCGCACTTGCGTGCTTTGACACCTACATACATGTGTGCGTGCGCACACATACAAACTCCACTCCGGGGGATTACAGCGTGTTTACATCCAGCGTTTCCATAGCAATGTCCTCCATCTGACTTTGATAAAGAAAAAAAAACAAGAAAAAAGGGCTAAAAAAAAAATGGGCGCACATATGAGCAGCTGTGACAGATCTGAGCTCCATCACTTCATCACACTCCTCTCCTCACTCGGATTCATCTGCTGCTTATCTTATATCTCACTATCATTCGTAAACAGGATTCCTGCAACACTTTTAACACTTGGCCTCTGTCAGGGCGTATAAAACACTTCGCAGAAACGCTTTAATAGCTTCCCCAGAATTAGCAAGAGGAGTAAGAGATAGTGGAATAAACAGGCCATGAGTTACTCCAACGACTGCTTCATGTTAAAGCAGAGGACAGGTTCAGAAACTACACACACACACACACACACACACACACACACACACACACACACACACACGCCAGGACCAGTGGGTGATATGAATGTGCTTCGGTGAAGTCCCACTGTGCCTCCTCGTGACGACCTTCACTTTCCTTTTTTTTTGCTGATCATGTTTGTTCACGTTTGGCTCGCTGTTGTCACGATTTTCCGCCCTCCACCTCTTCCTCTTGCAAAATAAATGATTTTTGCAGAGTTTTTGGCTCCTGCTTCCGCTCCAGCAATCAGGACCCCGAAGAGCTGCCACGATGCTTTGAGGCATAAACGTAACGAGTGTTAGGGGTCTTGTAAATGAGCAGATCACATGCATTGGCTCAGGAGCGTGAAAATTAACCACATTTATCCCCTCCACGAAAACGTGGATGAGAAGCCGATCCAAAGCTCAGGTTCTCTGACATCTCTGTTATTTTAGTGTCTATACTGTCATCACTAGCAGCTTATTGGACCTGTTGGTTTCTGCTCTCACACACGCTGGAACGTTTTTGTGTGGCTGCCCCTGCAGCTGTGACAGATCTTCAAAGTTAAAAAAAAAGAAGCCTTTTGCGCGCAGTCTTTAAAGTGTCCCCTTGCCAAGTTTGTGCACGTACTGTATCTCGCATCGAGCTGAGAAAACAACGCTGCCAGTGTGTGGTCGCCCACGGGGCCTCTCGGTCGCACGGCACATCGCTGACACTAACAAAGCACTTTCCCCCACTTTGCACACAAACATAAATACACAGGAAGTTGTAAAGCACAACAGGCTGCAGCGCCCGGTCCGTCCCCTCTCCTCGGCAACCTGCCTTAGCGACGTATTTGGATCGGAAAATTTGAGTTTGGGAACCACCGCTTTATTTTAGGTTTGAGGAAAAAATGCTGCCGCTGAGGCTGCGTGTGTGTGTGTGTGTGTGTGTGTGTGTGTGTGTGAACAGATGGGAGGGTGGCTTACACGACGGTGATGGGACAAACCTGTGCACTTATTGCTGTGTGTGTGAAGTCCAAATGATTTAAATAGGTCAACATTATATTGTGTATACATTTGTGTGTTAGCATTTGTGTTTGCATGTATCTTTTGTTGAAGATTTTAAGCATGTGCATGTACCTTTTCTGTGTTTGTGTGTGTGTAGACCTGGCTTTTCAGGCTGTGAATTGGTTTGTTTGTGTGGAGCAGATTGCTGGTGGGTGGACTTTGGTCGCAGACTAAACAAAAGAAAAGTGTGTGTGTGTGTGTGTGTGTGTGTGTGTGTGTGTGTGTGTGTGTGTGTGTGCGCATATGTACATGGTCTGTACTTGTGTGGATGGATGAAAAGCGTGTCAACATGGGTGCCTGTTTGTGCACATTTGCCATTGCACGTATGGGTGATTGTGTTAAGAATCTAACTGTTTAATATACAGAGAACAAGAGTGTGTTTGTAGCCTGGTGTCTGCACTTACAGCATATAATATGATAGTGAAAACAGGGTGATTTTATTAACAAGATTCTGACACAGCTTAACACAGAGCATTACTGTGTGTCAGTGTGTGTGTGTGTGTGTGTGTCCACACACGCACTGTTTACATGCAGTGGTTTTATGAGACAAAGCTGATAATGATGTTGGCCGCAGTGGGAAACCACAACAATAGGCTGACAGCGCTCAGCCAGGCCTCCTCTAATAAGCTCCAGTCTGCTCACTAATACACATAATCCTGACTTTATGGAGGCTAATGGAAACACAAGAAAGGTTACACACACATTCACATGGGTGCACACACAAACAAACACGCAGATACACACACACACACCTGCCGCAGGGTGGCCGTCAGTCCCACACGGACTTACAGGCCCCAGTGTTTAACTACGAGTGTTCTCTGTCACTCCTGTTTCATGTGATATCTTCATGTTTGCTCACATAACATGCGGTACATCCAGGCACACCTCCTGGATCGAATTGCACATATCGTTTCTACACTGTGTCACTGTTCCTGTTACATTTCAGAAATGCCCAGCATTGACAAAACATGGCACAGAGATCACAGCAACATCGCTGTCACAACTGAACAAGCATGAATTTAGTGCTCACAGATACTAAGAAAGTTCTCAGGTTATTCTGCACCAAAATGTATTGAATACAGTATTATGGCTGGCTTGAGGGAAAACAACTCAAATCCGTGGCGTGGTTTTGAAATACAAAATGAATAAAAGTGAAAAATATGGTTGTGATTGAGCCCACAGAAGCCTGGAGGGGAAATATAAATCATGGTCGGCCTGAGACCTTCAGGTGTCCATCTGTTGAAGGCTGTTCAATAACTTTCCTTGGATGCTTCTACTGTAGAAAAAAAAGACACGTCCAATAACTTGTTTTCTGTTTCCTTGATGGGGCTTTTTCAGCTCTGCCAGGAGGTTGGTAGAGCTCCCAGCCTGCAGTCTCTTTATCAGTGTGATACTGAGCAGGGCCGTAAAAACAATGTTTATGTTAATGGTCATTTTTACTGGACAGCACTATGCAAAACAGTTGAAGGAGCCATAAACAGCAGCCCGTCTTGCCTTTTGTCTCAGAGGATTGTGCGTGTGCATCCCAGAGTGTATATGCCAGAGTGTGTACGTCAGACCCTCCTCTGCGTCTATTAAACTACTTCCTATCATCACTGGGAATTTCCCCCAAGTCTCCCTCTTTCTGCCTCTCTCTCTGCTGTCCGCCTATCTCACTGTCCCTACACTCCTATCTGCAGAATATCTTGTTAACCTAATAAGGAGTTTGGAGAATCCGAGGGACTCCCTCACACATACCCGGGCACACACACACACACACACACACACACACACACACACACACACACACACACATACACGCAACCATAAACACACATCTTTGACGAGCTTGTAAATCTGATCCAATATAACACGATAACTTCCACAAACCTCCCCACTGGTTAAAGCTGTTTCTAAGTGACATCCTTTTTTGGTAGTTGAACACTTGAGAACACATTGTTTTTTCTCCATTACCTTTGTGATTGTGTGTACTGTGTCCATCCCTGAGGCGTTTGGCCTCTCAGGATGACACTTCACCTCCTTCCATCCAGTTATCGATGAGGGAGAAGTTTCCATGTCAACCATCATTTAACAAGAGTTCTGTGTACGCTTGGACGTTGATGGCACAATGAGCTCACACAGTTCAGTCAAAAGATGTATTTTCCAAATCGAGTCCCGTATTGTAAATGTAACCATAGACATAGAAGCAGATGGTTCAAACCATCTTCCTTGGCTCGCCTCAGCGTTGCAAATTAACGCGGCAAAGTTCGCCAAAAGTTGAAACCCAAGCACAACATTTCTTTACTTGTAAGACTCCGCTCGGGGACTTGCAAAGAACTGGAGAGATAGCAGAGAGTGTTTTCTAGTCATTCCACTCTGACTTAAGTGAGCGATGACTGAGCTTAGGAATTTACAAGTAGTCTACTGGACAAACAGAGCCAGTCCCACACACATATGCACACACACACACACACACACACACACACACACACACACACACACACTGCGGCATATAATTGCAGTTAAATACTTAGAGCTTAGCGAAGATGAGATGGGTGACATTTCGCGAGGCTGTACACCAAAATCATATTCCATTATAATGCAGATTTTCTGCTATACATACAGTAGGAACCAACTTAATGAGAGTGGCGAAAGTACATTTTGCGTGTGCATGTGTGTGTGTGAGAGAGAGAGAGAGAGAGAGAGAGAGTGGAGCAGCGAGAGAGTGGGTATGAATGCTAATCAGCTGATGCTGCCAAACCAGCTGCAGCGCTCCATCATTTCCAGGCCATTTATGAGCTCTAAGCTGCATGATGGGATCAGCGCTGATGGAGAGTGACGCACAGTCAAGTGGAGTGGAGAGCCTCAGGAACCACAGGCCACAACTGCGGAAGTCAAACACCTCCCCTTTCTTCCAAATGTTCCGTGGTAATATCAGAGGCCTGACCTCGTAAACAAAGCCCCATCACATTTGCTAATGTTCGAAAACTTCTGCAAAGCAGTTCCACTCAGTAAAGTTCACGGATAACTCATTAGAATTAGGACACTGATACGATGCTACGTGTAAAACACATCCCCGTGATGCTTTGGTGCATTGAAAGTGGGTGTGAAACATAGATTTCAACACAGTAGATGAAGGTAGAAAATGAGCATGATTGCTATGAAATGAAAACCCTGTGGTGACACCACAAGCTTATAACAGTACGTATGCTGGCTGTAACATGAGAAAATTAGGAATGGAGTCTCATGATGTCCAGAACGGACTTAGCACATTCCTACTAGTATTAGCAGCGAATGCTTCGACCGTCAAAATTTATCAGCGACCAGAGATCGCAGGTCATTCTACCTGTACTTATACCTGGCATATATGGCATTAAGGTACATAACTAAACTGCTTTTATCTATGGTCCATTGTTCAATCAAGATAGAAACTAATACCTGATTGGCTGACTGGGCTAGTTTTTTGAATTTCTACAGAAAAGTACTAAAACATTGCCCAATTCATCTACACTGACTACTTTACATGGACAGATTATTTAATCTTCGACACACAAATGATGAAAATCTCTTCTCAGTTCTTCGGTTCTTTGGGATTGAGCCTCGACTGAAGCTGCAAAGCGCCTAGAATATGCTGATTTGATGCTTCCTAAATGTGGGAAGACGGATGGGGGGAGGATATCGTCTCTGTCATGTCAAAACAAGTGATTAAAAAGCTTTTCCTTGGCTGTTGATTCGCACAGTTCAGAGAGCACAGAAAAATGGTTTAGTATTTCCCTTTGAGAGATGTGTTGGATACTTCTTAATACAACAAAGACTCTGACTTGCATACGCCGTCCAAAACCAGCAGTGTGGAGCCTCGTTTTACTCCCCTCTACAGTTTGACATGCCAGATGTGAAGACTGCGTTGCAATAACCTCCCGCGTGCTTGGGCACTGATTCCTTTCCCACCTCCCCAAACAGCAAATGACACTGGGAAGTCAGGAAGTAGGACAGATTTCCTCCGATACAGCAAAGATTTCAGATGCTGATTCTCATTAAGGTTCATCTCCAACTCTCCAGCTGTCTTTATGCGGCAGTCTGATTCCCTTGCTGACTATTTCTCACTTTTTAAACTCTGTATTATTCTTGAAAGCAACGTTCATCCAGATTCTTTAAGAATACTCTGCTACCACCCAGTGCCAAAAAATTTGGACTTGGAATTTGTGACCATTTGCTAAATCTTATTCATCCACCCATCCACTATTTTACCAACTTTGTACCATTTCTACAACGTACAACATACAACAAAATACATCAAGACATAATAGGATAAAGTGATCACACAGTTCCAATAAGCTAGACACATCAGCACAGATGTCATTTGTCTCCTCTCAGTTTTCCAAAACACACCAGGGAGATATTAGGTCACAGCTGCAATATCGATCAAAGAAAATATAGAAAGAAATACTCTCATTTTGACTGCAACACCATTAAGGATTTCTGTATCAAAGGTAATCTTTAACATCTTGAACTCATTCAGGGTTCTCAGTCTATTTCACCTCCTCTAACATCCCCTGTTATGGTTTTCTCAATTTACTCCCCTGATCCCTGTGTCACCTCCTTTCCAGGATAAAACGATGCATCTTAACGGCAAGAAACCATTCCAATCTTCAGTCCTGGGATATCCCCCACTCCTCCATTTCACCGTAATGTCTGTTTGTGTGTTTGATGTGTGTGTTTGATGCATGTGCCTGTGGCCATACAGTATGTGGTTGCTGCTTTCCCTTCTTTTTCCTCCTTCCTCTCGTCCTTTCTTTGATTACACACTCAATCAGTGTGCTAGGAGTCCGTATGTGTGTGCATGTGTGCCTGAGTGCACATATGTAAGGAGGTACCACAGGAAAGAGCAGCTAGTGACCCAGGTTTGAAGCTGAAACGGATTGCTTTGATATAGGTTGTGACAACTACATCTACTACATTCCTTGAGATGGAAACCAGCCGGTGTACAGGTGGATAATTATGGACATTGGTTGCAAATGCATTTTCTATTACAAATTCTCTTTTTTTAATCTTTTATCTCTGGTCCTCAAACTATCTTGATGTGTTCTTTGGGTAATGAACGTGATTGCTTGACATTCAAAACAGCCACAATTTTGTGTTGTAACCTTCTATATTTATATATGTTTACATGCTTTCATCTGTGAATAGATCTGGAGCAATCTCTGGCAGAGGAATTTCCTTTGGGATTCCTTTCCTTTTAATTCTAGTCCAATGTCTAAAAAACACATCATCCTGGATTCTTATTTCAAACTGACAGAAAACATTATGTCTTGGATTTAAGTGCCTGGAATACCACACTCCTTAAAGAGGAACCACATCCACTAGCAGCTTGTTGCACCTGTGACAACACCAGGACAGATGGCATCAAATCCTTATCTGCACCTGTAAGTCACTAAAGCCATACCGCAGAATATACCTGCCAGCATGGTGACTCTGTGAAAAGCACTGTTGCCTCATAGCAACGAGGTCCCTGCTTCTGATCCAAGTTTGACCAAAGACCTGTGTCTGCACAGCTTTTCTCCACGTACTTCTTTTTCCTCCCACAGTCCATAAATATGCATTATGGTTGATTGGAGACTCTAAATTGCCTGTAGGTTTTGGTGCATGAGAGTGAATAGAACGTGTGTGTGTGTGTGGCAACCTGACTGTATTGCCTGCCTTTGCCCAACACACACTGATAGATAGACTATACCAGACCCCTATGCCAACGATGGCTACAAAGTACATACAAACCAATATTCATCCTGGGCACCAAGTGTTTCACAAATGCAGAATCATAATGAAATGACTGTGATGAACTTAATAAGTGGCACCCTCTAATCTTAAAATAAACTTCATAAGTAAGTTCACTTAACAGATCAGCACTAAGGACCCGAGTGGGTCTATGGAGTCATAAAACAGTTATTTAGATACCAATAAGGCTGATTGGCACTTAGTGCTTTTCCTGTCTGAGGCATTTTAAAAACATGAACGTGGATGCATAACCGGGCTCTGATTTACTAGCAGAACATGGTCGCCGGCGCAGAGTCTGAGAAAACAAAAGGGGAAACGGCAAATGGCAGAGCTATTCACAGGGCTGGAAACCATACAATAAAGCTCAGTGTCTTCCTGTCTGCCGTTTGCTCTTTGCCATTTTCCTTTACAGACTACAGCTACAGGGGGAGAGAGAGAAAAAAAAAAACCTTTTTGCTCTCTTTCCAACCATTGACATTTCCTCTCAATCTACAGATTCAACAGCTCACTCCAGACCCTCCTCCCCCCGACTTCTTTTCAAAACTCTCCCTCCTCCTCATCCCTCTCGTCGTCCTCCTCTTCCTCCTCTTGTTGGCTGATTAAGTTTAGCGATGGCACACTATTCCAGTTGGCAACGGCAGGCCCGTCTCTCTGCCACTTACACACAAATTCCAGATCTCTTTCATTTCCCCTCCAATTTTCAAATGAGTTTTATTGGCGTGGAGTGAAGAGGCCCATTCACCTCCCTCTTCACCACCTCTCTGTGTTTCTGTTTAGGGACTTTGCTCCAGAAAGCTTTACTGGCATGGCTCTTTTTTTCCCCTTTGTCTCCCTGTTGTCTGTCATTCACGTGGCTTCTTTGGGAACAGCGCAACACTTGCCAGCGCTTTAATATCAGCTGACCTGAGCGTCCAAACCGAGTCCATTAAATTGCGCCGCCATTATGAAGATTTCTTCTCTTTTTATGCCTGCATTTACCCTGTACCACTCCATCCTTCCATCTCAAGACCTTTCTGAACCTCCTCACTGTCTCTGGCTCCACTTTTTCATTAGCAGCTCGAATCACTATCCATCGGGTTTTAGTTCATTCATTTTTTTCCAAAGGAGAGGAAAGAGAAGACAGGAGTTCAGCTTAAGTTACAGTGCTGCCAGCTCGCAGCGGATCTGTAGTGGGAAAGAGACGGGAGAAGGGGGTCGGACCGTTGTCACGGCAACGCGTAGACACGGCGCGGTTTCCAAGGTGTTTCCACGGCAGCTCCACGGCTCTGCTGCTCGTTTCCCTTTAATGGCTCAGCGTAGAGCCGCCCGCAGGCAGGACAAGTGGATGCTTGGAGAGAAAGAAAGAAAGAGAGAAAGGAAGGAAGGAAGGAAGAAAGAAAGAGGGACACCGAGGAATGGACTTCTTTTCTGTTACGGCCCCAAAGAGTTTCCCCAAGTTAGTCGCAAAACTTTTTCTATTCATTCCTTTCCTTACAGCATCGGACCAAACTGTTCTTAGTTCAATTCAGGGTTATTGTTCAGATGGATATTGTTTTAAACCGGAAGCCTGCTTAAAAAAAAAAAAACATAGTGGGTGTAGTTTGAGAGAAATGTGTATTTAGGGAACAGTAAAGTCTGGAAGGATTTCAGTGCTGCTGAGTTGCATTATGGGGGGAAATGAAAGATTGTGAAGTCCTGGTTCCTCAAACTGCACTGAAGAGACTAAAAGTCACACAGTCTCAGCCTCTGCTGGATTGATTTTTAGTTAGATTTTCAGTATCAGTGTTATAGAGTCACTCTTGAGACCCAGAAATCCAAACTGATCTTGTGAAAACTCGACTCGAATTAAATTAAACTCGACAAACTAAAAGCTTCTTGAAAGAAGCTACCATCAGCACAAATTAATTATTCTGTCATAAATGTGGATACAGTGCAATAACAGATATGGAATACACAGACTACAGTACGACCTACGACCTATGAGAAGTAAGTATGATCCGACAAAGCCTAATTGGACCAGGTACAATAAAAACCCCACGTGACTCTTGTTCCCAGCATCTGAGAAAGCAGGAATTAATTAAATAATTAAGTAGCTGACGCACATTTTTTATGAGTTGAAGGTGAGCAAACAAGCTGAATCCCTGTTATCTTAGTGCTTACAGAGACAATTAATTAGAAATAACATTTGCTCATCTATGTTGGTGACATTGGTGTCTTAATTACATACAGTGTATTGCAGATTTAATAAACGGTGCACTGTGGGGAAGACCTTCACCTCACAGTTCCATGCAAGAAACGATGAGCGTTCGTTCAGTTTCTGAAGCTAATTTAAACTGTTCATATTGCAAAATAGTGCGCATCAGTTAACACTTCTGGGCGGGTATACCACATAGGTTTTACTGCAAAATAAGGATTTTTCTGTGTCAGGTATGGTCAACACATTCACATGTGACATTACTATCTCGCCACTATAAGGTACGAAAGGTGTAAGATACGACGAAACAAAGTGACCAAAGTGACTATTCAGTTTACAAAAAAACCCCAAAACAATTTGTTTTGAATCATGAGGACGCGTCTGTCTTCATTAGACAGTCTCCGTTTAGACGTGCAAAAGCGTTTACACCCAACAAATGTCGGGCAATTGAAGGCAAGTATCAGATATCACATGCTCCGATATCAAAGACATCCGCCCGGGCCACGACTGCTTTGGTTATAGCGAAAGTAAAAATAGCATTTCCCATTCAAAAAATTCCAAATATTTGGCAGCTCGTTCAGGATTTGCTCAGGTCGGGGTAGAAAAACTTCAAAGCGCTCAAAAGGCCTGAAAACGTGCTGGCAGACACAGCGACGGCGGTGGACGCTGCTAACCCAGTGCGATGCGAAGGCTACCACACATTCAGATCGACCGTACGATGAGAGCGTGTCTACGGGAGGATCAAACTGATAACAGGATGGGACCTTCACATAGTCGGGAACACATTTCCAAGCATGTCAAAGAAAATCCAAATGCTGCCTAAAAAAGAGAGAGAGAGAGGTAATGGCAATAAAGTGCTCTTTAATCTTGAACGTATGTCTGTCTTCCCTCTGGCTTTCCGTCCCTGTCCTGTGAGTTCCTGTAACTCCGGACTAATCTTAGTCCCTGGAACAGATAGTTCTGAGGTCAGGGATTTGGCCAGCCCGTGGCAGAAATGTTGTCTGGATGCTTTTGGCTCTTTGATGCTGTCAGACATGAAATGTATCTCTTCCGCTGCGGAAGCATAGCTGACCCACCAGAGTGGTATCTCACACACACACACACACATGCAGGACACAGAGCTCCTGTTCTGATTTGAACTTCTCCGTGTGTGAATATCTGTGCAGCTCACACTCCCTCTCTCTCTCTCTCTCTATCTCTCTCTCTCTCTCTTTTTGCCCCTCTCGCTTCCTCTTTCATTCACACACTGACACACACTTTATTATCCGGAAAACAGGAATGAAATCTGACACAAAAGGCATGCCAGACACTTGGCAGTCGTAAACGCACCGCACATTACTTCATTTTCCGGACATAAAAACAGCAAACTGACCTTACACGCGCTATTTAAAGAGCAGGACTCACACTCCGTGGCGCACACAGCCACCTTTATAAGTCAGCACGACTTCAAAGTCACACTGTCAGGAGTGGAAAAAGACAAATGGGGAACGATAAAGGATGAGACGGACAAATGTAGATATAAGACAATGGAGCTGAAACATGAAAGGAGGAACACTGATAGAATAGAGCAGAATAGAAAGCCTGCAAGACATTGTCCAGGGACAAAGATGCTACATGTATGGAATTTGACAGGCTGCTTCCGCAATGCAGACAATTGGCGTTAGCATGGCATTTATGAGCTTCACTGGAAAATAACCTTATGGGAGAGAAAGCTGCAGATTTAAAGATTCGGCCTCACTGAGGGAGAAAATTATGAGAGAAAGATAAAGAGATAAAAGCGCAGAGAGGAGAGGAGAGGCTGTGGATGGTTTGAGGGTTAGCACACTAAACTGGTCCCAGAGGGAGTCGTCTGACTGGCCGAGGGTCAGGGACAGGTCAACCAATCACAGGCAGGCATTTTGACACGTAAACAACTGATGTTTGTGCATGCTTGACTCTGTAGAAGGCGAGTTCATGATTTTCACAGATCTGTTAAGACTGATTCAAAAGCCACCATCAAAGAAGTGATACTCCCTACCACCAGCTTCAATTGATCTTTTGGAAAATGGACTTTTTCTACAAAAAAAAAAGTCTGCCAGAGAGAAAAAGCAAAGTAAACCTAGGAAAGACAGTAATCCTTTTACATGATGAAGAGCAGGAGTGCAACTTAATTGAGAATTCATAATAAGTCATAGCTGAAGCCCCGCACGACTGAATCAATATGCCGAAATGTGATTAACACCCTGGCGGAGCCGGCGTGCGAAGCCTTATCTATCACTGATGTGGAGCAAGAGACGGAGGAAGATGAGAGGAGACGTTTAGCAATTCGCTGCCTCTGTGGCAATCATCGCCTCTGCTGTTTGGCCTGCGCACTCACACGGCCGAATTCCAGCGGCGGGGAGCAGCGTAAGCAAGGCTGACAGCGAGTCCGCCGGCTGCAAGTGGAAAACCTGCTCGGCAAATGAAACGTCTCAGCTGCGTTTAGCTGGTGGTTGGTGCCACGAAGGACGCCGGTGCTCAACAGGCGCAAGGTTTATTAATCCGGGGCGGCAGAGGACTAACTTTTTCACATTGACACGTCCGATGAGCAGCGGCTTCATTTTGCTGAGGGGAAATATGAGGAGAGTTGTTGCTCTCTCCGTCTGTCTTCCACTGAGGCTTGTAAATGACACCTGATCATCAGGTCAAAGCGCTGGAAAGAAGAGTCGCGTGGAGGTCTGATTTTTGGCAGGCGCTCGGGGTTTAACAGCGTCGCTGGATAATAGCTCTGGCCGCCGTTCAACAGAGCCGGGGTTTTGCACGAAATCAAACCGAGCCGAGGCCCAGAGCAGACGAGGCGACCCCCGCTGCCCCTGGATCAGCCACCACCCCCCCCTCATCAGCTCTAAATCATAATGACGGGTTGAATTTACCGTGTTGCTGCTGACCTGTAACCGAGGGAACGAGCGAAATGAAAAGCAATCACATCTGTTACGCCGGAGCAGATTACAGCCACCTCTCAGTTAAACAAACCCTGATGAATGAGGTGAGGGCAGACAGACAGCAGACAGTCATGTTTTATGCTTGGATATTAGAGAGGGAGGATCCAAGCACTGGATGACCTCATCTATTTCTCATTTCTCACAGAACAACGCATGAGAAAGAACACACTATGCAGACATATGAAAAGAGTAGAGAAAGTTTCTAGTCACAAAGCACGCCAGCTTCAGCCCAAACGTTTTGCATTCTCTCTTTTTGCTGATTTTCCTGTTAGGCAAACGGACAAAAATCACCTCCTTGCACACACACAGACAGTTGACCCCTCTCTGTTCCTCTCAAGACACTCTTAAATGCTGCACAGTCCGAGGCAACAGGCGACCTCTACACTATCTGAACCATCTGTGGTTCAGGGAAAATGACAAACAGAATAGAAGTGCACCCAACAGAAAGAGAACATCTCAATAATGTAGAACTACACAGCCAGAGCAAACCATTATGCCATTATGCTCCGAGCCAACTGGCTGTAAATTTCAGGGTGCGGGGCCGTTGTACAGTATTGTCCGGCCATTATTGTCTGGCACTTCTTACAGCAGTGGCTTTTGCATTTGATATTTGACGATTTAGGACGAAACTGTTTATCTAAATAGCATAGCTGAGTTAAATGAGCAATGTTGACGTACAGTGAATTCACAGCTGAGGTGATTTGCTGCTTTAATCTCTCTCAACACTAACGTCTCTCCAGGGTGCGAGTTTGGGTTCAAAGGTCGACAGGGTCAGTGATGAGACATTGACGGACTGTTGCCTTTTGGCTTGTCTCTCCTCCTCATTATTCTCTGGCCAAGGGTCAGCGTGTGCATGTGTGTGTGCTGTGCCTGTTCAGTTATAGCCCTTTAGGTGCATATAGAGATCCATACTGAGCATGTAGATGACTCATGCACTGCTATATATGCATGAGTAGATGTTGATCGCGTGTGTGTGTGTGTGTGTGTATGGCGCTCGTGTGTCTTCACACTCACACATCACTGTCTGTTCAGAGTGCCTGCTCAGCACATGGAGCTCAACAAAGACGGTCAATAAAAATAAAAGTGGTTCCCGCTTGAGGCAGACGCTTTATTCTCTTCACTAAATGTCAGCGCTGACAGGCAGTCCACCCAGTCCATTCCTGCAGGTGCTTCGGCTGATAGATTAGCTTGCATATTGATCAGGAATAGTCTTTCTAATTCCATCGATTAGCCCGACTGGGCCTTCCCCACTCAGCCAAACCTCCCATTTGCATAAAATAATCCATGAATATCGGATCCGGGTTTGGATTTCGACTTCCACTGAGCGCCGCTCAGTGGGACGGTGGAAGCGCTGATCTGCAGCTGGGGCAACGATGTGGCGCTTTGCTGAGGGGCACTTCAGATGCAACAAGACCTGCTGTGGGCATGAAATGAAACCTTATCCGAAATAAAAACATTGATCGCATGAGCCTGCGGATTATTTGCTGAGTGGAGGCTCGGATATCTGGCCCGTGGACCCTCCATACATCGATCTGGCCGGTGTTGCAGGGTCTGCTGGAGCCAGGGGAAGGCAGGGGATACACCCTGGACAGGTCACACACACGTACAGACACACACATACCATTCATTCTTATAGTACAGTGTATGACCTAGACATGCATGTTTTCCGACTGTGGTCGATGGTCAAACCTGGGTGCTGTGAGGTGAACCACTAACTTGACGTGACCTGTAACTTTTTATCATATTCTTGCTCCATGAGGAACACTGGCTGCTGAAAAAGCGTATGTTTCATTAAGGCTCTCATCCAAAATGAAAATCATTCCTGTGTCTATTTGAATCAACCGACTAGCCACTTTTGTACCAAATTCCTCAAAGCTGTACGACTAAGTTGTACAACTACTAAGCAATAAAACTGAATCTAATTTTGAATGTGAGAAATAAAAATGCCGCTGGCAACAAACAGCACACCGTTCGTATTGACGCTTAATCTTTGTAAAGTCATAAATATATCATGAATATATCAGAATGCACATTTGTTGTGCGCTCTGGAATTTTCAGGTATGTTTCGGCTGCTTGCCGGATCACTACGAGGGGGAAACTCACTCCGCTCGCTCCTGGAACAAGCGGCATCATCGTTATGTGACAGTGACGGCGGCGCGTTGTGACAAAGCGCCCGCTTCCTCCCTGATGTCGGCGGACAGCCGTCAATCACGCAGCGGCGGCACCTGTCCAGGGACGGGGTCGCACTCTCCCGCCCGGGCTCGTCTCGCGCCGTCTCGCGCCGCCGCTGTATACGCGCGTCACCCCGGCGTCATGCGAAAAGCACGCGAACTACAGGCGAGCGGACACACCCGCGCGTCAGCACATTTCACGTCCGATCGGTGTCTGGAAATCTGATGGCCGGAAGTCACTAGGAGTTCGGAGCGGCGAGCAACAGGAAACTGATAACGCTGCATAAAAGTGTCTAGATATACTACTGAGGGCGGCGTTCTTTTCTTGGAGTTTCTTTCTATGCCTTTTCAAGGACATTTTGAGCCACGACATATACTAACACGTTCCCATCCGCCCCCGCTTCAGAGATGTGTCAGTTTCTACACTTGTACCTTGCATTTTGTACACGCACCCAGATTGCTTTCACGATTTCTCTCACCCCCCCCGAAGTCTGACGTAAAAGCCGGTGGCGATGACTCATCTATGAAATGAGCTCTCGCATGTTTGGAAATTATGACATGTTTACAGACTGTGCATGCGCAAACCTTCCTAAACAGCCCGTCAAGCTAGAGAGGAGCTGAGCGAGGAGAAATATTTTATCGGGACAAATCGATTCTTTCCAGGACTTTTCCTTCTCCACCGGTTTTCCGTATGTGTCAATGATAATCCTCTAGGTTTTCCAGGACATGTTGGAACCCTGTGAGCGCTCGATTAATGTTTATCCCTGTGAGATGGATTATCTGACCTGTTAAATAAAAGATATAAAATGATCTACCATTCATTCACGGTGGATCTGATGTGGATTTCACAACTCTGTATATGAGAGCACTGACATCCTGTTTATGTCTATACCTACTTTAAATACAGGGAATGGCAGCCTCCATACACCTCCGGTGCATTCTGAGACTTAATACGGGTTGACAGATAATGCTGCAAGTTCAAATATCACATTGAGTCACATATTGAAATGCATAACTCCGCTGGGAGCAGAGTGAGAGCGGAGATCAAAGCTCGGCGATCGTGCGTGGGACGTACTGTGTGCGTGCTGTAATTATATAATGCCTTTGAGTTTGTGCTGGGACACGCGCGCAGACAGAAAGTTTCGGAGTTGTTGACCTCACCGACAACACGTGACCGAGCAACTTCTCCAGCTCACCTCCCACTGTTGCTCCTGTTTACCTCCTTTAGACACACGTGTGCCGAGAGACAACGGCGTGTGCGCCAGGTCACACTCCGGCTGATGAAAGCTGTAAACACTGCCTGAACTCTTCTGTATTTAATGGTTCTCCCCTGGACCGTAAAAAAAAAAAAAGGACATGAGGAGAAACTTCTCACTCTAACGACGAGGACGTCATCGTTTGGTACCTCAAGTGAGACAGGGACAGTCTGGCTCCTCTACAGAGTCTTAAAATAGGTGCAATCATACTTAAGTTGTCATCATTTTATGCTCTCGGCATAAACCAGTCTGGAAAACAAACATAAATTCCAGATATTGCAACGGCTGAATTGGGTTGATGGTGCTGTCACTGTGTGCATTGCTCTGCTGGTAATGCAAGCGACACACATCCAGAGCAGGTCGGGCGTATTTATAGTTCTTTTTCGGGAGTAAAAGCAACCCATACATGACATTTCTCTCTTCCATGGGAAACAACATCAAAGGCATATTTGCCAGCTGCATCACAGGGGACTTTTGGCATCAAATGCTGATTTAATTGCGTTAAAGAGAGGAATTTCAAACTTGCCATCTCAACAATTACAGAGAGAACAACGACTGTGCTTTGCAGTGCGTGTGAGCAATGTTTTGGCATCATTTTGAGGGAAATCTAAATTACACTTCAGATTAGACATTGGGGATGTGCAAAAAAAAAAAGGAAAAAAAAAGAATATTAACTGATCACATAATTTCAGAGTGTCTCCATTTTCCACCAACGCAGAGCAGACACTCGCCAGTACAAAGTGACGTCTTCATAGTTACATGCAGGCACTGATTGCCTTATCATCTCGGCATGAGTTTGAGTGCATATTAAATGTATATGAATTAGCGCCTGCTACTCGTTGACTGTCATCGGCCATGGGAAAATAATGATGGCATTCAGTGATGGCCGCGGCTGATGATTATCCGTTCGGTGGCATATTGTGCTGAGTTGGGGGCGGCGGGGGGGGGGGGGGGGGGGGGGGGGGGGGGGGGGGGGGCATGTACAAGTCGTTAAAATCAAGTGAGCAAAGATGTCGAGTGTGTGAGTATTTCACCATCTCGGAGAAAAGAAATCTGCTAAATACAGTTTGCAAGACATGTTCCAGCGATAGCACATGAGTATGTGCTTCAGGACAGGACTCGAACGTTTCAAATCCAATCGGACATTTGAGAAATGCATTAACAAAAATGGATATATGGCCATTGTTAAAGGCTGTTTCACATACGCCTGATTGATTTTTTTTTCCTCTTGCATCAGAAATATTTGAGATATCCTCCATTGTGGGACAAAAAAAAGGTGAATTCTATTCTATTCTATTCTATTCTATTCTATTCTATTCTGTCCAGAACTACACAGACAAGCACTCTGCTGGGCTTCACCTCTGCATGGGTGTGTCTGTATGCACGCATGTACATAAGCGAGTGTGCTCATGCAGCCAACTGAGAAATTGGTTCCTCATCGGCCGGCTTCATTAGCGACTCATACTACATGATTATCGCCCCATCTGCTCCTGCGGTTCCAGCCCTCCCACTCCCACTTTCCCCTTTCACGTCACTCGATAGAGCAGAGAAAAGATTCCCATGCGCAGCCAGGAGGATTTGCCAGTGACGCGCAAATTACCACTAAACCGCCGCCCGAGCAGTCATCACATTGATATAAATGCAGTCAAAAAAAAAAAAAAATCTTCCTCCGCTTAATGCTCTTAAGTTGTCTACCTGAGGTCTCATTAAAGTAAATCTACCCCCTTTAGTCTGCAGGTAAATTAGTGTCTGTTATCAAAGCAGCAGTCAGCAAACGAAGATGCAGCGCCTCAATTTGTGCTCAACATTAGGGGCTGTTGTTCTTTTTTTTTCCCTCCCCTCCTGCATCACTTTAATAAAACAAACAGACAAACACTTTCCTACTGAGGAGGACTTTTTGTCCAACTTTAAAACTAACGTTGTGCAAACACAGTAAAAGGAGATGTGGCTTGTTGGTGTTGACCCTGTTTTCACAGTTGCTGGCTGTTGTTTCTTTTTTTATATATTAGCACAAAAACACTGGGAGTTTAATGTCTTG
The DNA here is from genome assembly GCA_029224185.1 of Karalla daura. Classification (NCBI taxonomy): domain Eukaryota; kingdom Metazoa; phylum Chordata; class Actinopteri; order Chaetodontiformes; family Leiognathidae; genus Karalla; species Karalla daura. Next base: position 7,058,677 of record CM055200.1, read on the forward strand.
AGACTTTAAGCAAACAAACAGGAATTCATCATCCCCCTGTGTAACATTTTACACTTTAGAGAGCAGTGTTGCCTGCTTAAGTATATACGAATAATCATTATTTGCTACCTCTATTCAAAAGAGAACACGGACAGATATGTGCAGTGTGTAGGTTGGACTGAACAGGTGGATCCCAGTGGGAAGAGAGCACAGCATCCATCTTCATCTCCATTCCCAGACCAGTCAGACACTGAGGGGGGTTTGAAAATTAACAATGCTCCGATGCTGCTAATTGGCTGGAAAATTACATTTGGAGCAAAGTGTCAAACCTGCTGTGAGGATGTGGGAAACGTACATGCGTGCAGACTGTAGGTGCATGCATGTGCAGCGTATGAAGACGCTCTGTGCGTGAGCGTGCTAGAGTGTGAAAGTGGAGCTGTTTATAGTATGCGTGCAGGGTCTGTGTGTGATTACAGACACTTTCTCACTCTGCCTGCCTTCTCAGTTCATACACCCCTCAGAAAACCTGAATTCCTGTATCAAGACTATAGGAAGCTCTCATGACTAAATGATTCTTTTGTCTCCCTTGCAGGTCTCAAACCGGGTTAAATAGAGGCTAAATGAAAAAGTAGTACTTCTCACACAGTGGCTGAGTCACTTCACAAAAGGTCCCTGGTCTGACTTGCATGTTCTCTTGTCCACAGTGTAAAAATATTAATGTTTAGATAAAATTCCTATTTGGTTTGGTGTGTGTATTCTCTGCCTTTGCCGTATGAGTGCTGGAGACAGGCTCCAGTAGACGCCTGTGACACCCTTAAGGCACAAAGTCAGTAGGATAATGGGTAGATAGATTAATAAATCACGCACACACACACACACACACACACACACACACACACACACACACACACACACTCCAGGCATATGATGTACAGGGACATTACATATAACTATAGTAATTTCCCAGACATGTACCCGACCCATAACCATTGACCACTTATTGCCTATCCCAAAGACTAACCTTGACATAAACCTGACCCAAATGAAATGGTTCAAATAGAAGAGCAGGGTCCAATGAACTGGGCTTTAATCTTCAGTGATTTGTTTGCCATGAGGAGCCCACGTCTCACACACACACACACACACACAAGAATTGTTTTCCAGGCATAGAGGCACCGATGTCATCAAACAGCTCAGAATAGAAGTGCTGAGGTTTCAGAGGTGAAACCTGAGGAGTTTTTGGAGGGCGGTAATGGACCTGTGTGGTCCATTTGTCGAATCACATCCGAGCAGGAGCTCAGTCCGCTGGGGCTCGGGGACCAGAGGGCGGACGGTTCACGGTGCCAGGCCACCTCTGGGGCACTGCTGCCGTACCCTTGAGCAAGAGGACCAATCCCTAACCGCATGTGAGCGCATGTGTGAGGAAACAATTTACTAATCAGACGACAAGAAGAATTTCCCTAATGGGACAAATGAAGAAATTATCACGGCACACAGTTTAAACATGTAGTCAGGCGTGAAATTAAATCAAACGATGATGCTCTTTAAATGATTAACAATTTGAACAGTAATCTTAAATAAGTAAACCGGGGATCAGAGGTGCCCTGTACAGTATCAGAGTTGCAGAGATCAGAGGTCAGTGTGTTTCTGAACACCGCATCCCTGCTTTAAATACAGGATGACAGCAAGTCTCTGAATAAGTCCAGAGATCTGAGCGCTGGTGGCTGACTCGGGCCAGCTGCAGGCTAAAAACCAGATTATCTGCCGACAGGCGATGGCGTATTATGTGACCCTGGCTGCCCAGGCTTTATTGGTGGAGGATCAATGACCTGCAGCCTGGACTTACTGGATCATAGAAGACCTACGGGATTTACACATGGATACACGCACATGCGCACACACGGGTGCATCTCTGATTCTTAGGGGCCTATTGGATTTCTCCAGTTTCATCATGAGCCAAGATGGCCGCCTGCCTCACCCTCAGGATCGGGCAAATTGCAGGCTATTAGAGGCAGGCATGCATGCATGTAGCATACATCATGTCAATTTTGGAAAGGGCACAGAAGACAAATGTTGGATTTTGAAAGCGAGACGCTGCTTTTTCCTCTCAACATGTGCTTTTCTCGCTCTGCCATGACAAAATAAAAGGCTTCTCATAAACATTTATGACACGCTGCTCACCGACGCTCTGCAGTGTCTCGAACTTGTCAGGTTTGAACAGTGAGCTTTTGGATAAACTACAGGTGTTGTTCAAACAGCGAGATCTTCCATTTTTCCACTGTGACCCCAGTTGGATGTGGCCTTTGATAAACAGCAGCCAGTATTTACACTGCCGCAAGACGGATGGCCTCCGCTTTCTCTGACATTTAAGGAGCAGGATTTTCGGTTGCCTCAGGCAAAGGAGACGGAGCGCGGCAGAGAGAAAGAATGGAGCTTAGCACAGACGAAACCGACTGATTTTGTTGTGATTGATTGCAAACAGAAAATGGGATTTGAACACTTTTTTTAAAAGGTGGCTACTTGGTAATAATCCATACTTGATCTCAGTATCTGATGTTTAGTACTTCATATCAACTTTAAGGTGATTTTAAAGTTTTTTTGGCTGATGATACTGATTTGATTAAATGTATTGTTGATTAAATGTAAATGTATGATGATTAAATGTAAATGTATTACATGTATTTCATGTTGATCAGACTGATACGAACAGATCGTTGGTGAAATGATGTAGTTAAAAGCAGACCACTCATTTGCCACAGGTTTATGTCAGTTTATGGGTCAGTTAAGGGCCAAAACCCAGTTGACGGACTGACTTTTGTGTTCATTATTCCACTCTGCTAATTTCTATCACAGCTTAATAGACACAACAGAAGCCATCATGCTCATTAATTCATATCTATATTCAGTCTTTGAACCGTGGAAAGTTTCAGAGGAAGAGGGTGAATCGGACTTTTTTTTTGCACTCAAATGACGCCAATGAAATATTACACGAGCTGCTGCAATGATGAAGGTGGAGTGAGTCTGGGCCTTTCTGAAACACCGGGGGCAGGGGGTCCACAAAGTTCACAAGTTCTCTGCCGAGTTTTCATTTCACTACGAATGACTCTGCACCACCCCGAGCTAATCGGAGCATTATCAAAGAGTGTCTTCCCTCGCATGGTGCCAACGGTCCAACTCAAACAGGGACTGGGCAGCACAGACAGGCTGATTAAACGGGATCTCGGAGGTCTAAAGTCTCTGCCGGGGGGGGGGTATAGATTGACCTGGGATTAAAATTTATCATCAAGTTATGAAGGAGGAATGCGTCTTGTGTATTCCAGTGTCATGACCTGTTTCAGTGCTGTCACATCACACACCTGCACATACACAGACAACAGAGCGAGAGACTGACATGCAGCGTCACTGCTGAACACTCTGCCCGCAGCGTCCCTGCATCAGGAGGTTTGGCCCCGACTGAGGCCCGTTCACAGAGATGTTCTGAAAATCCCCCGAGCCTTACAAGATTCAATTTCATTTTTTCTTTAGGTGCTGTGACCTGCTGATTAAAGTTGTAGAGCTGAAGGCAGTCTTAAGGAGCCTGGATTTTGGGGAGGACAGATGGTCAAGGCAACGTAAGGTCTGTGCTTTAATCTAACGGAGGAGATGAGATAGAGTGAGACAGGCAGAGAGGGAGGAGTAGAGATCACTTAGAGGGGGGACCGGCACGGGCCGACGAAGACGAGCCGTTGAGACAAAAGCAGAAAAAAAACGAAAACAAAGAGGTATAATCGAGACCAGGATAAGGGCAGCCGCTGAGATTGAGGGGTGAGGATACCCCTGTGCATCTTTCTGCCGCAAGCCAGCGACTTTTCTTTTTTGCATATCTCTACTGTGAGTCTGATTATTCCTAGCTATATTCTGGCATTTGAGAAAGTCAGCCATGACACCATTTTCATGGCACATCATAACAACTATCAAGTCCTGACTGAACAAATTCTCATATTAATCATCCTCTCAAACTTTCTTGTGCTTTTGCTACATAACAATAAACCCAAATAACTTCCTTAGGTGACACTGTGTCTTGGTGGAAGATGAAGGTTAGTAGAAACCAAGAAGGTTTGAATCCTGATTGGACCGAGCGCATTTTTCTGCAGACCGCATATGCCTGGGTTTCTCCAACCGCTCCAAAAACATGCATGTTTACATTGACTGGAGACTCTTAATTGCCCCTTGGTGTGAATGTGACAGTGGATTGTTTGTGTGTGTGTGTCCTGTGATTGGCCAGAGAGCTGTTTTCATTCTCTTTGTGCTAGAGGTGAGCTCCAGCAGTGCAAAGCAGGTTACACAATGAATGGATTGGTCCATCTGGTGGAATGGGCCGTATTTCTAGGAATTTGTTGTAATAAAACCGAATGTGCGGCCTTTGTGACAGCGGAGAAGCTTTGGCTCTCCTAAGTACATAAGGGTTGTTGGAGTGTTACATCTGGGTTTGGATTGTGATCTATCCTGCACTAACACCAAAGCTATATCGTGTACTCCTTGTCACAATGATTATGCAAACAACCTGTGGGTGCATGATAATATTTGCACACTCCCGTGTGCGACTGTATGCGTGTGTGCGTTATGTTCGCCCTGGATTCCACTCCCATAATGATCACGTCTCGTCTCCTTTTTTTTTTTCCTCCTCCTGCTATGTTTTGGCAAATTTTCTTTTTTTCTTCCTCCAAGGAAGAATTTCACCCCAATCTGTCACAGAAGATCCTGTGCAGGTTTTCCACAGGGAGCAGCTTCTGAGTGAAGCTTTCCTCTGCATACAGCTGCAGCGGGCGCACTACAAGCTGTTTGATGTCTTCCTGAACATCTGACACAACTCTTTGCATTTACATAACGCTGAAAATGGAAAGCTGTGGGCACCATTATCCATCTATTGCTTTTAATGCCTGTCTGCGTGCGTGCTCCGCAAGAGGCCTCCTTTAATGGAGCAAAATCGTTGCTGTAATTGTGGTTTCTAGTGGAGTACCATCAATTGTGATGCATTTAGGGGTTTGATTTATAGGCTGAAAAAAAAAAACGGATATAAAATTAGTTCAGTTGTGGAGAACGGGGAATTCTCCAAACATCCTCAACAGGATTGACTCAACATTGCAAAGGATAACATATAAACGCTGTGAAGGCCAGTGAAATAAAACGCTTTACTGAATATCATCTCAGTAAAGCAACAGATCAAATGCACTTGTTGACTTTATCGAATTCACTTTATAGGACGAGTTTATAAACCCAAGGAAACATTTTGTCAGCTGCAGTTCAAACACTGAAAATCACCAACACGTGGTGAGACCCCCCCCCCCCCCCCCCCCCCCCCCCACACCAAAAAAAAGCCCCTGAAAAAAAAGAGAAATGGTGATGGATCGAGAATGGTGCCACTGGAAATTTTACCACCACAGAGAAAACCCTGTTTAAATATGTCTCCTGACACATTTTCCAGCTATAAATGACTGTGTGTATGAGTGTGTGTCCTTTAACACTTTCTGTTAACAAAGTCATAAAAGTAGTTAAAAATAGTACTCTTTGAGTGTGTGTGTGTGTGTGTCGAGTGCGTATGTGTGTGTGTAGACCAGAACACAGTAGGCCACAGTGCTACAGTAACAGTCAACATCTGTCATGTTAAAGCTCACTTAGCCTAAACATGGAAACTTCTCTCTCTCTCTTTCTGCCTGTGTGTGTGCATGTGCGTGTGTGTGTGTGTGTGTGTGTGTGTGTGTATGCGTGTGCCTCACATATGGAAGCACTTAATGTTACAGACACAGAAAGTGGAGAGGAAGAAGAGTAAGGTTCACATGTGGTATGTTTGTATTTGATTTTGTGAGGGTTTCCCCATTTAACCACCCCGCTCTCCCTCTCTCACCCTGCCCCCCCCCCCCACTTTTCCTCATTTCCCTCTAATACAAGCACAATAAATAATAAAAGCGATACAAAACAACTTCCATTCGGCTCCCTTTCCCTTAATCCAATCATTTTCAACCAAAGTCTTTACTATTGTACTATTCCTACAAGGAGGCCACTTTAGGTTATGCAATACAGGAGTGCACACTTAAAAGCACACAACGACAAAATACACACACACACACACACACATACACACGCACACCCGTACACAAACCAGCGAACCACTCTGATTAGAGGGGCTACATCTGTGTAATATTGCAAGATAATGGTTCTTTAGTGTGGAAACTCTGAAGATGTGAGAGACTGGGAGAGACGGCACCGCAGTGAAGCAATGCAGCAGACTGAAAATGCAGCATGTGGGATAAGGACTAGAGTGAGTGAGTGTGCGTGCGTGCGTGTGTGCACGAGTATGCGTGTAAATGCATCTGCTCATAGGCATGTATTAGTGTGATTGTGTGTGTGTGTGTGTGTGTGTGTGTGTGTGTGTGTGTGTGTGTGCGCAGTGATATAATATTAATGCTCCCTGATGGAGTGTTGCACCAGTTCCACATCAAAGCGGAGCGGAGCGGAGAAACAGCCAGATACAAGCTTCTTAAACAGCACAACAAAACAGGGAAGGGACGAGCAGTCTTTGTGTGTGTGTGTGCATGTGCATGTACTGTATGCACGTGTTTGTGTGCGTGTGTGTGCGTATTATTCATGCGGGCGATGGCCGTGCATGTCTCTGCGACTCAGAACAAGTGTGTTCAACTCGATTTGACCGATCAAAGCCGTGCACTGTAAGTTCCATGTCGGTCATTTTGGTACATTTGCGCTGCATCTGCTCTGTTATCTCTTGTATTTTGCTAGGCTATTATGCAACAACTACTACTGATACCAACTTATGGTTTTTAATATTGAGAATAAAAGACACTGGTACAGATACTCCTCCCACAGTCCATATTTAAGGCCAGTTGGAGACTGGAGATTGACCTGCCCTGTTTGTATTCCCAAAGTATGATAATGGATGGAATTAATCGATGCTGCAGCTTTGCCCCCTTTTCTGAAATAATGCTTCCTTTCAGAAACTTCCACTTCATTTCCATCCACTCCCTCGTTGCATTTAACCTAGTCTCTCAGTATTTCAGCATCTGTTAAGCTAAACATTTAGGTTAAAAAGCCATGAAGGAACTGAGACCCGGGGCCTGCCATATCACATCACGGGAACGACGCGCTTCACTTACGTTGGTGGTGTCTCTGTATACTGTACACATCACAACCAGTCTGCTATTTCGCTATAATGATTTGCTCCATTTACTGCAGTGCCCTGCACATAAACTTATCAGTGTGTGTGTGTGTGTAGACCAGTGAGGCACGTTGTTCTGCACCGAGAGCCTGAAGTCATGGAAAATATGCAGCCGGTTTACACTACTTCTCTAAACAATGAGAAACTGACACAAAGTGAGTGAGACATGCATGGGGAGTGAGCCTGTGCAGTGTGTGTGTGTGTGTGTGTGTGTGTGTGTGACTGAGAGAGAGCGAGAGCGTCTCTGAAGTGCTCAAGGAACGGGACTTTGGAGTCGGAGGAAGGGAAAGAGAAAGGAGAGTGATGAAGAGGAAAACATCTTTTTATCAGCTCCGTCTGCCCTCCCTTGGCTGGAAAATCACATTTCCGCTTGTGTGTGTGTGTGTGACAGTGTGGCCTGCGTTAGTCAGCAGAGAGCCAATGAAAAGCATTTCCACACGTGCAACAGCCCGTGTAAGACTGAGAAGCGAGCATCTTGGCGGGTCACCGCTGCAGAGCTCATTTCCAACACTTCCACAGCGCGAGTCTGCACCGCACAGCATCTGTTGCAGCGGTAACACACAACTGTCACAACAAGACTTGTGGCAACAATGACGGTAATGAGTGCTGAGTCCAGGCAAACTTTGCAAAATTGTATAATTGGGAACAAAAGGAGCAGCGGGCCCCGAGGCTTCGCCGGACCAATCAGGAGCAACTATCTGCCTCCACGCGATGATCGGAAATAACAGTCGAAAACAAATTCCTGAAGAGTGAGTAAAGAGGCACAGAGAGAGAGCGATGGTGCTGATTCTACTGTGGATGAAAGGCAGGGAGAGAGAGAGAGAGAGAGGGAAGATGATGAGAAGAAGAAGTGTGCTGGCCCAGTTGGAGGCCGAGCAAAGCCATCCATCACACACCCACACACGCGCACCCACACACACACACAAACACACACAGGTACAGACACATCAAGTCACGGATGCACACACACACACACACTGATTCAGCTCCACAGAAATAAACCACAGTTTGGCAGAAAACAAAGCAAAAGACGTGCAAAGTAGAGCCAGAAACATGTTTGTCCATGCTCTGATTTGTGATCTGAAGCATAGGTGTTCAAGACATTAATACATCTATGCTTGGGTGACATGGTGGATGAGTGGTTAGCACTGTTGCCTCATGTCCAAGGACCTTCACAAAGCCTGTAAGATAATCAACGGAGGCACCGATTGGTTGAATTTAGCATCTTTCACTATCCATGTATAGACGTTCTTTTATGTTGTCGCGGATGTCTGCCGGAGCCTAACCTGACGCACATAGGGGGCCAAACTGTAATCCCATTAGGTTAAGGGACCTTTTGTTGTCATGGTTACAGCAATAACAGCTCGGGCAGGGTTAGGGAAACAACGCTGACTGTCAGCGCAGGAAACAAACAGCGGCTCCTGATTGAAGTCGGAGGTTTTGTTCTCTCAAACGCGTACCCCACCTCCTCCTCCTCCTCTTCCACCTCCTCCTGAAACAATGCAGAACTATTTCCCCCTTTGCTAGGAGTGACGGCGGCTAGAAATCCCAAAGGTGCACGTGGCACGTTGTCGCTCGAGCTCAAACGTTTTCAGGAAGTGATTTTCCGAAACGACCGAAGCCGCGTGTGTTTATTCACGGGGCTCATCTCATAACAAACAGACGACCTACACTAACCGGCCGCAAAAAGCCCAAAAGGACACACCTGAGACGCAAATACTGAGCGGCGAAAACACTCATCCACTCCCAACAAGAGTCTCAGCTTCTCGTGAAATTGATTCTCTAAGCTGGAAGCGGAGGGAATAAATTTGCCTGAGTGCTTCTCGTCTCCTCGCATCTGAAGGACCCATCTGGGGCCGTCCGAGCCCACTGCCTGTCTACGCGCTCAGCCCTCACTGACAACAGCTGACAATCATCCTGCCAGGCCATTGGCCAATTAGGACAGGGTTGCCATGGTTGCCGGCACACACTCGCGCTCTCTATTCTCACCTCCATCAGCGTCCGCCTACTCGCGGCATGGAGGGAAAGAGAGAGGGAGGGATGGAGGGAATGATGCAAGATGAAAAGAGAGAGGTGGAGAGGTGCAGAGAGGAACACTTTGAAGAAAACCTGCCGATGACAGCTGATTTCGGCTCGTCTCCCTGCAAACAGAAATGAGCAGAGGGGAGCAGCAGTGGGGAGCCCATCACGGGCTGGACTCTTTATCTATACAGTTTACAAGAAAGACAGAGAGCGTGTGAAATAACTCTATCAGCGCTTATTTCTATTGATTAGACATGTTTCTGTTGTCCAAGCTCTATAGCATGAAAGCCATCATACTCCAGAGTCCAGTTTTTCTTGGAACTGAAACAGGCAAATGGAACTGGTCACTGGTCTCTCTAATTTGGCCAAGTTTGTTTAAGTTTCTCTTCTAAAGATTTTCATGAAGCACCGTCTACTGAGAGCCAAAACCATGCCAAGTCCCATAAAGGAAAAAAAAGGCCTTTTTTCTCTTATATAGCTTCACAAAGGCAATGATCAGTAATGAGACATCTAAATATATGAGATTAATCAAGACTGAGACAACAAATGGTATTGTTTTGTCTCTGTTTCACTTTGATAGCAGGGAAATGTATTTTGGGAAATCAAAGCTTGTTTGACATTGAATATTAATCTATTGTGTTATTAATTCTGTCATTTTGTCATTGTGTTGGATTATTAAAGTATTGCATGAAACCGAAGACAGCACACGGAGGAAGAAACCGCTAATGCATTCTTGTCATTTGACACAAATTGCATGAATATGTACGTATGATGGAACAAAGACCTACAGTCCACGCATGAACACACACACACACACACACCCACATCATCTTCCCACATACAAATTCCACAGCGAAGGGAGAAAGAAAATCAATAAAATGCTTCTTAAATTCCTCTGCCTCTCAAAGAAATGAGAGTGAGAGAGAGAGAGAGAGAGAGAGAAAGATAGAGAGAGAGAGAGGGAGAGACCTTGTCTTTGACAGTTGCTCACTTTCCTTTCTCATCTAATCTCTGCCCTGCACTGAGGAAGAGGAGGAGGAGGAGGAGGAAGGGGGTTGAAGCGAGGGAAGAGAGCGGAGAGGCAGTCAGAGGAAAGAGTGATGGGGAAAAACAGAGGCCTGCAGGAGATATGGATGTGGAAATGAAAGAAGCAGGAGAGAGGCAGGGAGAGAGGGAGAGAGGGAGAGAGAGAGAGGTGGCAGAGTCAACATTTACTTGAGGCTTTGAACAAAGAGGGAGGGATGGAGGGAGGGAATACGCACAGATAGCAACTGTTCCATACAGCAGTGAAGATAGGAAGGAAGTGTGCGAGGAAAAAAAGGGGAGGGGGGGGGTCTGGCACGAGAAAGGATCGAGGGATTAGAGTAGAGCAAGTACAACATACAGAGAGAGAGAAAGTGGAAAGGGGATGGCAAGATCCAATCTAGATATCTGAGCACAGGAGGAAAGGGAAACCAGGAGGAAGACGGAAAGGAAGGATGGGAATGAATGAATGGCGGAACAGAGCAACAGGGAGAAGAACATGCTGAAGTAAAAAGCTAAGAAAGGATGTAAAGGGTATGGAACAAAACATGGAAAGAAGGCAAGAAGCCAGGGGAGGAGAGAGAACGGAAGACGGACTGCTCCAAAAAGAACCAGACAAGAAAAGAGGGAAGGAAAGACAAAGAGGACTTGAGGAGCCAGCAAAGAAAAGAGAGGGAGTTCAAGGATGGGAAAATATAGAGTGTGATGGAAAAGAGAAAAAAACTGTGGAAGGATTTTATGAAGCCCTGGGGAAAAGAGATAGATAGCAATAGGTGGGAAACAGGAAATTAAGAGAAGGGGGGAATAGGAGATGAGGAAGATAGATAAGAAATGAGGGGGAAAGAGGGAGTGAAGGAGGGAGAGACAGAGGGAGGGAAGAAGGGCAAAGCATGTGGAGATCAATAGCGATTAACTTGAGAGAGCGAGGTAGGAATCCGGTGAGGATATAAGCTGGGACGTACAACTGTGGGAGATACCATCTTAATCATTACCGGGGGTTGGGGTGGGGGGTGGGGGGGTATTTTGGAGATAATGTAACCATTGGTGTAGCGTAGCACTTCATTTTTACATTAGGAGATACACACGTGAGGAAACATTTGGAGCGCGTGCTTCCGTTGTTTTTCTCATTCTGCCACCATCTTCCTCACTCTGCCCTCCACCTTGGTACGGTGTCGATCCAGTGTCCTGAGTGCTCCTACACTTGCTCGTTCCACCTCAGCAATGCTTGATGCCCCCCCTTTCCCCAACCTAAACTCCTGGGACCCCATAAAGCCAATCGTCACTGCATATCAATAACCTAATTAATTAGACGATTGATCGGGGGAGTTTTACTTGTAATGTCCTGTACCTGGCTGCAGTCTTTGAAGTTTACCCAACATTTATCATTTTAGTCGCGTCCCGATGGCTCAAAGTCCTTAAACAAAGCCCCATTAGAAAAGTTAGGGCTCATCTCTGATTTGTCTTGTTACTGATATCTGAAAATGTCCTCATCCATACATTTCCTCACCCATACAGTGATATTGCCAAATCTTTTCGTTTAACCATGGCCTGCATGAAGAGGCAGCTCCGGGGAAACTGTTCAGACTTCACCTATTTCGCTTTGCTCTGCAAAGCTGCTGCTTATCAGATCAGTCGTACTTTGATTCCCCCCCTCCGCTCATCCCACTGGGTTTCAGTGCAAACAGCCGACGTTTCCCCTGCGTAAAAAAGCAGCGGCTGTGATGTTCCTCCGCAGTACATGACAAGAGCCAACCCAGCAAACCACGAAACTCGTTATCATCTCATCTGACCTCACTGAACTCATTACCTCCTAAGCTGCTGGGCTCTAGGAGCAAAGTCTCCCCGGGTAAGAAAAACTTAACAGCACCTTAATAGTATGTGGGAAACACTTGATTAAACTTCCATTCATGCATGTGATTGTAACAAAGCGGCATCACTGTGGGAATCGCCCCCGATAAACAGACGTGGAGATATTTTGGACCCCATCTTCCCCTGGGTGTGTCGTTACAGCTGCCTTTTACTATGTCCCACTGGGAGGACAGACTTATATGTAATATTGAAGAGAAGCAGACTGGGTGGGAATGAAATATATATCGGGGAGATACGAAAAAAGACAAAATGAGAGAGATGAGACAGAAACAGAATGAGGAGATGGAGAAAGATGCCACACATCACCGATCTGTCATTCAGGATAGAAACCGGTGGCACGTTTTGCAGATGGATGTGCTGATTTCAAAGTGAGACAACAATACTTTGCAACGGAGCAGGCCAGTTCGACAGCATCTGCAATTAGTAAAGATGTGGAAGATGCTTTCACTCCCCTCGTACATCCTCCCTCATGTCATTTTGAAAACACGATCCCCCCATTAGGACTTCTAATTGAGAGAGGTTAATCAAACGCCCTCCTCGTATTTCTGTCCTCCCGGTTTAAAATAGAAGCTGTTACACACCAATCACGGCCCTAATTGGACATGGTGTGATTCAGGATTCACATGCTCATACACGCACACACACACACACACACACACACACACACACACGCACGCACACAGACAGTTTCATATACACATAGACAATCTATTTTAAAAAAAATTCTCCAGCAATCAAGGAGTTGTAACCATTTATCCGTGTGATTTTCCAAAAAGAGGATTTTCAGACAGACACGCGCAAGCCACATGCACACACACAGACACACATACACAGACACCCGCACACACTGGTGAGCTGGTTTGTGGCTAATTGGTTCGCCATCAATTGCTCTGATTGGTCCCTTAATTACACCGGGCAGTGTCCAGTGATTTGCACAGCTGCACAGTTATTCATCATTCAACACACACACACACTCACACACACGCACACACACACACACTCACACACACTAGTGTCACAGGGCTGCATTTATAACTCCTTTCGGTCGACAAATGGGGGAACAAAAAGTCCACTTTATCATCTATAGATATATACAATATAGAGAAAAGTGACTCTAACAAGCGCTCTGAACACGTTTCATGACATGTGCTCCAAATTTACCCACAATGCACTTCGGCTCTGGGACATGTGGCCGTGCAGCGGACGCCGGAGAAGCGCATCCAAAAATACTCCACCTGAACTCAACATGCGTACAGTCAGTTTACGCCCGGCGCGCAGGTATTTCCCCCCAGCCTCCATCAACTCTGCCTACATCAGCACACACTCATATGCCGGCGCCCGCGCAGCGCCGCGGATATGAAATATAAATTTGAGAGTGGCAGATGAATAAAAGATGACAGCGGGGGCGATGCGGAGCGACCTGCACTGTCATACGTTACTACAATCAAACCTTAGCCGGGGTTTCCTCCCTCAGCCCAGGCGTTTGAGGGGAACGTGTCGGAGCGCAGCTGGGCCCGTTTCCTCCGAGGACTCTCACTCTATCTTTAGTCTCCGACCCTCTGCTCCGGTCTGCCTGGCTGTCAGGTAGCTAAGCTACACATCCGGCTTGATCAGAGGGTTTTTTTTTTTTTTTTTTTTAAGTGCCCGAAGGCTCGTTGCAGCAACACTTTTGTCTCAACTGCAGGACCCGAGTACGGTCATGACTCCAGCCGCTTTCATCACTTTGAGCCACGGAGGAAAAGCTGTTGACTTGCATTAACTTTTGCCTCGGGGTCTTGGAAGTCCAACCCAATGTGGAGGAACTTGATATTCATTATTATGCTTTAGCTGTGTGTGATAAATTTCAAGACATCACTGTTGCACATACTCTTTATAACAGTGTAGTCTGCCACTAATTAATGAGCATTGCTTCATGACAGGCTCCAGTTCCCCCCACCCCAACACCAGTCTTTATGCTATGCTATGCTAAGCTAAGCTAAGCTAAGCTAACTGGCCAGCAGCTACTTCCTCATCACAGACAGATAGGCTCACAGCAAGAAGGTCCCCAGTATGAATCCCGGTCAGGGGACTTCTCTGTGCAGAGGGGGCATGTTCTTCTCATGAGTGTGTTTGTAAACACCCCAGTGTCATCTCAGAAAGAAAAAAAAAAAGGATGTTGAGGTCAGTGAGGCCAGAGACCAAAAGTGTGACCATTGGGCACTAAGCAGACAACATGATAACAAACAAATATGTTCTTTAAGATGAAAAAAGGAATATCACAAAGACTTAATTCTTAAGGTTTTTAAGGTTGCAGAGGATTTCTTTGTTTTTTATCATACAGGACTAGGTATATTGAGTGCGTCACAAAACAATAATATTAAATAAAAGAAAATAGCATGGATATTGAAATATCCATACAAAGAAATATAAAGGAATCCAACCACGGGGCACTAAAAGTAATATTAAAATATATGGATTTCAGCAATATTTGCTGTATGTATTATTGAATATTCCTCTGCGCAGGAGATTTATTTTCTTCAGAATAAGAGAAGTCGTGTTGAAAAAAAATCACCCGGTCAGCACATCTTTATGACAGAGTGAGACGTAACGCAGCGGAGCTTGAGCTCACGCCGTTATTGTTCCCGGCATCGTCAGATCAGACCGTAATCCCACGCAGCTCCTTGTAAACCTCACCAACTCTGTTACGTCAGTAAAAATGACATGTTGACAAAAAACAAGCGAGTCTTAATTCCCGGGCTGTTTGGGAAAAAGATTAGGAGAATTCAACATCTGTCATTACGTGAAAGATGGACAAAAGAAAACCTCTAATGAATCAAATCATCACCGTCGTCTGCTGGCGTCCGATGCCAGTGACGTGTCAGGGGAGAGAGGCAGAGAGCGGCGGATGAAGCGGCGGAGCGAAAGGAGGAAAGATGGACGCGGATTGAAGGAGACGCTCAGAGGGGATCAGGTTGACAGGCGACCGTGGCTTTTGCATGTATGTGCGATTCAGCCTGATGGACCCATCTGGTCGCCCGATAGAAGCTCCGGGGCTGATCTGAGTTTTAATGACGAGCCACTGGACACTCTGACCCCAAACACATTCATCCCGGCGCTTACAGTTCAAGTCGGCGCAACAAATATAAACCTGCGAGGCAAAGGTTATTTTTAATGTACTGCACTCTGCTTCATGTCGAGATCCTCCTCGCATACTGAATTATGGATTCTATCCACACGCCCTAATGGAGACTCCTCCTCTCTCACTGACTCTATCCCCGCGCTGTGAAGCCTGCATAACGCCTGGATGTGTGTGACGTGTGTGTGTGTGGCTCGCATTAATGACGGCGCTAATGTTTCTTTATTATGTAGAGACAATTGCCTGGTCATAGCTGAGTGAATTAATGAATAGACGGCTCCACGTGTTAAAGAATGAATAGGTGGAGGAGACAAGAGAAAAGCAAATAAATGAGTGAGTTAATCTAGAAATCATTGTTTTGATGAGCGCACTGATAAATAACAAAAGTATAAGAGAATTGATGAATCTATGAATGAAAGGTACATGAAGGAACTGTAAAGTTTTCCAAGTAGTGAAAGGCTGAAAAAAGAAAAGAAAAGGATGAATAAATGATCAGTAAAGAACAGTGACAAAAGCTCAGCTTGAATAACATGCGTGACCGCATGTCCCAATCCAAATTCTAGCTGCCTGGGTTTAGTGAGTGTGTCTGGGTGTGGTGAACTCTCTCTCTCTTTCTCACACACGCACACACACACACACACACACACACACACACACACACACACACAGCATTAACATCTGGCAGAACATCTGCCTTTCAACAGCACGAGAGAGACAGAAACACCATGGACAGACACAGAGGTTACAAATCTGACCCTGGCTGTTACAGCATCAGGCAGAGTTACTTTCAACACATCAAAACTGAAACTGTAACTGGATAAGTGTTTATTTTGGAGGCAGCTTGGATTATCATAGTGGCTGCTGAGGCCCAGTCACACACTGGAGTAACTGGGAAGATCACTGGTCGTGGAGTGTCTGCACAACTGTGACTGCACCCTAGATCTCCAACGCTAAAACACAAAAAGAAAAAAAACAGAAAACAATAATCGACCCAGAACTTCATGCAAATCTTCCATTTAGTTGAAACTGAACAAATAATGACTTAGTCTCAGCTTAGCCACATGATCCAATAATCACCTGATTCATGAGTACACTAAATGAGAAATAAGTGCTTCAAGTACCGTGCCAAGATGAATCAATGCACAAAGCAAACAAAACGGCAAACATAATTAACTCCCCGCGTAATAATTTACTGATAATTAATTCATTTTGCCGTGTGCTCTCCTCTAATTTAAACATTTGGTTCTAGTTCCCCGTGAAGCTCTCCGAGCATGCGGGGTGCCGCAGAAACACAGTCGCCCGGTCTTGACAACAGAACGGCATCTATTTGTCCAGATTGAGTCGGTACGGGCGCCCGGCTTTTCTTCCTGTGCCTGGGGATAGCGGCGCTGTGGCGCTGAGACAACTATTACAATTACTCCAAACAAATCGCAAACGTGCGCTCGCAGACCCGTCCTGCACAGCGTGGCGCTACTGGAAGAGGAGCCAAAAACACAACTGCCTGCTTGCTTGACTTTTTTCTTTTCTTTTTTTCCACAGCCCATATTTGAAAATGTCACAGCGGGACAAACGGGGCTGCATTAAACAACATTAATAGTGGCCACACTCCATCTGTGTTTGCCAGATGCAGAGGCCCTCGCACATGCTGAGTCACTCTATTACTTCCTGACAGCCTTCAGTAATCTTTAATATGCTTAGTTACACCAGCCTCTCTGAAGCAAATGAAATATTCATCGTGGTGGTCATCGTTCTGCTGCTGTTAAAACCGACTGTTGGACGGCAGCAGTCATTAAGCGTCAGTCGTTCACGAGTTTTGCATCTTGTTATGCTGCAGCCGGCAGCCACTAACATTTGGCGTCACTTCAGATGCTTGTTTCTATTTAAAATGACTGAAACCTGACAGATCCCTTTTAAAATATGCCGTGGTGCTGCAAAATATGCAATGAAGTTGGTTCAACCGACATGAAAGGAGATCCTACTCCCCACACCTCTTCCTCATATCATTCCAATGAATCAGCTCTGGTGAGAAAAATATCTCGACTTCTTTTTTAACATGGACACTCGCTGGAGGTGAGGAACCACAGTAGGGTTTATAAATTCCTCTCATTGTGTCGAATCGTAGCTTATCAAAACCAAATCCCATAATAAAGAGTAAAATTGTTTTGAAAAAATGACTCCACCGCATCACGGACAATGGGTGAATGGCATCAAGTATGTATTTATGTGTGTATTCACCTAAATGCTAAGCACTGTATGCAGTATTGTGTGCTCTATGCTATGACAGTTTTCCTAAAATTATTCTTCTTTTATATGTATTGGCATGTATTTGCCAATACATGGCCCCCATTAATATTCATTATATTGTCTTTGGAGCAAAAAAAAAAACATGCTTTGGGAAAAATAAAGTTTTTCCTATTCTGGTTTTGATACAGCAGGAAGTGGGAGCACAGACGCAGACAGGGGGTCTTTTTTAGGGCATGGGGCCGTGACAAGCAGCAGTCTCAGGAGAGGAAAGTCAGACAAATTAATGGTGAGGGCAGAATAAGTACAGCTGGAGCAGCGCTACAGGCTGTGCGTGTGTGCATATGTGTGCGTGCGCCTGTGTCTAACAAGGGTGACGGGCCGGCCTCTTCTCACAGTGCGAGGTTTAAAACGGGTATGAGGGACGCACACGCAACCAAATCCAACCACACGAGCGATCCTTCCTGCTCCACCTCTCACATTGCCATGCTGCACAGGCACAGGCTGTTTGCAGGAATCACATCTCCTGTCGCACAGTTCAGCTTTATTGAACGCTGGGCCTTGTTTTCATTGTTTTGAACGCAATCTGTAACAAAATCACTGTATTACGGTGAAATGAGAACAGGCTCTCATCGATACTTTCATTTGGGAGACTATCAAATGACAAGGCCGACAGGGTGGAACCTGAATCGACATCTCTGAGCAAACAGCGCAGCAGCAAACAGCAGTTTCAAAGCAACATGTTTCCAGAAAGAGATGGTAGAGGCCAAACAAGGAAACAAGATAAATAACAATGTATAACATGTGCAAATAAGGAACTGGTTGCGAACAGATTAACCAAACTATCCACCTTCGGATTTTATTACAATCTATTGTATTTCTTTCCAATCCTGCCACTAAACAGCCAAAAGGAAATCTATTTTTAAGATAATTACTGTATGGAAAGAAATGGAGGACAGGAAATGAGAGGAATAAAGAGTACGGTTGTAAACTTGTGTGTTCCAGAGGAGTTAAGGGGTGTTTGAGGGACCATGGAGCATACAGAATGGAAACTGCAGGCCCCCTTATGTCACTGCATAGGCGCATGTATGTTTAGTTTGCACTGCAGCCTACACAAACATGTGCTCTAGACCAGACGAGGGTTATTTATGTGCAACACACACATACACACACGCATGCACACAAATCTGCAGTCTTTCGAGCTATTCAATTACACAAATTGCTTTGCTTCGGTTACGGTCCGTTAAGTTTTCCTACAGGCAAATGACATATGTTTGCCAACATGCCAAGAACTGTACACACAACACACACACATGTACTTACACAACGGCTTAGAAGACAGCTGGTCCACTGACCTGTGTTATGTCATGACCTCACATAAGAGACACTCACACACACTTGCACTAACGCTTACTCTTGGTAAGATTCCAGTATGCATGGAGACAAATTGAGCGGACGACATTATGCCGCGGTGCGGTCTTCTTCCATAGCTGCGGTGATATCGCATCGACATTAGCCTGCCCCTTGGCTTAACCCGATTCCCGCTGCGACTGTCAATGTAATCACGCTTTACTTTATTGTTCTCCAACGCAGCCACGAGGGCTTTTCCGCGCATACCTAGCTCGGATTACGTTACGCAGCCTAACATTTCTTGTCAAGCCTTGTTAAGGCCTGGTTCTGTGGAGGAACAAAGAGGGCCGGACGGAGCGGGCAAAGACTTATTTATCTGCCTGGATCTGACTGTAAAGGCACGGAGCCGAGCTTCTTAATGGCTTTCTGTTGCTTGGTTTCCCAACACAACTTATTGGCATTTAGCCTCCCGCCTTTGTGGCTTTCCTGCACCTCCTTGTCAGCGTATGGACAAATAACAATCCTTCTGCACTCCCCCACACTCACACACACACACACACACACACACACACACACACACACACACACACACACACACACGTTGTTATTGCATCCTATTTGCTGATAGTCTGATGTGAACGTTGCATGATATGCGAGCGGGACGCTAACGGCGAGAGGGAAAACAGCACATTTATCGCTTTATCGTTACTGGGAACAGTTGGCGAGGCACAAGCATTCAAGCTCTCTCATGCACGTGCACACACACACGCACACACAAGCCCCCTGCTCCTATCCACCTGCCACAGTTCAAGGGTGAGCCTATATCCTGCGGAGATGTGTGCCTGCCTGGGATTAAGTATATTATGTGTGAGAGTTATGAATGTGAAAACACCATATAGGCTCATGACAGCCTGTGTGCGTGCAGCAGAGGTCCAGCAGCGCTGCAATCCTGCTTACAGTGTGCTGCTTTGAAAGAGAGAAGTATTACAGAGAGAGAGAGAGAGAGAGAGGGAGAGATAGAGAGAGAGAGAGAGCGGTGGTAGAGACTTGCAGAAATGTCAGAGAGATTATTAGAACCACGAAGAGAGATCTGATAGTGCTGATTCAACAGAAAGCTATGAAGTTGGTGAGTCTTCAGAGGGAGGCAGCGCTGCAGATTGGAGGATGAAGAGAGAGAAAAGGGCAGGAGGAAAGAGAGGGATGGGACAGAGGTTAATGACGGATAGAGAGAGAGGGAGGAAAACGACTTCTTTATTTTCCAACAGCACTGGAAAAAGTGACCGACCGAAACATGTGACAGACCGAAACGACAATGTCTGCTGTACCTTCGATTGTGGACGAAAGGAAAGTTGCTGGAATTTACTGTTGCAGAAGAAGAGGCTGAGAACCGTGCGTTACAAACACAACGTCTGTTGGCTTCAGGATTATACTGTTTTTAAATGATGTACACAGAAAGCCTCACAAAACCTTGTGCTTTGAAATAAGCCATAGCTTGTCAAGGTTGAGTGAGGATTCGATGGGATGCCAAACCAAACAGCAGCAACTGGCTGCGGCCTGTATTTGATGACCTATAACTAAACAATACATTCTAAACACAGTCTAGCAGGAATAAAGTGAAAGTAAACAAAAACAGATGCATGTATATATTGTTGAACAAGGACATTAAATGCACCATGTAAAAAAAGAAGACTAAATTGAGCCAATGTCGCGTTGTTGTTTGTGCTCAATGACACATGGCACTTTTTTGGCAAAAGTTTAGCTATTAAATCGTGAAAAGAGAAACTCAAGCTCATTCTCTCTCTGATCCTCTCTCTCTCCCTACCGCAACTTTTATTCATTCATTCTACGGCAGATGAGATTAACTTTCCGATTTGGAAGTTATCAGTTCCATTTGAGCGCATGCCAGTGCATTAGCAGACCTACGGCCAATTTGTCCACCTAGCCGGTGTACAAACACATAAACCAGATGTCTGGTTCATTTAATTGCCTGATGACACCCATTAAAGCCTTCAAATCTGTCTACTGCAGAGTGAACCTTTAACATTGAGCATGCCATGCTTACTGGCTAGTTAGCTTTGCCAGCCCCACTCCCCCCCCACACCCCAAACAAGAGGGTAAGAAAGAGGCTGCAACTCCTTCAAAATGGCTATTAGGTCCGCTGTCCTGCGCAGGCTGAATCAGCTGCCAGGATAATCACAGTTTGTGAGCGAATTTCATTAAACGCATATGCAATTTCTGGTGCATTGCTGAAGCACGACATAATCCAGCCAGTGTGCTGAGAGAACTGGAAACATGTAAAAAGATGAAATTACACGGGAAATCATTTTAGGCAAAGCACTTTTTTTTTTTTTTTTTTACCGCAAGTTGGTTGTATAGCATTTTCATGGCCAGGCTTTCCTACAAATTGCAGGCTGAGCGAGCGAGCGCTGAGCTTATCGCGTGCTCCCTTCCTCCTTGTTAGGGATGAGCTTTTGAGCTGAGAGACACCCGTCTACAGCAGGTACTGCATTATGTAAGTCGCTGGTGGGACATGATTAGCAATGATAATCTTATGTTGGAGAGAGAGGGCGAGAGACAGAAACAGCTGGAGGAGAGAGGAAAACCACCGACGGAAAGCTCTGCCGTCTGCGAGAGCAAATAACATTTAGATGCTGTTCCACTGCGGCCAAAACAATAATGGAAGCATCCAGACGGTAACAAAAAACTCCACTTCCCACAGCGGAGCTCTGAACAAATGAGAATGTGGTCAAATCTGCTCGACGACCGCTCTGCTGTGGGATGTGCAGCACGCACCGCATAAAAATGTTACACACCCAGAAAAACTGACACACGCATGAAAGAATTCCCGACAACAAAGCCCAGATATTTCAGATATTCCAGGGCAATAATAAACCAATCCGCAGTGAACATGTGCATGTGTGTGTGCATGTGTGTGTGTACCCTGTTAAGGAGGTTATACTGTTTATCTAACTCCCGTACGATCACCTATTTTGTTTCCATCTTTCGGCAAACGCGCACGCACACAAGCACAGTTTGAAGTGCAGCTTTATGCTGAGCACTGTCACTTTTCTCTCATTAAGATCCAACATTAGCAGCTTAATAGTTGTGCTGTGCATGAAACTGCAATCGTGCACATGGTGTGCGCGTGTGCATCTGGTAAACACCCAGTGCGCCCCGAGAATTAGCATATTAGAGGTCAAAGCCATAATAAACTGAGTTGGCTTGAGGGTGTGTGTGTGTGTGTGTGTGTGCGTGTGTGTGTGTGGGTGCTTTTTTAAACCCTCCTCTGATACTGAGTGTGCTTCAAAGATCTGGGCCTACAGGAAACTGTGTGTGTGTCCTTACGTGTGCATATGTGTGTTACTTAACCTGACGCTTGCTCCCTTGTTGATGATACACCTATTGCATCAGACATACACACATACCGCACACCCATACACACACGCACACACACACACACACACAGAGACCAAATCCAAGCCTCCACGCATGCTCACGTACACACAAGGACTCTCTCCCAGAGGAATTCCTACCAGCTGTTATGGAAAAAATGTTGTTTTGAAGTGACGACACGTCGCTGCAGTCTGCTATTACGTGGTTAGCTTGTGGCTAACAGCAACCATGGTCGTCTCTGAGGAACGCCAGCCATTCCTGTTAAAACAGCTTTACATCTGTCTGATGAAGGCTTCGCGTTGCAGCGACTGTAACCACAGAGACTGCGGTCAAATAATTCAAAGATATCGAAAACAGAGAAGCAGATGTTAAACATATCTCAAGCCAATTCTCACATGTTGATGAGATATGAACAGGTGGCGCTCATCTACTTTGTATACTTGTTTATTTGAAAATGTGGAAACATGCCATGGCCACTGATGTAGTCTTTAAACAGACAAGTAGTCAAAGGCAAAGGCTTTGACTTAAAAATCTTAATTATGTCGATGAAATTAATAAATAAATCACCGCAAGCCTGTAAACAAGACAATGGCCAAATCCAATTTCCTGTCCTCCACTCCCACCTGTATCCAAATTGCGCCACACACCCAGACACACACCCACGCACACACACACATGCTCAGACATCGCCGTAGGTAGGTACTATTAATACGTGGCTGAACCAGGACAGTGGAAGTGGGGAACGGAAGCAGGCCGGTATCCGCTGGGAAACAGATCGCTGCCCCCCTTTTAACCAGCATACTGCTGGGAATATCAGCAGGAATGACCAGCGGGAATAACGAACGGGAAGGCCGCTAACTCCCTGAGAAAATCTGTGACCTAGACGGAGCAGACGAGGTACATTTTCACACTGAGGCGACACCTCCTCAGATTGTCAGTCAAACGCATGCAGACAGCTCCAGACACAAGCTTCGGGTCATGAATCAAATAGAGCAACTCAAAATTGATCAGTGAAGAGCAGAAAGGAGGTAGAGGAACAGATGCAGAGGCATGAAGGCAGAAGAGCTAAAAAAAGGAACAGAGTGAAAAGGATCAAATAATAAATGTGAATTAACACAGATGGAATAGAAGCGAAACAGAATGAGAGATGATGTGAAAAAAAAACATTTCATGGATATTTAAAAGCAGCGAAGGGGGAAAATATGGGATTTCAAGAGTGAGGAAGAATGAACTTTGTCAACTGCGATAGAAAACAAACCTGTTGTCCTGCTCCGTCTGTATCCCTGTGTGTGTGTGTGTGTGTTATGACAGATGTCCTACCATGCTGCTTCCCAGCAGAGGACGGGCTTAAAGTTCATTAGGGAAGGTCTCTTGACATTCAGTCTCTGATACGAGACACTTCTAAAACACCGAGGACTGCTGGTAGGATAATAAATACAAACCGGATAGCTGTGTCCGTGACCCCAGACTCACTGAGCCCACCTTAAAAGACCAGTGCGGGTGCAACTCGTACTCACTCTCATTTTCTAAATGCCATATGCAGGGAGAATAACAGGACTTTCTGATGTCTTATTGCTCTACAGCTTGCAAGAGGCCAAGTGACGCATTTCATCGCAGACACTTGACTGCTGTCGCCCACAGCAGGAAAGAGAAAGTTAAAAACCAGACTCTGCTGAACTCGTTGTCCACTCTTAATGAACAAATTTAACTTGCGTGATGAGAGTTAAAATGACCCCTGGGAGGCACAGAGAGCTACAAAGCCAGAACCGGAGACACAGAGCTGTGTGTATTTAACATTAACCTACGAACTCCATTGTATTTAATAGTTGCCAGAGTGTAATTCACTCTGTAACCACCTGAGACCTAAACAGGACCTTCTGACTCTGCATTATAATGAAGTGAAACTCATCGTCCATTCCCTCTTAAGTCAATGCAGACATGAGTGGTGAGGCCTGGGCTCCTGGGACCTGCACTCATTAAAAGGCTTGCAGTCTAGTAGAACCTTTTGCTTTTTCTACTACACATTAGGACCACATATAGTCTCTGTGGGGGCTAATAAAGAGTAGAATCGGCATGGTAGAACTCTATATTAGAATCCCATACTGTATTGATAGTCCACAGGGGCCCCACAGGGCTAATCGTACCTCAGTACCTTCTACTGTCTTTGTATTTGAATTACAGGATTTAACAGATCGACCCTTCGCTTTGTCACAAATGTCTAATTAAAACCTCTTGAACTTCCAGTTGTCTGCGCACCAAGTGATCGAACCACTTGTTACATGACATTGCAACCTTCTGCTGTCTCAATGGTGGCATATGAAAATATCACAACCTCCCGCCTGCTCCCTTAACTGCATCTACTGAACATTACAACCCAGTGCTGCCTCCATTGATCACCAGCCAGTCGGCACAATTAGTAATTAACAGACACCGCAGGAGAATCTACGGGCAAGTAAGAGTTTCTGCCAATTTCATAGATTCTACTGCGCACTGATCCTCCCCGCTGAGTCTGCTGAGATGTAGAGCCTCCCGCTGACCTCAAAGTCTACAGAAATGCTAGCACATCCCGCTTTTGTCACAGTATTTTAATGAAAACTAGAACCTTTCTCCAAAGAGGCCATTGATCTCCTAGGAATCTACCAGGCACTGGAACTTATCTTGGGAAACTTCCCTTCTTTGTCTTCACTGACCTCATAGAGACACAACCTGCTGCTGTTGGCAGAGACGTTTGCAAATCTTCTCCCTTTATCTCCAAGGAGTCCACAGAAACACTGGACCTCCCACTGTCTGCAGGCTTCTAGTGAGTAATACAACATGATGCTTTTCCAGCAGTGTCCCGAGAACAAGGACAGTGTGCTGTCTATATGAAATTCTTAAAGATATGAGACATCCAAGTTGTCTCCATAGACTCAAGCAAAGCATCATCCAACCATGGGGAAGGCACATAATTTTAACAATTTCCCAACCTTTCTTCTTTCCTTTCATACTGCTTTACCCTCAATTCTCTCACGTCCTGTTGCATTCTTTTATGCTCTGCAATTTACCTCCATTGGGTGTATGTAAGCTGTGTGTGCGTACCTTGCAGATTTCCGGTGAATGAACGCCAGCCCACTGCATGTGTTACTGCTCTCCATCTGACAGCCAGTGTGCTGGGGAGAGCTGCAGCCCCTTATTGATTTCCGCTTTCGATCCACTTCACGCATCCAGGAGAGTTGAGGAGGTGAAGAGGAGTCTGACTGACAATGTGAATGAGCAGGAAGACTATGGGGATGACAAGAGCCCTATAACTACCCATCCATCCATTATCTTACCCGCTTTACACCCAGTGGTAACACGTTGGTCTGCTGATGCCAGCGCAAATGGGGCGAAGGCGGGGCACCCTACAGTCTGGACAGGTCTCCAGTCCAATACACACACTCACACCTGGGGGCAATTTACAGTCTTCATCTCGATACATGCTTTTGGACAGTGGCGGGGAAACTTCTTTCTGTGAGGCAATGTCACGTGGCCAAACAACTTTAAAACTTTTGAATCACAACCATTTTTCCTTGTCAGGTCCTATGGACCTATGGACTCCATCGATCCAGCAATATTCTTAGCCTGACTTATCCCTATTCTGCACGCAGAACGTAGAACGAGTAGTCTTTTACAGAACACACGCACACAATTTACTCTCAGATTTATGAATTCAACACAGAAAAGTTGGTCCAACTCAGGTCTCAGGAGGCAACAATGCTAAACCACAAAAATCACTGTATTGGCCTGCACACCTACAATCATGACAAAAACAGCTTGCATGTTGTTACTAGAGACATACCTTATGTGTATTGCAGATAGGAATATTTGAGTAGATTTTATGTGATTTAATCGGAGGATCGGGGAGGATGAGACTGCAGCTTCAGTCATTAGCCCAGTGACTTTCATAGTATTTGACATCCCGGAGGATGATGGATGAGGATGAGATATTTAAAACAACCTGGAAGCCTCAATATGAAACCTGAATGCTTCTAATCGTGTCGATCCACAAGGCCCACTTTCGTTGGAGTTTAATTTGAATACATTATCTACCATTAGGGCGGGGGAGGGGTACTGCGGGAGAGACAGTGAATGTGTGTGTGTGTGTGTGTGTGTGTCTGGATGGTGAGTAATGTGGAGTAGAATGCTAGGCCTGCTGCCGTCTCCGATAACCAATGATGGAGGAGAGCCCTGATCAATAACAGCACACACACACACACACACACACTCACACAAACACACATTCTTTTCCCTCTTTTGACACACACATTTTTGCAGACAAACACACACGCACAAAAAGATGCACATAAAGATGCACACACATGCACAATGACCCCTGCAACTCTTGTCTTTTTTTGAATGCTTGGGAATGGAAACATTCCAGCTAGAGAGTCCCCAGGGAGAGAGTGAGAGACAGAGTGAGAGACAGAGAGGGATGGAGGCTCTGGGCTCTGCCACAGTCGGTAAAACGCTGGTGTTTGCTCAGACAGTGTGTAGAACCACATAGGTGGTAACTTCCTCCTCCTCCTCCTCCTCAACTCTGAAGTTACCTCCTTTTCCTCACCATGTTATTTATTATTCTTCTGTCTGTCCTGTCATGTATTATCATTCTATTTGGTTCTTTTTTTTCCTTACAATGTCAGTACCAGTCTTAAAATAGAGCGAGTCTGGTCTGGAAACTACAAACACTGCAGAACACAGACACATACACACACAGACACATACACACACACACACACACACACACACACACACACGCTGTGAAAGAGCCAGTGGAAATGAACAGCGAAGCACTAAAGGCAGTTTAGCGTTTTTCTGCGGCGTGGTAAAAGCAATAATCATAAGTCTTACTAATTGAATACCTGCAACAGCTTGTGATGCATGGATGTGTGTGTGCGTGTGCGTGCAAATGCTTTACGAGCTCCTTTTGTCACTGAAGGTAGCCTATTGAAGCGAGTGACAGGTATAGCCCTCTTTTCTCCGTTTTGGGAGACATTGTAAATCCGTGAAAACACAAAGGAGGTGTTTGAATGCATAGACGAGTAAAGAAAGAATGGTGGGAGGTAGAGAAAGATGGAAGGATATACAATAGGAGGGACTAGGGATGCTTCAGCAGCCTGTAGTGCTTTTCTACCCAGGGCTTCAGTAGAAAATCACAACAGCTGCAATAACCAATCAATTAATCCACAATCGATCAACTGATAAAACAAGTTGCTCATCAACAATTAGTTCAATTAGGCAGTTACAAAAAAGTCAAAATTCTCTGATTTCATCTGCTTAAACTTGACTATTTTCTGGTTTCTTTAGTCCTCTGTGACAGAAAATTGAATGTGTTTGAGGTGAGGACAAAAAAGCAGGCATTAAAGGACCTTATCTTTGTGAAACAGGCATGACAGATTTTTTCAGTTTCTGCATAATTTTGTAGATCAAACAACTTAATCAAGTTTACTTAACCAACTTACTGTAATCAACCATTTGCAATTAGGAGCCCTAACCACAATGATCAAATATTGTCTCCCACAGCACAGCATACAACCTGCAAAGAACTTATGGTGCTAAAGATATACTTTCCACTCACTGCCCCTCATATATTTTAGAACCATAAACCTGCTGCATTATAACATCTACTTGATAATTTTACTTGCACCATTTACTGCTTCTAAATCTGGACCGAGATCTGAGGACTGTTAAAAATATTTGATATGATACCAGCAGTTACATCGAGGACTTTATTTTTCCACAGACCGTTTTTCATTCTCAGACGGATGTGTCAAATATGTTAACTGGTAGGTCTAAAAAAAGAGATTTCACCTGAATTTACAGGGACTGTAAAAAAAAAACAAAAAGGGACGTTATGACCTGCAGAGACTGATGTAGCTGTCCAGTCGCTCTGCTGGATCAGTGCAGTTGACTGCAGGGCGACTTAACAAGGCCTTGTGTCACATCAGCAGTGATCGCTGACCCCCTTTCTCTTCCCCGCTCTCTCCCACAGGGTCATGGGATTTCATTGATCCACTATAAATTCTCATCACCCACTGGAGGACACGGAGAGAACTGTGTGTTATGAATGCACAGGTGCACAAAACCACACAGGACACTTGAGGCCACGACACATCAGCAATATCACAGTATGTGCAAGCAGGCATAGAAAACACAAGTCCGAGAGAGGTAAATAATGAGACATGAACACACACACACACACACACAGAGACAGAGAAACAGTGAGAGGACTGATGTCATTTCGAGTTTCCAGAGATGTACCAGAGGCCAAGTCCAACACAGCAGACTGGGAGAAATGATTTCAGACCCTGCTAATCACAGCTTTAATTACATATTCTGCTCTCTCTCCTTCTCCTTTCCCTCCCTTTAGATCCATCTCTTCTTGGCTTCAGTTTATGGCCAGACGTTTGTCACTCTGCCATCCTCCTTATGGCTTCCTCTCTCCCCCTCTCTGTGTGAAGCAATGGAAACAGGATTTTTCTGCTCAATCTTTCTTTCCACCACTTCTTTTTCATTTGCTCACCCCACCTCTCTCTCCCTCTTTCCTCCATCCTTGCTCACCTCTGCCTATAAGTCTTTGAAAATTCAGACATTCGGAGTTTGTGAGCAGCGCGTTCCTGTGTGCAACTGTGTACAAACCCACATCAAAATGACAAGTGCAGCCACAAATGGCACAATGGGGACAGTGCGCAGTTCCTTTTATTTATCTGCACATGGTTTTTAGGAGCCTAAGTAAGTGTATGAATGTGCATAGCCTCTGAGGATAAAACTCACTTCAATAATTTATACACTGCAGAGCTTGATCTCAGCCTTAACGCACAGAGAGATACAGTGAGGGGAACTACAGTCATGGCCGGAACTGCACACAATATGAATACACTGTACTGTATGTTTTCTATCCATCAAATGGATGCTAAATATGGCACCTAGGGCATGAAGTGTTTATTTCAGGTATAACAAAACAGATGACACCTCTCCCTTGCAGTATACAGAGACTATATAGTCTGAACAAAAGCCATGCTCACTCTGCGAGGCCAAAGCTTTGAGTGTGTTTTTCAACACGGTATGAACAGAAATAAAATACACACTGTTGCTGATAGTCTCCTGCAGGATCTGGAGCCGATTTACATGCAGACATTTGATCAGTGACCAGGAATTCCTTTTTCCCTCTCATCATGCAGGGGAAAGTAAAGCAGACAACCCTATTCCAAGTGGCATTGCCTCCTTCACATATTAAAATGTGTTTTTCTGTGCAGGATAATAAATAGGTTCAATATTTTCCCATCAACATTTGACTGAATGTGCTATACTGACGGCCTGAGATAGTTGGAAAACAGATCAGCAGAAAAGGAAAAAGTGTCTGTGTGTGTGTGTGTGTGTAAGGTGGCGGGGTTACGAAAAGTTTGATTTTACTATGCACTGAAAGTAGAGGTAGGAGCAGTGTGTGTAATGGAGGATTTGCTTTTCAAAGGCTTGGAAATTACACAATATACACATACACAGAGTGAGAGAGAGAGAGAGGAAGGAAAGAGAGAAAGAGGAGGAGAGAGAGAACTTTAATACCTTTACTGTAAATGTGTTAGATACACAGACTAAACACACCTCTCCCAGCCTTTCATATGGTTGATGAGACATGCCAAGCGCCAAGGGATGTAGCGCACACAGACACACAGACACACACACACACACACACACACACACACACACACACACGGGGACCTGTGTCCAAACAGCAGGCCATGGCTTGTGTCTCCCTGAACCTGTTTCTTCTCTGTGTGACATACAACAGACAGAGGGGCAACTGTAGGCCATTCAATGTGTGTGTGTGTGTGTGTAAGTGGGGGAGAGGGAGAGAGAGAGAGAGGGATGAGGGAAAGCAGTAAACCATTTACTGCTCTAAATTACCTGCTTTCTGGTGGTCACTTCAGCATGTGTATATGAAAGCAATTACAAGCAGAGACAGTAAGAGATGAGAAAAATCAGGCTTTGAAAAATGGCTAACAGTTGATTGGCTCGCTGTCCAGATATGATATTAGTAACAGGGTAATGGAAACTAAAACCATTCAAGCGAGAAGAGAAGTGTTTTGTGCTAAATGTTTATGTGCCATATTGGCTGTTAAAAACAAGGTTCACATTGATTTTTTTCCATTTCTCTTTTCTATCACTGGCTGATCAACAAGTCTTCCTGTCGCACGACTTCCTCTCCCTCCCCTCCATTCATTTATTTTAATCCCAACTTGTTTGTTTTATCCTTTGTTGATGCGGTGGTTTTGTATTGATTGTCATTTACTCCCACTTTCCCGCATAGCAGTGCCAACGATTCAGACCTCTCCGAATTTCAGGCTTGTTTTTCGAACCAAACTGATGAGAGACTCTCAGCCAGAAACACAAAAACATCAACATGTCAGAGACTCCCACGAACCACCAACACTGATCCGTGAGGGACAGAAGTCCAGCTGACGCATGAAC
Source organism: Karalla daura (assembly GCA_029224185.1). Taxonomy (NCBI): domain Eukaryota; kingdom Metazoa; phylum Chordata; class Actinopteri; order Chaetodontiformes; family Leiognathidae; genus Karalla; species Karalla daura. The sequence goes on from CM055200.1 coordinate 7,089,363, forward strand.
ATTTGATAAAAATAAAATATCCGAGGGTGAAGTCTTGATTAGCAGGGCTTTTTGCCCACTCAGTTCCACTCACACAGGCCTTTCTTAGATTTCCTTATTTGTTAACAAGAACCCATGGCAACAGCTCTCAACATGTCACTGACAGATGCACTGGGGTAGCACTTAATCCTGCCCTGAGCTCAATGAGAGACAGTTGAAACCACGGCTACTTCCCATTTCAGAGGTCTCACAAGACTCAGTATGTCAAAGGTCTAAATGACTGATCAGGTTTTTCTTTATTTAGACTCAAATTTTGGAATTAGGTGATTCTAATCTGATAATCTGATGTAATCTGATGTAAAGAGGTGCACAGGACTCAGTCAACCAAAGGCCACACCTTCCATCTTGTGGCTTCAGGTATGGGACACAAATGTGGGCTGTTAAGAGTCACAAATTGATGAATAGCAGTCTCGGTGTGAGATGCAGGGGACAAAGTATACCCAGAGATGCCGGCACACATGATGCATATCGGCCTGGATTGCTTAATGGCCCGTTACTGTGGCCTTCTGTCATTCAACATTGCACTGCACAGCGTATCTGTAAAAATACTCTACAGAGTGTTTCGTAAATGAAAGAAAATAACATCTATGTGTAGTTTCTCACCAAAATCTGTGTGTGCATCTTTGAGGTTTAGCTCCCTTGATGTGCCTAAACACCCCGCCATCAAACACCTGCTTCCAGTCTTGTTTGCTTGTTAGTATGCATGTACTATTCCACTTTTGCAATTTTCGAGAATTCACTGTCAGAAACACGTTCTCCTTATGTCAGCGGACCAACGGGGACAATCTGTGAAATATTTGATTCATTCAGACAGAAAGCCAAATGCTTTCAAGACTGCCACGGTGTACTGCTTCTTACGGAGTGGAGCGTGCAGCACGAGAGGCAAGGATGGCTGAGACAGAGAGAAAGTTCAAAGAGATCGCAAGAGAAGAGCTGAGAGCGATGAAAGATGCTAACTATCAAGGAGAGAAAGTTAAAAGGAGGGTAAAAGTGTGATAGAGGAAGACATTTGAGAGACAGTGAGAGAGAGATAGAGAGAGAGGGAGGGAGACAGGGAGGGAGAAGGAACACGAAGGGAAGGAGAGCCTGAGGCCTTTCTCTCCTGCTCTCTCGTCCTCCATGGCATCATGGGAGTCAGTGTGCTACATTAGAAACAGGATCAGCTGATAGCCTACATCCACCGCTGGCCTGACTCTGTTACAATGCCACTGCACAGCCCTGTCTTCCTTCATGGTGGAGTCTGGAAAACATACAGAGGTGTGATGGAAGTAATGACAGTGACAGCTGGAAGACTTAAAGATGTCCTTCACAACTGTGAAAACTCTAACTGCATGTCAAGAAAAGCTTTACCTCAACGCTCAGTGAGTTTCTCTGACAGTAGATCCCAGAAACAGCAGGTAAAAAAAAAATTGTTTGAACTAGTTTAGTGCAAATAAATCTGCTCACCTCACTTATTGTATATCAAAAATTACAAGACCTGAATAAGGACTATGCGATATGAAGGATTCTACAACAACAAAGGCCTTTTACTCAAACGGAACATAAAACAAGTCAACAGACATTTAAATAAACCCCACGGGCTGCAAACACACAACATCAAATCCACAGCTCCCTTTCCTGTAAGTCTGTGTCACTGTGTGTGTGGGCATGTGTGAGTTTGCTGTTGCTCAACGAAGATTAAAGACAGTTGTTATGGGCCAGGGACTTCATGAGGAGACGCAGAGAGTCCATATATTTCTATCATGAGGAAAGGACACAAGTGGTGCAACCTGGCTCCTGCCCAGTAATCACAGTTACTGAGGGAGGCAAGGTCCTGCTCTGCTAGCTTTTCTTAAGTGTCCCACAGAGGGTTTATTCCATTTGTCTTAATGAAAAGGTGAAATGTGTTCCAGGCTGTAAGATGCACAAGTAGCCACTGCACCATTTGGGTTCAAACCATTTGCCATTTAGCAAAGTTATGAGCAAAAAAGAGGGAAACATAGTAGCATTTTATGTGTATAGTATATGTATGGTATCACTGCGTCGTTCCCTCATTAGGTGAGATGGGGCTCATTTCATATGCAACAATAAATATATGGACTGAGTAAAGTGTCTTGGATGGAATTATTTTCTTCGCTGCAAATGTTTTGACTTTAATGGGGTTTTTTTTCTGCTTCAGAAGCTGAACTGAGAACTTTTATCAAACCTGCAGGTCCTGACTCATCAGGTGGCCATTTCCAGCTCTGATAAGCTCTGATAAGCTTTTTTTTTTTCAGGATCAAATGGCAGACAGGCAGTTTGTGACCCGCTGAGGAAGATGCAGCTGTCAAAGACCTAAAAGATAAATGAATGTTTCATTCTGGTAGTCAACAGGGTTTGCTCAACATCATTCAGTATAGCATAAAAGTTTGCAATAATTCAAGAGGATACAATTAGTTTTCTGTGTAGTACACATTAGTTTAATACAGCCAGGGAGCCACAAAGCAGCTAGCTTAACGCTCACTTGTAGCTACACAGACTTAGCAACACATTAGTTTGTCAGCTTAGGCCTTCCTCTCATCTCACGTACAAACACAAACAAGCATTGTGTTGTGCTGCAGCTTGTTCAACAAGCGGCTGAGCAACCCTCACTGGGGAACAGTGCGCTGCTAACACCAGTTCGCAGGCTACACGGTCAATTAGCTGCTCGGCTGCAGATTGTCAGACTTTACGCAGACATACCTACAAATGTCAGTTTGGCTGCTCTGCAGCAGGTGTTAGTGTGTCTTCACACTGTCACATGACCTGCAGAGCCAGGACACGCAATGCACTCTCAGTCTTCCAGACGATATCAGTCACACACACACACACACAATGTTGTCATAGCGATCTGCTGGTGCCTATTTTCAGCTCACATAGAGTTAAGAAATACAAAGAGGACAGGTCACCAGTCCATCACAGGACAAATACCAAGTCTCTCACTCATACCTAGGTGGACTGTGGGACAAAATCAAGGACCATTGTGTGGCTATTATTCTGCCTTTGTTCTAGGTTTAGGATTAAATAGGTCTGTGTTCCGGTCAGCTACGGACAGGTACTACCTCTTACAACACAAGGTCTTCAGATGTGATAAAAACATGCCTCTGTGTTGTGTGTGTTCTGGTGAAAGAGGCATAAAAAGCTTCCCTCTGTCAGTCTGTGAAGTCACGGATATAGATGCACTCACAGACAAACACACACATACACATTAACAAGGGGCTTCTCTTCCTTGACAGTCTGTTCATCCTATCATGGCTCGCCTGGGAGAAGCTTGTCACTACGGAGACAGGCAGCAGGGCCACCAGGGCATTGTGGGATATCTTAGTCCTCCAACATATAGACAACCTGCCATTCCTGATAGATGGAGGAGTGGATTTATTTGTCTCACTTCCTCTCTCTCTCTTTCTCTACACTTGACTCGCCCTTTCCATTTCATTCAACGTGTTTTGCCAGGCTGCCTCCCTTGTGTCCTTTCCTCCCTTTTATATGGTTCTTGCTCAAATAAATTTCATATATCAGGATTGCATATCCAATAGAGATGTGCATTTTTTTCAACCCACTCTGATAACTGATGGCTTTCTGCTTGTCAAACCTAAACCAATAGCAATAACCAATAACACTTTTAATAGTTTATATACACACCTGAGGTAAAGTCAGATGCAGTGAGTAAAGATGATCTTAACATTACAGCAAGGAGTGCACATACAGTAACAGTTGGTGAGAAACTCAGGAGAGATACTGCTTGGTACACCCTCACCAAGACCACATATACTGAGGGCAGCACTCTGGACTTGAACAAACACCTGGGCGTAAACTCACCTCCCGTGGTTGCCTCCAATCCAGCAAAAGGAGTGAGATCATATCGGCACATTTCTAGCAGCTCTCCTGGAACAAAGGTCGGATCCAGCATGGACAGCTGAAGCTAAAGGCCATTGACAGGAATGACTTGGAGCACCATCAAGCTCTGTCTGGGAGTACAGAGACCCGGGTGAGCTAATTGGAGAACTCCTGCGTCATGACACTGGTGTTGCTGGACGGGGACCCTTCTGGTGTGTGAGCCTGCTTGTTTGCATCCAGCCGACAGCGGTTTGGCTTTCCAAGGTCTACATGGTAGTCACACCCACCCCACCCCACTCCCCCACCCTGTTGGGTGAATGTCATCAGGCATGTCCAACTATTACACAAAGGGCTGCGTGGCTGCTGGATGTTTCTTTCATACCAAGCTGAAGCACAGAAGATTTGCCTTATTTGCTTAACTGATCTCAATCATCAGACAGTTGATTGGTCAAACTGTATACTCTTCAATAGTTGGTTGTAGAGTAGTTTGGACATGCCGGAGCAAAGAGAACCCCATTCATATATTTGATAGCGACGTGGGGCAGGTATTACTCTTTTATTCTAAATTCCTCATAATTGACATTTTAGGGATGCAAATGAGGTTTTGAGGTTGCAACATGCCGTTCCTCAGGCAGGAGTTTCCTTTGATTATATAATGGGTGCAATGACCTGTTTTGGTTTTAGAGCTGCTAGATACGAAAGGAATTTCAGTAGCCTGCATTTCCATGAAAAGTTTTGGTTATGATGCTTTTTGTGATTTTTGGGGATTAACCATAGTGATAAATAGAAAACAAGAATGAAACGGCTTTTAAAACACTTTAAACAGAGGAAACCCACATCTAATGCTGGCAGCCTGTTTCCATTTCATCATCTCAATGATCCATTTATTGTAAGTAGTCTCATGATGACCTCAGTGATGGAAAAACCTCATTCTCCTTAATCAGGTGAGCGGGCCGCCCCAGGCTATCCCTCGAGCATGTGACCCGCATTACTCACCATTCATCTCATTACAGACTCGCAATCAGCCTTAACTGACTAACTGGCACACCCACGTTCCTGTACATTCAGGAAGCACAGGGGGAGGGAAAACAAGAGATGAAAGGAAGCGTGATGAATACACGTCCATGAATGGATGATCATGTATAAATGGCAAGTCTTTGTTTAGATCATTTCCTGCCACAGAAATGTTCCTTTAACAGTTCAATGTGTACATTGTAGTGTCAGGCAGAAGTCTTGGCCAAAAACATTGTAATCGTTTAATTGTCGAAAACTCAACATTGCCTCTATATATGTTGTTTTTTCCAGGACACCATTGATCACTCCACGCGAAGAGACAGTTTTACTCATTGAAAGAAAATCCGAGCTCTCTTTCTCTCATTAAGATGGATCAGTGAGTGACTCCCTGCTGTCCTCACATTCAGAATCAAAGTCGCCGCTCAGACACGCTGTAGGGTGCTCAACACACACACACACACACACACACACGGAGGACAAATGATGGTAAACTTGGCTTCAATTCCTAAGCGACCGCACTACCGTAGCAATCATGTCAGCTCGGTGACATACAGTATGAGAACATGGAGACGGAGCTCACCACCAAATCCCTCCACTGAACGGCAACCGTAACATTATGTGCTAGGAGAGGCCGCGGAGAGTCTCCCAGCTGGAATTCCTGAATTATGCTGCTATTCCAGGGATCACGGGAGAATTCCGAAGGGTCGAATCCCAGCGGACCCAGACTGACATTTATTATTATGACTAATTTATCCGTCGTATATTTTTAGAAAGTGCACATATGCATTATATATTTACAGTGAAATAGCTTTCCAAAACGTACACAAAAACACATTTTAGCATGCTTCCGTCATGCTACAATCTCGGGCTCTTCCTTGCTTTCTTTTGCATGTTAAAGCTGCTTGTGTATTGTTGATTAGACTTAACAGACTGCCACTTTCACTCGCCCTGCAAGATTTCAAAGTAAGTATCCGGGGATGTTTTCTTCCATCGAACTGGAGCCAGAAGACAGTTTTTGACAGAAAGCTAAACATAGCTACAGCCAGTATCCCTTTTTCATAGACACTGATGTATGCACAACAAATTTGTCTACAGGGTTTTGTACACTTTGCGGTTTGAAGACCAGCTTGGGGGTAACGGCAATGTCAGAGAAAAGCTGTCAGTGCCACATCGTGACACGCAGATGTGACACGCGACAGTGTGGCCAAAAGGTCTCAAAGTGCCACGGCGGCGAGATCGTTTTCATCTGTGTGTTTGCCCACTGTCTCCTTTCCTTTTACCCCTGTGAGGAGTTTGAGCTTAAAGGGAGAGATGAAAAGGAGATATACTTTCTCGTTCTTGCAGACAGTTTGGAGAAGAGGCTGAATCGCTTTCATGCTCATGTCATAAAGATGCTAGAAACATGAGACATCACGTTAGCGCTGCTGGCTAAGAAACAGTGCCACAAATAACAATTTTTCACTTTGGGGTTTTTACGCATAATTAAAAAGATGAGCTCTAGCTTCGTATGAAGTCATATCAATCCTCTAATCTCACTCTGTGGGGAAAGCAGACATGCCTAGTTTCCAAAACTGCTTTATGATCCCCAGCTTTTAAAGTGACTGCCTCACTCCTACGTACCCATGGACTGTTTGGGTTTAGGGTCGGATTTAGGATTGAAACCAAACGTTTTAACGTGTGTTTAGTGCTGAGGATCTCAGATGGGGTTTCCTGATCTCTGCCTGGGATTTCATTCACCTCCGTATGGAACGAGGCAAAACCTTTGCCTATCAAAGTCATGCTGGATGTGCCATTGGAGGTTTTTTTCCCTTGTCATTCAGCTTCTTTTGAAGCTGACAAGGCCACATGTTAACGAATGAGGGGAAGCAAGCCGTCGTCTAGTGGTGGGCTTAGCACGGCACATCTGTTGAGTCAGAGTGTAAGTGAGGTCACCAGACATTTTGTTGCAAAGAGAGTGGTTTCCCTGTTGACCCTCACTCTCAAACACACAGACACACACACATACACACACACACACACCATCATCATCACTCACCGCTTATCACACAGCAAACACTCTACGATCTATTAATCGGAGCAGTTTATTAGATTGAAAACTGCAGCATAACCAAAAGCTCATTTTCCAGTCCATCCTGACATTTTAATGTTTTTGGATTAAACCATAGGTAGCTTGGCGCCTGTCACAGCCAGATTGTGTTGTTCTGTGCAGTGGGAGAGAGAACAGAAAGAGAGACCAGGATCTGAGTCATGCATGGCTGTTATTAAAAAAACAAACTCCCGACACCTACATGCCACAGAAACACATAGAAGAAGATGAAGAGAGCGCAGGATTGCAGAAACATACAGACATGTTATCCTTACTGATTTTTTATTTCATTATGACACACCTGTTGAGTGAACGGCTGAAGCTCTTGCAGACCCTCATAAAACATTTGCGAAAAAGGAAGGCAGCGTCTGAAAAAGGAATCAGGAGGAGAGATACAAGGGACCCTGCATATTTCTTTGGCCTGTCTGAGCCTGTGACAAAGCATCACATCCAGACATTGTCCCCATGCAAACTGGGACATCTTGTCATCATAGATTACATAGAAAATCTATCCAGAGGCATGACATGGCTTTTCCACCGTTGAGGAATATTGCTTCTTAAACCACAATCCACGAATGATTCTGGTTTCCTTTCTGCCACAGTTATGAGTTTTTTTTGTTGTTTTTTTTTTACCTCAAATCTAAATCAAATAGACCCTGCTATGTGGGATGGGAGAGATGCTTTGCACCAATTATAACCTGGGATTTTAAAGCTGAAAAGGCAACATGTCAACACAATCAAAGATTTTGGTTTCCTGCAGCTTTAAAAATAAATCTTTAAGCTGCCTTCATCTAAATCCCAGCTCATGACTGAAGTGGATTTAATAGGTGAAATCAATCAGAGATCAGAGCCTGGATTCTCCTGATCAGCTTGTTTCATTGGGAGAGCATGTGGACATAATATATTTGCAGCTTTGAACTCAGAGACAGAGACACAGGGACAGAGAGAGAGAGAGATGAAAAAGAGAGGCAGATGAATCGGTATCAGATCTCTGTAAGCCACAGATTCACGCACGCTGGAGCTCGGACAGATTAGCTTACGCTGCAGCTGCTGCTGTTGCACCAAGCGAGAGAGCATGTGTGTCTGTATGGATGTGTGCGTGTGCTTGTGTGTCTCCTCCTCCATCCCGCGCTGCACTTGTTGTGTGTATCGTTGCTCTCCTTGCAGCACCAATGCAGCAATCAGGAGGGCAGCGGACGTGTCCGCGTGTGTCTATACGTTCTCCGTGTTGTGCGCTACCATGTCCCACAGGGACCGCTATCAGTATATCTAACCAGGCTCCAGGCAAAACTCGCTCTCTCACATCAAATCCACGTGATTCGGGCCGCTAAGCAACACAAATCAGTTTAACGTCCACTCAGTTATCGCAGCCCCAAGTTCACTTTGCAGCTCGCCCGATGAAGTCCACGTCAGCGCTTCACCTTGGCCTCGTCTGGTGACTCGCACCAGATTGCTGGATTTGTCATGGGTTTTGAACATTTCATGTCACAGCATCCTCATAAATGTGTCACAGAGGACGAGTTCTTTTAGTGGAAATGTCCATAAATCTACTCAGAGGCTGGAGATTTATCAGCGAGACACATGTGGTGCATCAGGATGTCCGCTTCATAGGATTTGCATACAAAACATCTAATCCATCACAGTCAGACCCTCTAGTTTTGGACCGAGAGACACGCTGAGAGACAATTTATAGCTCATACAAAATCTCTACAATAGAGTCCACCCTTCTTCATCACTTGCAGACTACCAGCATGAGCACAAGCTGGATTAAGGAACACACTGGCACTAGAGTCGACACACACTCAAGGAAATATTTTTTAATAAACCACATGAATTTGAGGTTAAATGGATTTGTTTACTCAAGCAATTACAGTTCTAAAATTACTGTTCATACCAAAAGCTTCAACACTGTGATACGGAAGATTTGCTATCGTTTTGAGGAGACTGCAGCTCAGGGTCAGAGCAGTCGTCCGTGAATCAGAAGGTCAACGGATCGATCCCCACAATGTCCTCAAGATACTGTAACTGAATCCTCAGACTGCCCTTGAGGCTGTGATATCAGTGTATGAAGATGCATGTTGGTTAAACCTACTGGCCGAACAGCCTGTGCCCAACACGGTATGGTATGAGTGAATGTGATCCTGGCCTGGCATCAGTACTGTGCATAGAGGTCCAAATAAGAACTCCATTAAATAAACAGCCTGAGTGGAAACAGACAAAACAGTTGATTAAATGAGAACTACATCTATTTACTTCATTTGAATACTGTAAGTATAATTGAAGAATCTACGTATGTACTCAAGAACAAGCAGGACTCGCCTGCTTTGCGACACACTGGAGATTAATGACTAGAGGAACACTTCACCATAAGCTGTTGACATCGCACCCGCCCACGTTGTCTCAGACCATCTGAGTGTTTGACCTGGCAGTCTCCCAACCATGGAGCTATTCCTCTTAACCTTTAGGCCACTGCCAGCATATTTTATCATATAGCTATAGTCTCCTTTTTGAGACTTAGAAGACAAGCGGCGTACAGCAAAGGCTCGTCGCTGCACACCCCCATGTCATTCTCCAAGGCGCACAAATGACAACTTACTCAAATTTCATTACCGTCTACATAACATCTGTCTCCATGATCCTGACAAGTATAAGTGGATCACAATGCTTCACACTGTTTCATTTTTTTTTTTTTGAGGGGGTTTCATTTGCCCATTTGTGGTCCAGTCCAGGCCAAAGAGGAGCAGGAAGGTGCTTTCAGCATAAGAGCACTTAAGTTCAAAAGGTAAGATCAAGAAAGACTCACTTGAGGTTAAATCCACAAAACAAATTCCCTGATGTAATTGCAACTGCTTACTCTGGCAATAAAGCTGTTTCCTTAAGGCTTTCCTCATAGTTTGTACTGCACACCTCGTATATCCCAACATTCACTGCCTGTGATCTCTCTGCCTACCTTAAGTAAGCGCAGACGAGCACTTAGTGCTGTCACTTTCTTCCCCCTCATACAGTCTAAAACGCAACTGCAACACCGCCTCAATCTCTGTGTATCACGCCTCCTGCCAAACACTGAGCTCATCCCCCACATCTGTACCAACATTAGCCCAATGTCGTCAAACACAGTCGCATCCTTTTTTGGAAAAAAAGTTCCCCTTGTTGCTAACCGCCCCAAACTATGCTCGCTATGTTAACGTGTTGTAAACATTAAATGGTCACACGGGTCTATGAAGGGGGGGGGCGAGGAGGTGAGGGGAAAAAGAGGAGCAGTCACAGGAGGAGACTGCCACTTCTACATACTGTGTGTCATGGGGAAACCACAGAAAGACAGGAGAAATTCCAGCTAAGAGGAGCGATCCGTCAGCCGTAATGTCTGATTAAATTGCAGCAGACGTCTTGGTGCTGCTTGGCTCTGACTGCAAGTTGGCTCCACTGTTCATCACGGAGTGGAGTGAGGTGAAGAGGAAGACAGAGAGCGATGGGAGGGACAGCGGCTCATTTAAAATTCAAAGTCGAGTTACTGAGTCACCCTCTTTCCTGTGCAACATGGAAAAAGGACAGAATGGGGCAGAATACCAAATGCAAAAAAGCCACAAAAAAAAAAGGAAAAAAAAAGGATGTGCTCAGTGGTCATGGTGGTGAGCAGGTCTAGCATTTGCCACACTTGTCATCTTAATTCAGCGCAGCGGAACGCCAACACTTGCTAATTAGCACTTGACACGTGTACCAAAAGCTGATGGGAATGCTCTTACTTTTGCAGGTCTGGAATCGACAACGAGACAGTGAAGTGAGGGGAGTTCATGATGTTGTTACCTGGACCAAAGTTGTGGACTAACTGTTCACGGGGTTACAACTAGAGATGTAGCTTTCTAATCTGGCAGAACATCGGAAATTTTATAAAGTTTGGTCTTGAGCCACACAACACCATCCTATTTGAAATGAACTGGTCCTGTGACCCCCTACTGTACAACATGACTGGTGACATGTTCATACATGCAGTGTTTTCACTACACTTCCGTACTAAGTCTGAGAAAACATCTCATGAGAGCATAAAAAGGTTTTTAGTGATATTTGAGATGTTTTTCAAAATTGAGTTTTCAGGCACCAGTTTTTATTACGGTTTTTAGGTTTTGGCCATTTCTAGGAATAATGGAAGCGCACCGAGTATGTAGAAAAATGCAGTTGTGAGGACGAATTAAACTTACACTTTGTTAACTGAAAATGTAGTTTGACACCTACACATTTGGAAACAGTCCACACATTGGCCGGGCTCATTAATTGACTTGACAACTCGACGTAAATGTTTAGTGCAATCCTTAGGACAAGCAGATGCAATAGAACAGGAACGACAGAGACTGTAGATAGAGAGATGTAGAAAGGAGAGGGAGGAGGAGGAGAGGAGAAGTGGTAAGAAGTTGAGGATTTGATGTTAAAAAATGCAGGGGAACATGAAAAGGCTCTGTGGTTTTACTTTGCGTGTTTGTTTCTGTCTTTGTCTTTCAGAGCCACCTCTCTTTGTCTCTTTCTTTTTGCAAGTCTCCTTCCATGCTGTTGCACCTCTCTGTCGCCGATTCATTTCTCCACGGGCTTTCCTCTGTCAGTCGACTACTTTTTCTTTACATCCATTGATTTTTCTCTCTCTCCCTCTCTCTCCCTCCCGCTCTCTCTCTTTCCCTGTCTCCATCCCTCTCTCCTCCCCACTCTGCCGGTGCAGTACAATAAGCGGCAGAGAAAAAGAGCGAGGCCCAGCAGAGCGTGAAATGGTCTGAGCTTTTACTACAACTGGCAGCGTTTGACCGCATACTGCATCGGCCATTGCCGCGGTTACCCGCAGCAACGCTGCACTAATAAACGGCACGCCGGAGAGAAAGGACAGGAAGAGAGGGACGGCGAGGGGAAGCCGCGCTGTTGTGCATGTGGAACAGGTGTAAATGGGCAATAGAGAACGTGCGTGAACTCAATGGAGGCGCGCGCTGAAGTTTGATGTATTAAGTGCAGTCTGTCTGACTCACGTGTGGTTGATCATGGGCATGGGTCCAGCCTTATCGACATGCTCTGGAGCCAAACTGACTGAGACCAATGTAATAATTGAATTATTCTGTCACTGAAGGTTAATAGATGTGATTTCACCGGGGGCAGGCAGAGCGTGCTCCGATGATTGCCTTTGAAACAAAACCACCTCTTTTTCCCCGCAGTATTTTCCAGATAAACATGGCTGATAGACACTGAGCTCCTTCCCCTCTGAACTCCGCAGTTCAAATATCACACTGCATGGCAAAACTCGTTCCCACATTGAGGTTCCCACATTAAGTCCTTTCACCGAATGACTTGGGGGATTCCGGGAAGTTTCTCCCGATAGAAAGGTTGTGTATCCTGACATCCATTAATTACCACCACACATGCCAAACTTACATGTAAGTCACACTCTGGTCTTGTCTGTTTAGTTTTCCCTGCTGGCCCTTGAAACACACAACAGGAATGGGCATCATATCCCCAAAGCAACACAACCTGAGCCCAGAGAAAATGGCTAAATCGAGTCTCCGAACAAATATCAGCTTCCAGGTAGCAGAGCTCAAACAAGAAATTTAATACACTGGCTTGAAATGATACAGGGACTAAACAATGATAATGCATCTGTTTCACTTGACCTGCCAAATACACACACATAGACACACGGAGAAGCACACACAGACAGACGCATATTTGGCCATCTTCCTGCCTCTGCAGTGTCTCTGTGACTAATGTGTAGGATAAATAACCCGGTGAGACTCAGTTCCAATATCACAGGCCCCGCTCGCCAAAAAATTAACATCAGCATAACAGTATTAGCCTGCTCACAGTCATCCATTAAAACTACTTAGGGCAGACAGGCAGACGGGCCCGGGAATACACCAGCGTTCTTATTACAGCGTCTCCCTGGTTGCAGAGAGCAGTGGCATACGTGTTGAGACGCCACAGGTTCGACGCAGCTCCCTAATCATCATCATCATCATCATCATCATGATCTTTAGATATGCAGGGACAGCGACCACGTTGCTGGGTGCGTACACACACACAGCAGACTAGGAAAGAACGTTCAGTTCTTGGCAAAAAGACATGCGTACATTTGGATATCATTTGGACTAATGAGCAGACTGAGAACTTTCCGGTACGAGCCAGACAATAAATTAGGGAAACCAAGCAAAGCACCAAGAGAGGCAATGGTTGACGCCTGGTCCGGTCCCCTCCACCCCCCTCCCCCCACCCGCAGCGAGATACCACACGCTGCATCGACTTAGGGGAAAATCCTTTAACGCGCACATCTTGTGATATGAGCTAAAGCCTTATCTTTTTGGCTTCTCACCGTAAAATCCCCGACATACAGTGCGCATAAGCCTTTCGTCCTCCCTTTGTGATTTGTTTCCCAGCAGGTTCCACCTTCTCTCTCTCTCTCTCTCTCTCTCTCTCTCTCTCTCTCTCTCTCTCCCTTCTTAGTGGAGCAGTATCTACAGCTTCAGGCTACAAAGTCAGGTGTCAGGCATGAAAAGGAAAAGCCAAACCTCGGCCGGCTCAACCGCCCTTACTGGTTTCAGCGGCTGAATTCCACAGACGTGCAGAGGAATGGTAAACTGAGCCATCACGAGGAATGGGTGTGGCTGCATTATGGGATAACCCTTTCTTCAACAGCTGAATGGGCTCGTCTGTGAATAGGAGTCAAGCAAGGGAACCCAGGGTGCTTCCTCAGCGGCCCGCTGAGCAAACTAAGTTACGCGGCATTTTCCCGGGAATTCCCTCTCGGATCAAAGGGCGTGGGTGGCGTGTTCTTCCAGGGAGTTTAACTCATGACGATTACTGGCAAGACCATCGCGCACGTTAGAACGTCACGTGGTGTTGCTTCAAGTAGTCGCTCTGCAGCGGTAATCACCCATGTTCACAACGCCCTCTCAGATCAACATCGCCAACAACGAACAATAAACACTATCAAAGGGCACATCTGGCAGCAACACGAACAAATAACCAAAAATATTGTTTCCCATCAGGTCTCTTATTTGGTATATTTCTCTCCTCCTCTCCATCCCTCTCCGCCAGATTTCCTCTTGCGTGTCTGTTTCTTGGTTCCTCTCAATCACCACCTTCTCTCGCTCTCTCCATCCCAGCAGTCGTCAAGGTGATGCTGTTTTTGTGAAGGCAGCTGGTTAGGGCTCATTTGTCAACCCGCTGACCTGCCCTCTGTTCTTTCCCCACCACCTCCCTTGTCTCTCCCTCCTCTCCTCTTATTCCGTTATTCACTGCAGTAAGAAAGACGGAGTGGGATAATTTCCAGTCTCCCGCTGAACATTGTGAGCTTAAAAATGATGTTCTCATATGTCTGAGCAACCGGGCTGTGTAAAGTCAGTGTATTATACAGGGAGGGAAAAAATAAAACAGAACATAACCAAGAGGGGAAAAAAAAGCACACACACAAACAACTACTTAATGATCCTGACAAGGGATTTCAAAACACTGATTGCACTCTCTGTATGAGCAAATCTGTGGCAGCCGGCCTGAGATAAAGCTCTGTGAGAAAATGCCAAAATATGAAGTCAGCGCCTATACTTACTTTCTTTACTTTGCTACACTCTTCTTTTAGGTCTGGCTCCACTAGACTGGAGCTCTTCAAATTAGTGATACATCATTAATAACTTCATAATTACTACTAGTCATCTTACCATCAGAGCTGACATCTGATAGTTGACTGTGTATCTTTTAGACACACAAAAAAATGACGTGCAGTCGAACACACACATGCAATACATGGACAGCACACGCACAGACACACACAGGTCTCTTGCCAAGAGAGGTGTTATCCCCATGTACTCCATAAGATGAGAACTCAACCTTCACACTTCATCTGTGTGTGTGTGTGTGTGTGTGTGTGCATGCTTATACGCATGTGGTGTTGATTGCTGGTAAATGCAATAAGGGAGAAGCAAAAAAACAACAACAACAAAAAAACCTCTGGATATTATTTGACAGTTCATTTCATTGTTCGATGCCACAGAAGAATTTATAACAACAAATGCAAATCAATGCAAAACACGCACGCAGACACACAGTTTTAATCATCCCTCCGTTATAAATGTGGCTCTCCCACAACACTTGTTATCCTCGTCTGCTAATTAATTCATTTTTTTCTCTTTTACTAATGAGGGTGTGTATGTGTGTGCGTTCGTGACCTACAACCTCATCATGTCTCATTACCATCGAATGCCTCACTGATATAATTGTGTGAGAGAGTCAGCGTATATATGTTACATGTGCATATGTCTGAGTGTGTGTGTGTATACACCAGTGTGTTGGCTGGAGTGATTTATTTTTTTGTCCATGTCTGTATGCTTCTGGGTCAGTGAATGTCGACCAACTCATTGATGAAAAGACTAGTAATTGACTAATAAACTAATCAAAAACCACAACAGTCATCGATTAGTTGATTTAAGCATTTTGAGAAATGAAGACAAAGTTACTTGATCTCGGCTTCTTAAAGGTAATGTGTGATTGAGTTGAGGACAAAATAAAGGCATTCACAGGCTTTATCTTCCCTTACCTTATCAAACACGTCACCTTTGTGAAACAGGCATTTTCACAGTTTTTGCAGCGTTTCATAAACCAAACCAAAATTAATTAATTAACAGAGAAAAAATAATCAGCAGCCCTGATGTCCACAGGATTATGTAAACTCTTTCTCTGACCTAATCAACGATTCCATGAGAGACTGTCTGAACCATCCCTTGTAATCCCAATATTGAAGCAATTATCATTCCCTCTCTGTAAAACAACCACAAGGAAAAAAAATAAAATAAACCTTTGTTGCAAGACGGACAGTTAAGTACGTAACATGAGACGCTAATTCTGTCCCTGACAACCAGTATACACAGGGAGATCAAGCACATTATCTTAATCAGCAGCAGGACTGTTTCCTAACAACTCAACCAAGGCAAACATGAGCTCTGGTGGGATTCTTAAAGGTCAAGCTTGATTAAAGTGAACCCTGAGCACGGACAAACAAAAGACCCTTTCACAACAGAAATCAAAATGGTCACACCGTATTTTTATTTCAACGCACTCACACATGCACATTCTTATGTGTATTCACATATATGTGAGTGTGTGTGTGTGTGTGTGTGTATATATATAAATGCAAGTACATACAACCCACATTCCTACAGCAAGCTTATGTGTGCATCTCAAAAGGCCAATCTGTGCTGGTTATTGGAGTGTGAAGTCCCAGTCTGCTGTGTGTGTGTGTGTGTGTGTGTGTGTGTGTGTGTGTGTGTGTGTGTGTGTGTGTGTGTGTGTGTGTAGGAGGAGGAAGCCTAATTTGATTCTGAACTGTACCATGTTTCTCCACTGGCTGCCTGTTTATGGAAATCACATAATTGGCTCGGAATTTGTATGTGTAGGTGGGTGTGTGTGTGTATGTGTGTGTTTGTCCATATGATCCATGTTCACATCAAAAGCGACTGCGTGAAAAGTCAAAACTTGGAGCGATAAGAGCAAGCACCCCACTGCCTGGCCCTGCTTTTAACTCTCCTGACCTCAGCATGCGGGGAAACAAGAGCCGGGAACAGTT
Source organism: Karalla daura (assembly GCA_029224185.1). Taxonomy (NCBI): domain Eukaryota; kingdom Metazoa; phylum Chordata; class Actinopteri; order Chaetodontiformes; family Leiognathidae; genus Karalla; species Karalla daura. The sequence continues at coordinate 7,105,916 of CM055200.1, forward strand.
CACTTCTACAAACCAGACACGATGCCGAGCACATTCAAAGTAGCTGTCCTCTCCTCGCACTAAAAATATACTTTTAATGCAACAGTTAAAGTGAAAAAAGTCGAATGGCTGACCTATTTTGTACTAAGTGGTCTGCTAATTCCATTAGGACCGTCTACAATAAAAATAGCCACTCAGGTGTTGGAAGGAGCTCTGGATAAAACCACTCACGATGAGACATTCGCGATGACACCAGTTTTGAGAATAAAGTTAAGTTAATTATCCCGTAGACCATAGACTTTTAAAACGTAACCTGGAGGAACAAACATTTCATCAGTGCTATAGCGGCTTCTTATCGCAACTGCACTTGACACCATTTGACTTGTTTCGAGGAGAAATGTTTCAGCTTCAGTCATTTAGAAGCAGTAGCAGTTGAGGCCGGGGGAGTGCTGACAGTAATTACAATACGACCAAACAGCGTTGCGGTCGCAGGCGTAGAGAGTGAGCGTCACGGTGCCGTCATGGTGGCAGCTGTTCAGCTAATCGCTGCGGCGCTAAAGAAGACCCGGAAAAGAACGAGTGGTCAGTAACGACCCTGTCACACACACACACACACACTTGAGGTGACACAGTGTGTTAAAGGCAGAGAGGGAGATAATGTAACACAGCACAGATTCCTCCATCCTCTGTTCACACACACACACACACACACACACACACACACACACACACCGGGGCTCAGCCCTCACAAACTATTCCAGAGACAAATTGCACAGGGACTTAAGAGATGTAAGGGGATATATGAGGAAGTAAAAGAAAACAATGGGAGGTTGAATAAGGAAAAGTCCCGAAAGTTAAAAGGTCCAAAACTTTTCTATCTCCTCCTCCCCTGCTGCTATCCATCTGCTGTCTCCTCCCATCACCGGCTCCATTCACTCATTTCTCTATATAACCATTAGCTTCCATGCATCCCGTCTTCTCCCCATCCCTCCCTTCTCTCTCTCTCTCTCCCTCTCTCTCTCTTTCCGTCTCGGTGAGAAACAGAATCAGGGTAGAATTAGCCTGGAGGCAGTCACATTTAGATCAGCTATTTTGCCATTTCTTCTCCTTTTCTTTTTTTTTTCTGCAGAAAATAACGTCCTCTGCTTTTCCCTGTGGGGACATATCCCGGGGCCTGGTGGTGGCTCACTGGTGACATACGCAGTGTATTTCTATGGGAATGCCTGTTTTCTGTCCTATCTGGGGACGGACACTCCTAATTAGTTTAAAGCTATAAATGCTATGTCATGTGACAGTTTACTTAGCGAATAGCCTTTGATGTGTAAATTTGTATATGGTATCTGGGATCTTGTACTAAATGTCACATCTGCCCCATATGTACTGGACATCCAAAGCATCACGTTAAATGCGTGGAACTTAACCAGGGGAAGACACATTACGTGCTGCCGTTTGATGGATCGCCTTGATGTATCAGCCCGTCTCTGAGAACAGACATGTTTTGTCCTCTTAATGAGTCTGTGCATGCAAATACTAAATTTACCCGTAATAAAATGAACCGGTCCATCAACTACAAACCATTAAGGGTTTTTTTTGTTTTTTATAAGATTTTTCCACAGACTTCAGCCCATTCCATTAAATTAAGGCTGTAGAGAGACTTGAGGCTTTCTTGTAACTGTGTAGTGTATTCCCTGCCTTTTCCTTTCTGTTGACAGGTTATTGATAGGTGATAATTGTGCAGAGCGACAGATTCAAGCTCGACATCGACAGTGTGCTTTGGGCTACATTCAGCAACGTGTTCGTCTTTATTACTGTATGTTTAACTGCTTCATTACGACATCTAGATATAGCTTTTGAATGGTAATAAACTTCAAGTACCCATGATTTGTTGGTTAAAACACCACAAAATACAACCACAGTCTATTTATACTGTGGATTAAGCGAGATGCGACATACATAATTGCTACCATTTTGATCTATTTCATATAATGGGTCCCGCAGTCATTATTTACAGTGGCAGATAATGGTTTAGAGATTGAAGGACACAGTGTGGGAATCAAACTGTAATTTTCTGGTTTCTGTTTGGTTGGGTGGCTACTGAAGCCATTGTGGAGATGTTGTTCGCTTCAGGCACAAGTGCTATACAGTAGTTTATGGTCATAGTGCTCCACCTCTGGGTCTTTTCCCTAGGAAACACACACATGCACAGATGGAAACACACACACACCCACACACACACACTCACACCCACACACAGTAACCATGATAGCCGGAAGGACAGTCCATCATTTGATTTGGACAAAGTGTTATTAAAACCCACTTAGTCCTGGCTGTAAGAGCTATAAGCTATGGAAACTATGCAGGCTGCCACAGGCTGAACAAGACAGCCCTGCAGACATCTGCTTTAAATCCGACCCAAAAACAGAAGGAGGGGAGGGAGGTTTGAGACCACTGCCACAAAGGCAGCATCGTCTCCCATTGGTTCAGCACGAGAGCACACTTTGTTTCATGTCACTAAGACATTTCGTCCTCGCAAACAATCTCAACATGTTCAAAACAAGGCCAGCTTTCGGTGTCCAAGACAATCTAACTGCAACTAACAGCCGATGCCTGCCAGCAAATCATGGAGTCCCACATCTTTTTTCACCAATGCAGCCTAAAGCAAGTCGAGACTTGTTTATTTCTACTGCCTCACATCACATCCAGTATCTCTAGATTTACACAGCCAAGGCGACAGCTCTCAGAATCTGGCCCGAGCTTTCTAAGAGGTCAGACTTACCAGGACTTACGAGAAAAGACACAATGCTTCTGTTTGGTTGGCGCACTATAAACACGATTTCACAATCTCGTATCTTCAATTTAGCAAATATTAGTCTTAATAATCCACTGTATTCTCAAGGCTGCTGATAAAACACATCATCCAAACAGTAAAAACGCCAACTGCTGAAGGCTGTGAACTTTATTGAATTCTCAATAAAGCTACAAACCGACAGATCACTGCGACAGAGCTTTACTGCGAGCTTTAATTTGTGGTGAACACACCCAACCTGCGAGACAGTGGGAGGGAGACCAGTAGCCTACCGGACAGAGTGTTTTACGGCAAACACAGAAATGGTTTTGTGCACAAAGCAGCAGCGCGTGGAAACGTATGTGGGTGCGTGTGCTCAAACAGGTTCAAACCATCTCACCTCTATGGAAAAAGAGCGAAACTGAAAACAGCTTTTTGAACAGATGCATGGTGCGACAAAGTGACTGAGCACTCAGGATGATGAGGGCGTCAGTGACAAGAAAAGATCAAAGGGCAACCAGTCGATGTTAAAATGTCAACACAAATAAGACTCATTATTAACAGTTTACGGTCCTGAACATGCAAAAATGCCGGGCCAACAACAATATTAACATGTAAGCGTCGCTTTCTCGGCTAGCGCTGCGTCAACATTTGCCGAGAAACACACCAGTGTTTATTCACAGCAATAGTTGCCACGATAAAAGAGTTGTAGAACAAAAAGAGACTTTGAAATTAGATTTGGTTTCGACACAATGTGCTCAGCGCTGTGCAAACATTTGGCTGATAGCGGGAGTTAATTCCCGGCGCTGTGAGCGGGCCAGGATGAGGAGTGCAGCAGCCGGCTGTGAGCGAAAGCGCTGCTGCGGTAAAAAGGCCTCCTGAAATGTGGTCAAACAGCAATCACGGACCCCACTGTCGGTCAGCATCAGATAATAAGGCCTCTGCGTTTTGGCTGAGAGGAGCTTTGAACCCAGGCCACGGCATTACACGGCGGGGATCCTTAAATGGAGTTGCGAGGCCCTTTCAGACGGGAAAGACAACAAAATGGACCTGGAGCTGAGCGTGCGGTCGCTCTGGGTTGTTCTCACACACTCAAAAGGGCAACAGTTGATTTTTTTTTTCTGGAGGAGCCTTTTGTGTTTCAAAATGAAGCTGAGCAGATAGATGTGCCGTCTTAGCACGTCCCCCAATCCCTGCTGCTTAGTTGATGCATGAAGCATTTCCAGCAGCCAGCTCATTCTGCTTTTTCATTAAATACTTGACATACGGAAAGTCCAACACTCCTCATTTAAAATTCCACGTTGGGACGTTTACGTCATCTCACAATCAACAAAACCAACGGACCAACGAAACAGCAGCAGAGGCCGAAGCGAAGAGGAACGAAAAGGAGAGCCAGTGAAGACAAAGGAGGAGTTGGAATGAGTCAAAGGAGAAAATACAAGTCATAGAAGATGAAGGGATTGGGGGGGGTTGTCCATGTTTGTCACAGCGCAGCTCACCGTGACCACCACATCACTCCATCACACCATCACACACACACACACACATCATGACCGACAAAAACATTTGCAAGAGCCGGAAAAGCAAAATACAACACAAACACGAGAATGTCTCCATGGGATGCAGAGCTACTCACAAGATTTCGTCGTTCTGAAATTCCAGGATGCCGTGCGTGTCCTCGAAGTCCTCGCCGCCGCCCCGCGCCGACCCCTCCACCGTCTTGTAGGGCAGCATGACGACGCCGCGGGCCCCGGACGTCCTCAGCACCTTCACCTCCATGACGCCCACGCTCTCGCTCACGTGGCACACGGGCTCCTCGAACGTGAAGATGCCGGCGTGGTCGTCGTCGAAGATGGTGACGGTGGCGGTGGAGGGCGCGCCCAGGCACGCCACCGAGTCCACGTGGTTGGCCGACTCGCCCCCCTCCTCGGGCTCCTCGCCCTCCGACGTCAGCACCTTGACGTTGGAGAGGTGGATCAGGAAGTTCTCGTCCTCCTCGAAGATGTCGTCGTCGATGATGCCCACGCGGATCTCCTTGGCCGTCTCGCCGGGCTTGAACACCACCACGCCCTCGGTGAACTCGTAGTCCGAGCCGGCGTTGGCCGTGCCGTCCTCCGTGCGGTACTCCACTGAGAGGGTCTTGGCCACGTCGCCGCCGCGGCGCACCACGTTCACCGCCACCGTGCCGCAGTTCTCCAGGCACTGGTACGAGCCGGGCTCGAAGAAGATCTTGGAGATGGGGTCATTCTCGCCGGTGTCGGAGCGCACCTCGTGCATGCTGACGGCCTTCCGGGCCTGGTCGGCGGCGTGCTTCTTCAGGATGTTCCCGGCGCCCGTCATCAGCCGCGTGGCCTGGCAGCGGTAGAAGGCGCGGCTCTTCTGCTGCTGGCTAAGGACCTGGTAGTTCGCGAGTTCAATGAGTTGTTCCACCTGGAGAAACAGGACGAGGAAGCGCAGGGGCACTGTGTAAACATGCTTCAGCGAGCAGACTTACCAGAGTATGTTTACTGTTGAGTATTAGGAGTGATTAGAGCTGCAACAATGAATCAATTAATCTACTATGAATAAACAACAGTTTCAATAATGCACTCAGCTTCTTAAAGGTAAATATTTTCTGGTTTCTTGAGTCCTTCAGGACAGCCTTTTGTTCATTCTGGTCATCATTAACTCGATGATGAGAGTTTCATGGTTGGCTGATAATTTCAGGAAACATCATTTAGGTTGTTGTTTGTCGTTGAAAGAAGAAATGCATTGAACCTCGAGCAACGTTTGAGAGAGGTCATTTTACTGAGCTATGAGGCCGATGTTTTTTTGTGATTCGTTTATGTGGTTCTGGTTCTTATACGCCATCCAACAATGATGACAGATGCACAGTTGGATATGTTAACAGAGTGAAGTTTGAATCAGCTTTTTAATACCTCTGCAGAGACGTACACAGCCGAGGCGCTATCTACCAAATTAGGTAACAGCTTGGTATTTTCTTGAATAGTGATGTCCCCCTTCAATGAGAGGATCCAGGTCCCACAAGACAGCAGGCATCTATCCCACTCGGATATGCTTGAAAAATACACTAAATTCCTGGATTGATCCCAAGGATTTTCATTGTTCCTGCTGTTACTGGAGGAGACCAGGTGACAGAACAGAGCTCTCTGACCTAAACAGCTGCTCCTGCTTTTCACAAGCAGCACAGAATGTCCTGTTAATGATGATCACTCTTATATGCTAAAATGTGAATTCTGTAGGCAATTAGAAAGAAAGCCTGGCTGTGCTTCAGCATTAGCCAGTGTTAAACTTAGTCAAGGAATGGCAACATTCTTATGCCAGTGCTCTGCTTGCTTACGGTTTTAGTTTTTTAATAACAGGATGAGAACAAAATGTTTACTCTGCGAAACGCGACTGCTTTCATCTCCTCCGCTATTAGGTCAGTCAGCAAAATGGTGGCACCAGTATCAATACTGAAATGTAGATGTAGTGCGGAGAGCAGAAGCAGTCTGGGGGCTTTGATATGCCACGCTAACAATGTTCTGCTACCATAAACACCTGCAGCATATTGTAGAGTCAGAGGTGTACCTGAAAACAACTGATGTCAAAATGCGACTGGGGGGGGGGGCTTGTCTTTCGTAGGTTAATCAGCCTCTTCATTATAGCCCAATGAAGAAATAGGGCAGTTTAAGCGTAAAAAAAAACTATTTGAGGAGGCTTTCATGCACATAAAAAGAAGTGCCATTTCAGCAGCTTTGTCTTGCAGCTTCCACTGTGCTCTTTAGCGTTGCACCTTGCCCAAAAAAACACTTTCTGTTCTTTTCCTACAGCGAGTACAACCGACATCATTGTCATGCCGTGTTTGATGGCTACGGTCTGTTGAAAAGTTCTGCACTGACAAACAAAAATTAGGAGAGAAAGTTCATCAAACACGGGACACTACATCTACTTTGATGCATCGCTTGTCCTGAATATTTCATGGCAGCTCCACAATGCTGTCAATCTGCCTGACTGCACTATCCTAACTGCGCATAGACCCGGTGCAGAGGCCCTGCGTTTATAAGAGGAACTTGCAGAAGTGACACCAAAAGAAATTTCCTATATGTTTATCAAGCCAGGTCAGGCAGCCAGCCAACCAGTGACACGGATGAATAATGAACTGCCAATGCCAGAATTAGAGTATGCACGCTTCCTCTTTTTTTTTCTCCATTTCCAAATTGATTTAATGCATGCTCGATTTCCACTGCAGTTTTCTTTTTACGGTGTGCTATTATCAAATTAATCTGAGGGGTTGTGATGAGACCTTGAGCTGCATTCATCGCCATAATCACTGTGATAATGGAAGCAAGTACGTCATCTGCTGCTGCCACAGCTTATTTTTGTCATTTCAATTTCTATACAAGAATAACAACTCTGAAAGGGCCCGCAGCGGGGCAATGCTCCAATGGCACGTCTCTTTTGACTGTGTTGCTGCTACAGTTCGTACCTCTTTGTCGGGATGTTTCTGTTTGAGCTCCTTCAAGATCTTGGCCATGTCTCTGCGGGTCTCCTCCTCGTCCAGATCCTTCTCGTCTAGATCCAATCCCAGCGGACCGTCCAGAAAGTCGACGCCATGAGAGTTCAGCATCTTCCCATCCATCTCTATGTCCACCTTGTGACAGAAAAGATGGCGTTTTAGCCATGGTTTGAGGCTTTGACAGATGTGAAGGAAGAAAAAGCCAATTATAGTCATGCAAACAAAGGCAGAAATGTTTCATTTTTGTACCAGTTTGCCTCTGAATAAGAAAGGTGTTCTCTTATTCACTGAAATGCTGTTGTCATCTGAGAACAGTTCAAGTGATGGAAATGTCTTTTGGGTCTTTATGTAAGATGGTAATTCCAAACTTGAGATTTATTAGTTTTTTTTCCCTGCTGGGACACAGTTGGATTTGATTCATTGATTTCTTGTGGCCAGAAGTTGAAATGAAAGTGCTCTTTGTGTACTAATGGAGCCCCGGCTCTTAATAATCTCATCACAGAAAGCGAGAGAAGTAATAACACAATTTAGAGACACTGAGAGACTCTAAATTAACAAAGTGGTGAATAAATGCACCCAACACCATGACACTGAGGATTTAATTAGATGCATGCGATGCACTGTATGGCACAAAGCATCAGATAGTCTTTGACGCAGGAAATTAAAAGGTGACTGTACTTAAAAGAGTATTTGTGTGTGTGTTTGCTGTAATATGGCATCAGTTTACTTTGGCAGACTTCCATCCACTGACACAGATTATTGTTCCAGATACACATTGCTCATGAACCAACTTCCGCCTACGTAGAGCACCTTATCTGCTCCTTTGTTTTTCTACCGCGTTTGGACAAGAACGGCTAAATTAATTCCCACTGGTTGGCTGTTCTCTCAGCGACATGTTTCCAACATGAGTGTTACAGCTTCTCAAATCTTTCTCTCAAATCTACCTTTCGGGTAGGAGACACGGCTTCTGAAATGCAACACTCACAGAAAATCTGCCCCAGAAAAGGATGCCGTGTTTCCGCTCACTTCTCTCTGTCTGTTGTGATATTTAGCTTCATTGTGCGGGAAAATGTTCAGTCAATTCCCATGTAGTTTGTTGGGACTGTGTGGCAAGAGCACAGGGAGGAATCGGTTCTAATTTGGATTCTTTGCAGCATTTTTCTCTCTTTTGACAGATGTGAAACTCCTCTGCTGTAGCTGAGGGTCACACTGATGTCATGGCTACAGACACAAAGCTACGTGTTATGCGCAGCTATGTCCAACACTGGTTTATAATGTAGGTATTATAAGTGCAAAATTGATATATTTCAGCTTAAGCATTTCATCATGCACTTTTTGACTCATTGTTTAACTAATATTTTTGTGCGTGTTATTTATTCATTTCTTTCACTGATGCTCTTCTGCTGTCTTTGATGCTGTAATGTGGTTTAACTTCATGGGCTTAACTAGTTTGATTTAGAGGAAGTTCAGTCTTTCGTCCCATACCATGCCATCTTGTTTGTCTTGTAATATACAAACCCTCTACTAACATCATGTCACGCCATGTCATGCATGATGACGTGTAAACGCATATCTACACATCTGAAAATATACCTTATAAGAGCGTCGACATGTCAATATTTGAGGTCAAAATTTAATTTCAAAATCTAGGTGTTTCCATTACCACTTTTATTGTGATATTTAGGTTCTGCACATTTCTAGGGTTGATGGTGCCATTTAGCTCTGTTGACAGCCTTTGCACATATCAAAGTGACTGCGACTCCAGAAGCTGTGGAAAACTAAATGAAGCAGAACTAACGCATCCCTTGCACTGTGGTGGTTAGCGGTATGAATGGGTGAGGCCATACCTTGGAAGGAAGCGGACGGTCTCCCTCGGTCTCGATGATGATGCCGCGCTGCTTGCCGGCTCGGTAGCGCTTGTACACGTACTTATAAAAGAGCAGGCGGCGGTCCGCTATCCAGGCGAACACTACGCAGATGGGGAAGAAGAGGAACGTGAGCAGCCCCTCCCACACCTGCACGACGCCGGGGGAGATCACGGACAGGATCAGGTAGAGCCAGATGTAGGCAAAGATACTCCAGGTGGCCGTGACGAAGAAGACGCGGAGGTGCTTGACCTTCCTCGTCTCGCCGTCGGGCACCACGTACACGCACAGCCCGATGATGACAAACATGTTGAACGCCGCCGAGCCCACGATGGTGGAGGGGCCCAGCGCGCCCGCATCAAAGCCGTGGCCTATGACCTCGATGACGGACAGCAGGATCTCAGGGGCCGAGGAACCAAGAGCCATGAGGGTGAGATTGGAGACGGTCTCGTTCCAGATGCGAACAGTGGTGGTGGTGGTTTCCCCGTTGGGTTTCTTGATGGTGATCTCCTTCTCCTGGGACGTGATGACCTCTATGGAAGCCATGAAGCGGTCTGCGATGATGGACACCCCTAGAAACATGTAGACCAGAGCCACGAAGTAAACCGTCGCCCGCGCCACTTTGTCACCGAATGACGGGTTCTGGGGCTCCCAGATAGGCAGCATCACGCCCTTCGCGCAGGCCTCGGCCTTGCTGCATTCACTTGTATTTTTGGACACCATGGAGACACCACCATGGCTGTGGTCAGGGGGAGCGCCTGCCGAGGACGGATGGAGCTGCAGAAGCAGGATCACACTGACTACTGCCAGCCTCAGGCCAGGGGACGGGAGGAAGGAGCTATCCCAGCGGCCCATGGTGACGTCCACACAGGGCGATGTGTGGTGACGATTAATGAAGATGTTGAGCCTTTGGAGAAGAAGAGAGGAGAAGAGGGGGGAGAATTCAGATTGGACGTTCATAGATACCTTGATATCTGATTCTCTATCCTGTCAAGGTAAAGGCTTGCTCTCTATGAAAAACAGTGCTGATGGTGACATCATCTATGCACTATTCATGAGCAGCATGGCAGCTCATAAATGACTACAGTAATGACAGCCAGGTAGGATGTTCTGCTTAAATGCTGAGGAGCTGAAAGCTAAGACAAACACACCAAAAGTAAACATCGGCTCCTGAGCTTGACCCATCTCAATGTAGCTTATGACTAAATATGCTGAATACATATTTAGTCCGTTTTTCATATAATAATCTACAAATTGTGTAGATGATTGATAAGAAAAGGTGCTGAATATGTCCACACTTCACGATCAGTTTGAGATCTTGACAGCATTCACTCTCTATACATACCAAACTGACCTGAGGGCTTCTCAACTCATCATTTATCACAACAGCAATGATAATAAATAAAACAATATTTTTCTACAGCAACAGCAGTTCAAAGGAGAAAATAAACGATAACTCTCTGTGACTCTCTGTTTCTTGCCACTGCTTTCACACAAGCGTAAAAGGAAATGTGGAAATAGTTAGCTTGGAATCGATTTCAAAGATGTAAACACATCCTTTCAGTCCAACACATCCTGTGCTATTCATAAAGATAAGAAACTAACTGCAAGCAGTTGGGCTATTTAAAATGAGGAACATTTTGTTTATATCTATGCTTAGGCCATGCAGCAAGAACTACACCTCTAGTAGTCCATGGACTACACAGGAATACGCCCGATGACAGTAATGACCTTCAGTAAGATCATTTCTTAGAACAAAATGCAAACAGGAAATAAACATAAACTGAGTTTCTAGGATACAGGACTTAGTGTGCTCCCTCTGCACCCTACACATCCACCTGAGAGTCAGTGTATGTACGTTTCACGGGGGATCTCAGCATAACTGAGCGCCAAGCATAAAAGCTATCAGCGGGAAATGAAAATCAGTTCCTCCCTTTCACTTTCACATCTTAAACCAGAAACCCTTGCAACATTTCCCAGATCCCTCTTAATGACTAGCACGGTTTACACAAAGGACAGGTAACGTTTTGGATCGGGGATCGATGACAAGAACCACAATCCGAAACAAAGATCGCCTCAGAACTCGACTCGAATGAGCTTCTCCCACCATCCTGCATGCCAGCATCCATTTCCCGATAATTAACCGTTCACGCTTTACATGCAAACGCAGCACAATTTACCCAACATCAATAGTTACACCAGTGCATTTTTTCCCCCTGCCACAATACTCATTACAGATGATGCTGTAAATCCACTAACAATAAGAATCACAATTTCTTTTGCGTTACATGCGGCGAGGCTCCAGGGCCCGGGCACAGAGCGAACAACACACAGTCCATTTCCTCGGGGGATCTTATCTATGTGTGAACCGTGCAAACTGCAAAATGCATGCATGCTCCTCGCTGAATGTTGACAGCTACTTGCTGCATAAATTAGGCGTGTGCAAAATGTTCAGTGGATAATCAGTCCAATCATGGTGAGTTCAAATATTTGGGTTAAATAAAGTGTGATGAGTGCACAGTCTGATGTGCAGCCCGCTCATGACATGCACTCGGTAAGCTCAGCCGTAGTGTGAGAGGCTTTTGCTGAGATGTTAAGAAAATCGATTCCAATGAAAATTGTGCGTCTACTTAATTAAATTTCAATTCAGTGAGCTCATAACCAAACATTTTCCTGCTGGCTAATGCAATCCAGCAGCTCTTTGCCTTCTATGGCCTCCTTGTGTGGTCACACAAGGCTTTGTGTGGCATTTCCATGTGATCAATAATGCAGCGAGCTCTGGGATTTGGTTTTTTTCACTTAAGGATGTCATTTTTCTAGCAGGCCGGTGGCTAAAGAGCATGCTCTTTTTGCCAGCTGCTCTGCAGACAATGGAACGTGTTTCTTGTTGCCTTTTTACACCAGTGCATGCTCAAATCTTGGACAACAGAAACTGCTGGAGCAATGAAAATACAATTTCAAACAGGAATGTACAGTATGAAAGAAAATAAAAATCTTTGCATGGTAATAGTCCAGTGTCCTACAAATTGTGTTTCAGAGGTAATAAAACATAAAGGTTGCGACAGCTGCTGTCATCTTTCTTGTGAACGCACATTGCATCAGCCCCAACACCTGTACGACTTCATATCAAATCAGATCCAAATTAAAAGGACACAACCATTAAAATGAGACATGGCGCCAGTTGGAGTGTAATAGATTCACCGCAGGAGGGGGAGGGAGGGAAATTATACCTTAAGCATAAAGTTCTTTTGGTCTGTCGGCTCAGCCAAAAAGCAGCGAACAGGAAAATGTCCACAAAGGCAGGCAATGCAAACTGGTTCCACCGGTGCCCTTCTGAAAGTCATTCAATGAATTTGAATGGAACGAGGACATGACAGAGCCACATATTTTTCAGGCAATTTAGCACAGATACTGAAGTATGTGAACATTTGGAGGAACTTTGAAGTCACAAAATTAGGAAAGGAAACAATAATACCACGCTATGACTGCCCATGGAGTATGAAGTTTAGGCAAAACACTGTATAACTTAGCTTAGCAATGAACCTGGGAACATGTAAGTAAAATTAGATCTAAATAACTGCAACGAATAAGCTGTAAATAAGACATTTGTGTCATGCTGTTTTATTAAATTACTACTAATAGAAGGTTGTGATTCATTATTTTAGCCCAGGAATACTGTGCAGGTGCTTTCATTGACAAGATTCAATGGTGCTTGACAGATCACATAACTACATCATCAAAGAGTATTTTAATTCTCACAGCCTGTAGTCTAAGCTCCCTCTGTAAGTCTCTAATCAAACCATAATCAAGGACAGATTCATTTTATTGGTGCTGCTTTGATGGGCCTATAGAAGAGAAAGTGAAAGTGAACGACACTGTGTTGGGACCTTTCACAGTCCTCACATAAACAACCAAGGGTGCCTTGTAAAAGGGCACCCGAGCAGCATTATTTTCCAACTGGTTAGGGGGGATTAAAGCCAGTGACCCATGATCCAGTTTTTGTCCTTTGCGCCGTTTTCCTCTGCTTAAAATTCATCCTCACAAACCCAGATCCTTGATCAACCTTGCTCGCACAGTCCTGATTACTTTACACTTTATCAGGAGATTACTCCTCAGATGACTCCCGATAATTACCTGCTGTTTATAGATCTGCTTTGTTGTGCGACTGCAAAATATATCCCGCAGGAATGACTGCATGCGGTCGGTCTCTCTCCCTCTCAGTCTGTCTTGCTCCCTGGCTGCATTAGAATCATTACCAGCTATTTGATTAGGAAAAATTGATGCCCTGGCTGGTAACAGCACAAAACTCAAGCGTTTATGTGCCTGTGTCTGCTCTTAACACCAGAGAGGCTTAGCAGCTGAACAGTGGCTGCTATTTTGGATTTGGTAATTGAAATATCAGGTTTCAGAATATCCCGCCATGATTTTCCCTGGTGTTATGACCTCAAAAACTTGGCTCTGTTTCAAGAGGAGCACAACGTAAGACAAGCCAAGCCAGCTTCAGAAAAGAAACGCGCATACACACACACACACACACACACACACACACACGTACAAATACACTGGACCTCTGAATCCTCCTTCCCAGAGGCTATAACGCACAAGGCATAAAGTTAAGAAAAACAAAACCATGTGCTGCACTGAGGCAAGATGTTCCATCTCTGCCCCGATACTGTCATTCCCCAGGAGCCTGTGAGGCAGCACCCAAAGGTGCCAAGAAGGCAGCTGGCTGGACCAATAAAGAAAAAAAAGAAAAAGGGGAAGACAGAAGCGCTAAGGCTAAGGCGCGAATCCACTCACAGCATGCGATGTTCATCAGAAACTGGATCAAGCCTCAAAATCATAGACATTTAGGAGTGATGTCATCTTCAAACGAATGCTAAGAGCTGGCCACGGGCGACAAAAATAAACCGCTGTGCAGCAGGAGAGCACAAAGAAACGCCTCAGCCTCACACACCGCCTATACGAGGTCCATTTTCCTCACTACAGGAGGCGATGATAAAAAATTTAAAATGCCAAGTGTACGAGAGAAAAGGAAATGTGGAAGAATAAACAGAGTGTTAAGAGTGAGGGACCCGGAGGGTGAGAGAGAGGGTGAATGAGCGAGAGGAGAAAGATACGGAAAACAGCGACATGTCCAAAGACAGAAAATGGGAATAAAAGACAGGAAACAGACAGGTCACCTAGCATGCTCTCATTCTCGTCTGTGCAAGGCCAAACACATGCAGACACACTGGCCCCAAACTACTGAAGATTAATGGTCTGCATTTACCATCATTAAGGTAATGTTGAGCTCTCACAGCCTGGATCTGCCTGACAGCCAACACTCCTGCCTTGTCATACTATCACACTCGGCCTGGTTTTGGATAAAGTCGTCCCCATTTACATTGCATAGATTTTCTCAAAGAGCATTTGTTTCTGGAAGGAAAACACAAATTTTCCTGTAAGCATTGTTCAACGCCACTGGCAAAGTGTCCTAACCTCCCACAAGCTCCATGTGTTTTTTTCTCCCAAGCCCAAGAAAATAATTTATGGAAATATTCAGAGAAACTAGTCAGCCTGGACGTTTAAAGTTCCACAAATCAATACTTGTGAAAGGGTCAGACGAGCGTGTGTAATGTGAAAGGGGCCGCTTGTAGATACAAGGGTGCAGATAATAATAGAACCCGACAGGTGTTCCCCTCACTGCTACTATATAAAGCCTTTCAGCATCTTTAAGCAAACCGCCTCGGTTTTTAACAGCTCGCAACTTTGCTGTTTTGGTTTGCCCTCGCTGCTGCCTCTGCAGCAGGGGGCAGCTGTTATCAGCGGAAAAAAAAAAAAAAATTCTGATAAACCCACGATATACACACGCTGCTGACAGACAACAGTGGCAAATGAGCTGCTAAACAGAGCACGGCATTTAACTGATGATCGGACAGATCAAACAGGGCGATAAGACCTAACACTGGACTTAAATATGGTGGCTCAACTCCAGAGGCAGGTTGATGTTCTTAAAGCAGGGTGATGTTCAAGTATCTTTAAAATCAGCGAGTGTTGTATCTACAGCATGGATCAGTCATTTTATCGAGAGTTATTCCATGTCAACAAAAAACAGCCTGAATGTAAATGGAGAGAGCTATCCATTGCACCGCCTGTAGATGCCTCTGAGGTGAACACGTATATGCTATTTGTCCCAAATACTATGTTGCACTACTCTGTGCTATGCATGAAACCTTGTTAGGATTCATCCATATTTCATCACTGAGACTATAAGTTGTGAGGAGGGGGTTGTGCCCATTCTGTACAACCTCATCAATCACTGCTGTTGAACCGCTTCACTGTTCACAATGCTTTTACTAAGATTCACGGGACGATGATCTATTTGAGCCATTTGATATGAGTAAGGCATTTACCGGGGCTGTCAAAAATGACAGTGTTGGTGCTTTGTGTCCAACCATGCACATCCATGCCAAGGATATACAATATAATAGATCGGTTGGTCCAAGAACAGCTGTTCTCCACATCAGTACACTTTACAGGAATCCTGTAACGGACCTGACAAAAGTAGACAAGCACTGAAATGTTCTTGAGCACACAAATATTAACCTTTGAACTTTGGATTGGCAGCGGGGGTCACTTAACCCCACAGGTTGACTTATGATGGATGGAGGCTATGCAGACAACCCATAAATTTGCATATGGATTTCTCAACAGATGAACTCTTCCTCTGGGCTTGACACTGGCCACCTATTAGCTTATTAGCAATTGAATTATATGATGGAGGTCACAGCGTCGCCTTTCGCCACCAGAATCACCTTTGATCTGTCTTTTAAAGAAAACCCAGAGCAAAAATTGATTGAAAATAAATCATTAATTCAAAAATCGCTGCTCAACAAATATATTCTCTGGGGGATTGAGCTGCTCTTCCTACTAGCATTACTTACATTAGAAGAAGCTTCACCTGACTCGTCCTTGCCATGAAAGGACACTGTTTACTGTAAACCAGAGTAAATACGGTACTTTTGCAGAAAGACGCAGAAGTGGCTTTTTAGTGTGAGAACACCAAAATCTAACAGATAAATCTTCATTGAACCAATCTTGTTCAGATTTAATAAAACTCTTTGAGTCATTTGTAAAATATACGATTTCTAGAGATATCAAAGCACTCTCTAATCTTGTTAATGCATTTTATCTTTAGAAATCTTGCGTGATACCGTGGGTGAAACACTGTGGTATGCTGCAACTGACCTGCTTCTTCCAGCAAGATGAAGCTCTACCTCCTCTCAGCCACTGACTTATTTACAACATTAGTGACCCAGCAGGTTCGAAGGAGCTGTATGTCTGGAGAAAGCTGTGTAGCCAAGTGTACGCATATATGGATGTGTGTGTGTGTGTGTGGTCTCCTATGAGCTCTTCTCAGGCAGGTACAAGAACAGGAACACCCTTAATCACTGCTTAACGCACATCCAGCGAGAAGCTGCCACAGTCTATAGTGTCAAACCTGGAAAAAAAACCCCTCCGTTTTCATTTGAAAATCCATCATTTGTGCTGGCATCAGTGGTTCCACATGTGATGCCACTGCATCAATGAGGGTGTGTGGAGGGTGGGGTGGAGTTGAGGGGGGGGGGGGTCTTATATTTTATCACTTACCAGCTGCACCACCGCCAGGAGGTAAATACAGCAGTAAGGAGCTCTGGCTGTTTTTCATTGTCATGAATAAATATTTCATCCCATCTACAGTGCATGAGCCACAGTTCCTCTGTGTCATGCCATAAAGCCCGACTGAAGTCATCTGGAAAAGATTGCCTGGAAAGCCTTGATGGTACCTGTCTGATGTGCCAAGCACTGCTCTCGAGACGAAGCTTTTGTAGTGTCACATCGGGAGAAGGGGGGAAAAAAAGCTGCTGGTGCGTGCTGCCTCCCAGTATCACCAGTGCCAGCTTTGCGCAGCATTAAGTGCACGAGGGAAGCATCCGTTTCCCCCCGTGCAACGTTTCGCAAACGTTACAGATACTGTATGAGGTAAAAACAAATCTGTGTGGATTCCCATTCAAAGACTACAAATACAGTTGATCGTGTGGCTTTTATAACACAGAGCTGAATGGGAACCCGTGCAAACTCAGCCCGGACCAACCTGCTCCGTGCAGATGTGCACTGCACTGCACTGCTTTGCGGATGAGAGACGCGCACAATTGCGCAAATGTAAGCGACTGGGTCAATCACTCCCCCCTCCCATTTTCCCTCACACACACATATAGTGGATTACCATCTCTGAGGGGGGAATTTCAGCCTAGACTGCGCATGTTTGTCACCCAACTTGAAAGCCAGTAAAAATGTGTGAGCATGGTTTGTCGGGACGTGCTCCGCATGTGTAATTTGTGACCCCCCCTCCTCCTCCTCGCTCCAACAAATAAGCGAGGAAGAGGAGAGGAACCGAGAAAATGAGTAAAAGAAAAGACCCTGAAGATCGTCTGTGTTCTGGACCTAGATTATTAATTCAATTAAATGAATTAAAGAAAAGAGGGACCATCACCTCTGCGCCGCACCCACTGGTGCCCCGTCTACAAATTCTCTGAATGGGAGATGGGAGGATGGAGATGGAGGAGACGCATGGGGCTCCATGAGGCACTCCCCGGTCTCTCCATCCCCCCCGATCCCTCCAAAAAAAACTTGCTTTCCTTACGCCCCCCCGTTAGACAATGCGGTTAAGGCTGTCCCATTCACACCAATTCCCCCGAATGCTAGAAAAAAGCCATGAAACTGCCACAATCCCTTACCTTGTTCTTGTCTTTCAGTATCCAAAGAGTGTCCAACAATCCGGAGAGGATAGTGCAGTAAGCGATCAGAAAAGAGGAGGAGGAGGAGCAGAGGTAATGGAGACGCAGGGAGCTCTTATAACCAGGCGCACAAAGGGGGTAGGGAGAGAGAAAGAGAGAGAGGGGAGAAGAGTCCGGATTCCCATGCACCGGCAGCTTTTTTTTGTATTGCCTTGTTTGATAAAAAGCTCCGGGTTTCCATGCAGAGGAGAGAGAGAACGGGAAAGAGAGAGAGAGAAAGAGAGTGAAAGAGAGAGAGAGACCTGTATGATCGGGTGACACCGGGGTGCTGCTTTCTCAGCAATCCCGCATCGGCAGCAGCGACAGGAGCAGGAGCAGCAGCAACACGGCGGACCTCTTCCTCATTCTTCGCTGCTTCCCCCCGCGTCCACTCCTCTCTCACCCTGCGAGCGCAAGAGAGGGGGAGAGAGAGCGCGCGCGAGAGAGGGAGAGAGAGAGAGAGCGCGAGAGAGGGCGCGCGCGCGCGAAAGAGAGAGAGTGTGTGTATATGTGTGTGAAGGAGAGCAGGTTTCCACTTGGTCTGCTGTCTCACACACCGACTGAGGGACAGTCCCCCCCCCCCCCTTCTCTGTGTTGTGTATGTGTATACACATATATCTTCCGTGTCACTCACACACATTCTAGCACCTTCTCTAACTACCCCCCCCCCACACACACACATACACACACAGACTCACACACATACACACGCACACACATTCTCTCTCTCTCTTCTCTCTCTCTTGCTTACATTCTTTTTCCTACCCTCTTTATCTTTAATATCAATATGCCACTGAGTCCAGAAACATGTCATATCTTGCTCTCTCTCTCTCTCTCTCTCTCTCTCTCTCTCTCTCTCTCTAGAAATTGAAATTGAAACATGAACGGTTGGCTTTTCTCGCTTGTTCCTCAAAATCTGTTGTTTAAGAAGCAGTGTGGTTGCTTGAGAACAGCATTTGCCTCACAGCAAGGAAGACCTGGGTTCAACCACCTTTTGCACAGAGTTTGCGTATTCTCACCATGACTTGTATACTTGCCAATTGGAGACTCTAAATGGCACCTATGTGTGACAGTGCATTGTGCCAGTGTGTGTGTCAGTATGCTTTAGCAGACACTGGCAACACCAATAGGTCCAAGCAAGTCAAGAAATTGAATGAATGTCAACAATATAGAGTCCAGAACCATGTCATATCTTGACCTCTATATACTGTATAAGTCGAGGTGTGGTGGGGGGGATCCAGTTTCAACTCCCAGGTCAGACCTATTTGTATAGAGCTTGAATGTTCACCCCATCTCCTGCATCTGGCCGACTGGAGACTCTAAACTGAAGCTACATTGTGTGTGTGTACCCAGGGTGTGTACCCTGCCCTCGCCCTATGATCACTGAGATGCACCTTCGCAACGAACAGTGACTGTACAATTCAATTATTTTGAATTCAACTTTGTGCCAGTTTATGAATAAGAACGTTATTTCAAGACACCACATAAACAAACAACATACCGTAGATGACCTAAACAGAGCACAACGAATCCCACATACAGTATGAGCAAGATGTTGGCTTGCTGTTTCGGCACCATTTGGGCAACAAGTCAGGACGGGTCAAGAAATCGAATAGATGTCATCATTATGAATCCAGAAACATGCCACATCCTGCTCTCTCTGTCTTTCCTGAAACGCTGAATGTTACATTTAGGTGGAAGACCTGGGTTCAGTGTCATTCTTAACAGCAAGTTTCTAGTCTTTATGACAAGTCAAAGCGCTTTTATTGACACAAGTCGCATTCACACATATCAGTTTAACCATTCACACACTGATGGTACAGCATGAGGGTTAGTTAGGGGTTCAGTTTTTTTGCCCAAGGACACATCGACATGCAGTGGGCTGGAATTGAACCACTGACATTCTAGTCCATGGACGACTGCATTTCCCAAAGCCACAGTCGGTCTATGTTATCCCAATGTCTTGCATATTGGCTGATTGGATGCTGTAGATTACCCCTAGGTGTGAAATTGAGTTGTATGTGTGTGTCCAGGGTTTATTCTCTGCGCTTGCCCTGCATGTGCTAACACTGGGACAGGCTTCAGCAGACAACAGCAACACCAGGGGGTACAAAGCGGGTTAAGAAATTGAGTGAAAGTCATCGATATGAGTCCAGAAACATGTCACAACCTGCCATTTCTCTCTCCTCATGACAGGGTGTGCAAACACTGAATGGAGTTATGCCATTTTTCTATGATATATGTCTCCTTTAGTGTTCATGAAGAATAAACTCCAGGTTATGATTTGCTGGAATTTTACAGGCCACCTTGTAAATGACAGGTTAATATAAAGTGACAGTGCTGAACTTCACTTGGACACATTTTTAAAAAAAGGACCGGAGAGTGAGTAGAGTGTACAAAATAAACACAAGTAATTTTCGGAGGAGTGTAATGTTGACCCCACGAAGAGGACAGACCATTTCAAGCTGGTGAAGAATTAGTCTCACAATTTATTGTATATGAAACAATGTCACCCCACTGTTTATCTGCACAGCTGCGACGTGATTTGCAAGTGCAATAAAGTAAACAAGGCTGACATGTAAAAAAAATACAGACTTGAAGCAGCGTATATTGTTTGCCTCCACCTCATCTATTACAATTACATTACATGCCTCCACTTTCACAGTTGTACAGCTGCAACATTAGCATTGCCTCTTAATTTAAATGAAATCCAAAAAAAAAAAATCCTGTGGGGACACAGAGAAAAGGAGAAAATCAGAGTGAAACTTTTGACTTTGACTAGATAGAAGGTAACTTTAAACTCCTGTGTGAGCATAAATGTGAGAACAAACCTTGATCAACATAATGTTGAGAACACAGATCATGTAAAATCACTATCGCTGGTGGAATCGGTGCCTTTAGCTATGCTCTGGTGGCTGTGATCTTCTGCTTTGATTTGCAGAATCTTGTTTCCTCATTTATAGTCTATTAAATGGCAGCAAAAGCCACAAAAACACCTAGAATATGAAAACTCGTCTATAAATAATTGACAGCGCTTTATGGTTTGCTGCCTGTAAATAGGCTTAATAGCCAATTGAACACGATAGCAGAGACCAGATTGAGCTGAAGACTGTCATAATCTGACTGTGATGCGTTCACTCACTTGAAGTGCATTTGAATGGTAAAGTCATAGCTCAGCTTCGGAAAAACTACATAATCGAAATCTTTCCGCTTCTATTTATTAGCACTAAGGATCTGAGTCAGATTTTCAGTACAAAGGTCATGCTGTCAGAGTTCAGGATAATGGGGAATCAAATGCAAATACTGAGACCCACCTGGTAGATTAAAGGGCAGCTTGTTCGGTAATGATGGCCAAATAGTTGGAAACACGCATTGGTGCCAGACCAGGAAAATGAGTTTGCCCTGCAAGCCAAAATCTGCCAAAGGAAATCCAAAAAGTTACCATAACAGGCCTCAAATGGGCTGTAAGGACTGGCTGTACCCAGGGTCGCTCATTCACATCCAAGGCTTCTACTGAGATTTTAAAATACAGCCTCAGAGGTGTGTCATCATATTATATGACATCAGTGGATCAAATCAATCCATCCGTCCATTATGATAAATGCTTTGTACCTAAACATTTTGACTGTAGGAGGAAACCAGAGTACCTGGAAAAAAACAGGATTTGAACCAGGGACCTTCTTGCTGTACAGTGAGCCAACAAGTCAGGTAACACATAACACATACACATGATAACACATATAGAACATAAAACTTATAAAATTGAATAACAATCAAATGAAAATAATGTGAATTGAAATAAGACACCAGCATTCAGATATATTTGTGTATCTTAAATTTGATTAGTTGTTTGGTTTCTAAAAAATACACAAAAAAGCTGAAAACTGTTTTTTGATAAATTCCAAGATAAGGTCTTCAAATGTCCTTGTCCTTTGTTCCCACCTAAATGACATTCAGTTTCCTTTTTTAATTGACAATAGAATCCAGAACAGTTTCACAAAGAAATAGCTGTGATCAGAGAATTTTCATTCAGTTTCTCAAAAAAATCTTTTCCTTTGCTCAAATTTGCTTTCCCTTTGCATCAGCCCTCAGGTCCTGTGAACACCTGATCCTTAAAATAGTTGGTGATTATTTCATTAGTCGATTCAATGATTAGTTATTGCAGCTACGGTCAGTGTGAGAATGATACACAAACCAAAGATATCCTAGGTAAGCATGGTTAGAAGTGTCTGTTCAATGCATACTCCACTGTATATGGAACAGTGGGGTATGCAGGCCTTCGCTGAGCAAAAAGGTGGGGACAGCTTGGCAGAGAAATGCAACTTATTTTTAATTGTATAGGTGTATTATAGGGTTTCTGGACAACAAAATATGCAGGGGGAGCTGTTCCGGATCCACAAGTCCAGATGAGCAGCTGTTCAGTATGGCCGACAGGATTTCTGAAGATCACTGGCCCAGAAACTGGATCACAAGCGAATGAAATGGGCTACTCTGGGTCAGAGGGTTAAACTCCAAGGGAAAGAGGTTTGCAGGAGAGACCAAAGGTGCAAGCTGTTAATAAAGAGATTGACAGAGGAGGGATAACTGATGAAGATCCCGTTTTTCAAAGTAAGACTTTGAAATAAGAAAAATGGCTCTGATCAAGACAGGGGAAGACTCTAGACAGCAGAGAGAAACAAACTGCATGGGCAGATGAAGGTTTGGGCACTGACACAGAAAAGCTCTCGAAAAGACACAGGCTAAGAGACTGCTATAGAGCCATGCTGGGAAACAAACAGAATCAGACTTAGAGAAGCAGAAACAGGAGCGAATTCAGACTTAGAAGGCAGAGAGCTAGAGACTCTGGAGGCACTAAATCTTAAGGGGGCAGAGGGGAAAGTAATAGATTTGGAGACAGAGGAGAGGTTGCTTGATTGGCAAGCAGAGGGCGGACTAGCTGTTGCAGGGGTGGGAGGTTAGCACTAGACGGAAAGCAAGTGGAGAGCGGGGCAATGGGAAATCAGATCAGGGGACATAGTGGGGGAGTGAACGGCTGGTTAATAAGGTGACAGAGGTGGTCTTCCAAACAGCATGGTGATAGACTGCCAAGATGGAGGGGTAACAGAGAGGAATGGAACACAAACCTGAGAAGAGCTCCTGAAATAGCTAATATCTATTACTCGTGAAACTTGCAAGTTTCTTCCAAAATGTAATAAGTAATATAAATGATATATTATTAGTTACTGTTGCTTGAAGATAATTAGTTACATTACAATAACGCTTTCTTTGAATTGCGAAGCATTACGCTACTTTTGCGTTACCTCTATGTAAACAGCCGCAGAAGCTTGAATAGGTATTCCACAATCCTAACATAATTAGCAGGCTACTGTTACTGCAGCCATGTAAAGATTCAAAGAGGTGATCTCTCGATGGCAATTCTAGGTCCTTAACTGCAAGACCATAACTGCTGTGTGTTGAGTGATAGCATGGCCCAGCAACCTTAAGTGTGTACCATATAGATCATCCCTGGTATGAGCGAGTCTGTATGTATCAGTGCTAGCTCAGTGTTAGCTTAGCTGATGTTGATAGGGATTGTAACTGACAAGCTTTTTCCCAGCTGGTGATTCTTTTGTTCAGCGTACTCTGACACAAGTGTCTTTGCTTCCAAACGACTCAAGCAGCATGACAGACTGAGAGAAACTCACTGCACTCCTTAGCTAGGTCGTGTTTCTTCAGGTTACTAGAGCTAACCCCCCCCTTTCTTTAATGTACTACGTTTTTACTGTATTGCCAATTCTTTTTTAATGAGTCACTCTTAAGAGTGCAAATGAGGACATGATCCTAAAGTCTCTCTCTTACTCTTCGGCTGATTTGTTATGCATACACTGAGTCTCTTCGAGTGACATTTGTTCAGTGCTCAGTCACTTTAAATCACCTTTCATTTCTATAGTTCAGCAAATACAAGCCAGCATCTAATTATGCATTAATGAAATGGATGAATAGATACAAATGTGACATTTGTATAAAACTGCCAAGTTTGACATCATCTATAAATGATATTATGGAGCAGCAGTGGGCCTTGTTGGTGAGTTGTATTTAGTTTGGGACTTTTCCTGGTTGGCCTCTATGTGTCTGTTGGACATGCTCTGACTTAGTCATGAGACAAGATGTAAAACACTTAAACTTTATGAATAGGGTTTGTTTACCAGTGATTTGCAGGCTATTTTGAAGAATTACCCAGAGTCTGACATTTAATGAAAACAGCGCTATATGATTTACTCGGTTTCACAAAATCACACACTGCAGTGCTCTTCCCATCTGAAATAATAAGGCCATTGTGACTAGAGACTTTGGTTTTGGTTTGTACGAATGTACAAAGGAATAAAATAGGAGATATATGTTATTAAGTTTGGGATATTATGTTGCATATTCAATAACCACACCAAAGAATTTGTGTGTAACCTCAAAAAACAGTTTATTTTTACTCTATTTTCCATACACTCAAGTCATTTGTAACCAATGCTTCAATGTAGGAGATTGCCATATATCAGTTATGAGCACCTCAGCAATTTTCTCTTGCCAAGAATTCATCTTGCTTAGAGCCTCCAAGTCCCCTCCAAGTTAAAGGGGAAGAGGGAAAAATGAGCAGAAATGAGGGAGCTCTTGATGTGAAGTTGACACAAGGGCGGCAAGAGCTTCAGCCCATTACTTCATAATTCAGAGGAGCTACACCCCAGGGTGTCTTCTCAAAGCACAGCCATTCTCATACCTGTCAATCAAACAATCCTTCCACTACAGCTACTCAGACAGAGCTTTGCAGGCAACATAATCTTAGTATACAGACCCTGTATATGAAAGCTAAGTGGAGGGATGTGAGGGTATTACAGCAAGTCGAATTTTATGTTAACAGAGATTGCATGAAAGAAATATGATGTAAATGCTGTGTATATAACTATTTTGCAAAGCGACATAAAGACAAAGGACTTTTACAAGCAATAACTTTGCCCTTCTTGATATCATTGGTATGAAGAAGACAACTGATTTGACATTTCATTGTGTTTCAAGGTGAATTTCGTTATTACTTTATAATTGGAGGGCACACTCTTTTGTTAAGAAACAAGCTGCATCTCTGCAGGGATGCATTTTATTAGACTGTCACCATGATTATGATAATAGTGCTCTGCTGTTTTGGAATAGGATCATTTACATTTTAGTATAATTTGGCTGTGGCAGCGTAAAATATGGGAAAGACCTTCTGCTAAAGATGGCAATTTATCATGCAGTTGTACATTCTGCAGACACACACACACACACACACACACACACACACACATGCACAAACACACACACACACACAAAGGAAACCCCACATTCTTATATAGATTTCCTCGCTCTCACTAAAACACACCTGCATTTGAGCAAGTACACACACATAACTTTAACATCACAACAGTGTGTAATGATGCATAAATAGCCAGAGGCAAATATTCTGCAGTGTTAAGACATTGTCCTTCAGGAGCTTAAATTAAATGTTAGCTCTGTGATTCTTCTGGACACCTACCGTACCATGGAGGTAAAGAGCTCATTACATGGTGGGCCCATTCTCACTACGCAAAACAACAGGAGGTTGGATGAGGTCTGTAAAATCATTGCCACAATGTTGGTGTGAGACTGTCCATCCACTGTTACGACTCAATCATACTTGTCATATAAAAGAAGAGAGGAAAGCTAATTTTAAACTAATGACCTTTTTTTACAAAACATAATCAATATTTGTCCTCATTCTTATTCTGTCCCATATATTGATCATATTGAATGTGCTAGCAAGCAAATCTGACATGCATTTGCACGTACGTTGATTGTCTTTGATTATCTTTACAATATACAATAAAAACTGGTCATGCATGACTTGAATTCATTATCATGCAAATCTAATCGTTAAAGTTTAAATAGGCTTTTGTTTTCATTATTGAACCTGTTTCTGTGCGGTTGGATCTTAAGGCTGTCCACAGCTAGACAGACTAGTTTTGGGAGCCAGCCTCAAGATGCCATACAAAGAAGTGCAGTTGTTTTTAACACTTTTTTTTTAAGCCTGGAGGCTGCCGGGCTCCGTAAACATGTATAGTAAGTGCTGCAAGCAATCTGAGCATATGAGCAACACTCAGACATATCCACAGGCCACGCCACTAAAATGTAACATCACATGTACAGAATGCTTACGGGAAGGATGAGATTTTTCACATAATACAGTCACGTCTTACATGTCACTTTGTATTCTGATAGTGACATTATTCTCTCTCTCTCTCTCTCTCTCTCTCTCACACACACACACACGCACATGAGCGCAGGTTGAGTGGTGCAGGCTGGAGGTGAGTAATCTCGCCACGGGGGCATCCACAGACGTAACGCTGAGTTACTCAGCATATACATCTCTCTCACTCCCCCGTGCAACATGTTTGACATGTTCACTCAACTTTTACCCTTTCTACACATCTCCTGTCAGCCAAATCACAATGGCAGAGGAGCACATTTCATAATAAAGTGATTTTTACTGTTCCTTTAAATATCTGGGTGGTAAAAAGAGATAAACCCTAAGGAGAGGAAGTGTTCTGGTGTAAGAGGTTTCATATTCAGGCTTCTTCTCATGGTGCATTTTGCTGAACATTTCTTAACAGTGAAAGTCTCCTATATGATTAGATTCCTCAGATGGAAGCGGAAACAGAGCTGTCTAAGACTCAGCTGAAGCCTGAGGTACACTATGTGACTATGTGACCAACATTATGAGAAAAGCATTTGTTATAATTTCAAATTCTTAAAATTGGCCTAAAAAGGCCAACGATCCTTGGCTGTAAAGCAGGGTGTAATGTTTTTAGCCTGCCAAGGTGTCGAAATGATGAAGAAGGGTTGTCAAGGTGGAAAGTTCAAAATATTACATGTTCCTCCATTGTTGCTTGCAATCCTAAAATGGATATTTGAGCACTGTGTGAAATGGGCAGGAACAACTGTGCTCTCCTTCTAATGCAACTGGAAAGTACACCTGTTCTGAGCTGATTGGTCCAGAACAGGTGTGAAACCTGCCTTGGCACTGAAATAGTGGCATCCGGGTCAAGGTATCTAATCTTAGCCACAGCGAAAAGAAAAAAAATACTTCACATGACAAGTCAAGACAAGTCACTGTGGTTTCATCTGCAACTACTGTTACTCATGACGCAATATCAAACTGAGATTATGAGCCCCAGTTGCTTAGCATCAAAAGACGGAAAAACGGAAATAAAGGGCAAACTAAACCGAAAATGAAGGAAAAATTGGTGGGAATTTGTGGGGGGAAAAAAAACAAAAACAGTAGGTTTGCTGAGAGGTTGTCCTTGCTGAGTGGTGAGGTTTCTGCAGGGCAGCGATGATCAGTCTGCCGAACTGGATTAGTCTGAAATGTCAAGAGAGGAAAACAGTAACAGAGGTGAAATGAAAGAGGGGAGAGTATCAGACATCAGCTGTGAGGAGAGACCAGCCTGCAGTCTGCTGTGTCCTTAAATACTGACGGATGCCACACACACAAAAAGTCGCGTGCACACTCACACCTTGCATATGGACATTGTACACACTGGACACTACACACTCAAGCTTTTATAATTTTCTTTAGAGGGGAAGAATCGGATGTGCAACTGGTTTTACAACATATCTGTAGTGGTCTATTGCCAAAAACCACATACACGTAGAGAGGAGATTCAGCTGCATGTGATGACGTTAGTACTTTGTCACCTCATTGTTAACATTTTAGAAATACTGAGTCTGTCTGACCCATGAACAGATCCCACCCTCCTCCATAAATACATATTTTTTTTGTTTGTCATGATACGTCATCTGGCATCCCTTTTTGCTCCCAAAACATAAATATGGATCGTAATAACCTGCTTACAGTCCCTGCCTTCACCCTGGGACAGACTACAGCAGCACCCTGCAACACCGCTTTGGTACAAAGAGGTTAAGATGATGGAGGGACAGATATGGTGTTGCACAGATGACCTGTTGAATTGTGTGTCTGGAGGAGGGGATGACATTTGAACCCCAGACTTTTC
The DNA here is from genome assembly GCA_029224185.1 of Karalla daura. NCBI lineage: Eukaryota > Metazoa > Chordata > Actinopteri > Chaetodontiformes > Leiognathidae > Karalla > Karalla daura. The sequence goes on from CM055200.1 coordinate 7,133,896, forward strand.
TATATTAAGACATATCATGACCGTCCAGGATGAAGACTCTTTTCTTTGGTCAGACTGACTAAGTGCAGTGATCGGGTCATTTAAGTGCAAAGTCTGTGTTGTTTCAGACAAACATGAACCCTGACCTTTTGATGATTAAACTTTTAATGGGTACAGTAGACCTCAGGCAGAAGACAGCTGTTATGCAACACACACACACACACACGCACAAACACGCACATGCCTACGCGCACCCAAGCTACACACTAATTCTCTTCCTCTTTCTTCGGTAGAGCTGCCAGCACATATCTGACTAACAGAGGGCCAAGTTCTAGACCCTGAGAAGCAACAGAGCAACACAGTGCCTACTCCTCCACCCAGGTGCATGCATACATACATCTTCATTCTCAGGAACTGGCAAATGACCAGAGGTGTGCACTTTTTGTCTTGTTTTACTGGGAGCATCTGGTGAGTAACAACACATGTGCAGACAAACAGAGAACAAATGAACTGTTCACACATAGAAAAAATTATACCTTACTGGTGCCGTAGGGCCTACTGGAGACTATCCCAGTGCACACAGGGCGAAGGCAGGGAACACATCCTGGACAGATCATCAGTCCATCACAGGACACACACACCATTCACTCACACATCGTGTGGGGAAATTTAGAGACTAATATGTCCCTTTGTTAGGAATGACCCAAAGGGAAATTCTTTTGTCTGACAGCTCAGGAAAAACGTGTTGTTCAATGTTGTTCAAGCAAATATTATCATATTACTAGAATTTAAATTTAAATACACAGGCCAAAATAGATTACAGTGGTTAAATATAAATTTGCACTGTCTTTGTGTCTCTGGCTTCCTGTCTCACCTGCAGCCACTCTGCTGTTATTGGGGACAGCCTAAAATAAGGGAACTATTTTGGGGTACAGGGTGGTGGGGGGGGGGGCAGAGCTACAAAAAGAAAAAAAGGAGCCCTGGGCTCAACTCTTTCTCCTCTTCTCCTCCTTCTTCCTCCTTCCTCTTTTCCTCTCCTCTCCTTTCCTCTCCTTTCCTCTCCTCTCCTTTCCTTTCCTCTCCTCTCCTCTCCAGTAGCCCTGGGCCTCAGTGAAAACAGAGCAGTGCAGAGTAAAATGGTACTCAGTGGAGCAGGATGACACAGAGTGCAGCATTAGTAACTGCAGCGTTACGCTAAACTAAAGTCAAGTAGAGCAGATTCTGATACTTAGGTGTCAGATGATAGTGAAGGTGGCAGATGGGAGAGGAGGGAACTAAAGAGGACACGACGCATTAAAGAGCAAAACAGTGAATGACAAATAGGTATAATAGTAATCTAATGGATGACAAATAGATAAAGAATAAATATTGTAAAGGATGTCTATCGCATCTGTAACACATTTTGAATTAACTGAATGGTTTCAGGAGCTGCTGAGGTGATATCAGATTTTCACCTCATGAATGCAACCTTAAAAATCTTTTTTTCTCTAAGAAGAGAGACAAATTGTATAGACTTGCCGTTGTGAAAGTGAGAAGTCATCTCCTTTTGACCAGTGCATACACCCTGTTATTCTGCAGCCAAAGCGGAACAGCTTATTAGAAAAAGGAAGGAAACCATGGTGCAGGTGAACACTTCCTCACAACAGTGACATGAGTGTTTCAGAGAGACGCTGCTGGAGAGGAGTATCTAAAGACCTTAAAAGAGGAACCACAGCTTTATCAGACATGAAGGCATCTGCTCAGTTTAGTGTGTGAAACGTTGCTGTGGTGTCATGGTAGCTCACGCTGAAACTGTGATGTGAGATCGGCACAGCCTTGCTGGGCAGAGCGGGAAACAGCAGGCTGGAGGGATGGCGAGCAGAGAGCAGAGAAAAGATTGATGCGGTGCAGGTGTAGTGCAGCCCAGTTAACAAGAGAGCTGATCCAGGAGGGCAGCGAGAAATGAAGCATGCTTCCAGCTACACGAAAGGCTCATGAGTGCTCAGATTTACTGGGTTTATTCACCGCTGACATGATAGACAGATGAAAGCTGAAAGAAGGAAAGAACAGAGGAAAGAAAGAAAGAAAGAAAGAAAGAAAGAAAGAAAGAAAGAAAGAAAGAAAGAAAGAAAGAAAGAAAGAAAGAAAGAAAGAAAGAAAGAAAGAAAGAAAGAAAGAAAGAAAGAAAGATCATGCCTACTGTACATACATGCGTGAATGGCCAACTACCAAGTGAAATGACTAATGGAATGACGAAAACAAGAGAGGAAGTGAAGGAAAGAAAGAAAGAAAAAAAAAGAAACTTGTAATGACCTCTGTTGTCTTGTCTGACACTTGGAGCACACACAAAAATGCAATAAATTTATGCACATTTCCCAGGATGAGTTTCGAAAAATAGAGCTAAGCACTTCAGTGGGTACAATGATTCTCCTATCTCTATTTCTCATTCATAATTCTTTGGCTACTTTTATCCAACTTCAGCTCCTGCAACTTATCACTGGCCCTGTTTCTCTTCTCTTTTTCCTTTCTGCCCCAACCTTTTCCCTGTATATTGCTTTCATCATCCTGTCCTTTTTCAACCTTTCCTCTCCTTCCTCCTTTTCTTACACCCATTCTCTCTCTTCGCTTCCTGGGCTCTTATCTCTCCAGACATTCATTCTTCCCCCCTCTCCACCACCCCTCCGCTCCGACCGTTCATATTTTCTCTTCTCGCTTCACCTCTCCATGTCCCCCTTCATCACTCTTCCTTTCCCACCGTCTCCTCTCTCTCTCCTTGAGATCCTGAGCTTTGTTCATTACCTGCACTACAAACAAGGTTGACATTTACACAAGTGCTAATCACACTGGACATGTCTCTGCGATGTTTCCGGTCAATCTGCACACACACACACACACACACACACACACACACACACACACACACACACACACACACACACATACACACACACACACACACACACACACACACACATGAACACATGCATACACACTAACTCTGAGGTCAACCGCTTAGGAAGAGAGAGAGAGAGAAAAGAGAGAGAGTCCTTTATATATCCTTCAGTGTTCTCTGTAGTGAGTGCACTTCGATCTGTACAAAAAACATGGGTGTGTCAATGCATGTGGGCTATTTAAAGCTGTGTCAACAACATATCTTGCACACACTATATAGTATACAGTCTAAAACCAAACCTGAAGCAGGGCTTTAATGATACATATTGCTGATATGGCACTTTTACATACCTGCTTTTTGGAATTCCTTTTTCTCTATTTCACATGCAAACAGGAGAAAATATGCATGAAAACTCACTGCATAAAAAGGCTTTCGATTTGATCAGGAATCAAACATGTCACCACAACTGTAAATCATTCACAGAACGGTACTTGCAAAACAGCAGGCACATTATAGTGCAAAGAAAAGTTAAGCCAAGGCTTTCAACAATCCCCGCTGCCATGGAACTTTATCGATGGACTATAAAGGTCAGTCGTCTGAGGTGTTGATGGATTCTTACCATCCTAATAAAGCATGCGATAGAAACTACTCCTGCAAATGAACTGAAACATAGCCGCTGCCTTCAGTGTATGAAGCCGAGTGACTAGGTGAATATGACTTGTGTTTGTAAATCACTTTGAGTGGTCAAGAAGACTAGAAACCAGGTTATTTCTCATATGGAGCCTTCAGATGCTTGTGGGTGCCTGGAGTGCATTGCCCCCAATTCACTTTTTCAGGACACACAAAAACCTGCTGGACTCAGTTGTGTGGCTGCATATGGATCATTGTCTTGAGCTAGCATTTGGACATTTTCCTGAGGTATTAGCGATGGAACATTTTCAGTGATAGTGTCCATGCTATTCATATCGGTCCAACACCTGCCTGTGTCACCTTTGCACAACAATTAGAAACAGATTAACATACGGTACGTTTGGTTGAGGCACAGACTGTAGTGCTGCTGAATCACAGCATGAAGGTCACTGGTACGCATCCCGCCTTTTCTGTTTGTGAGTTTGTACATTGGTTTTCTCTCACAGTCCAGAGACATACATACTCTAAATCGGCCCTAGGTGTGAGAGTGAATGTTTTGATGGACCATGACCTGGCCAGGGCCCATTCCCTGCCTTCATCCTATGTGTGCTGGAGAAACACCACTAGGTATAAAGTGGGTAAAATATTGGATGGATTGATGGACATTTGGATTTATTGTTTGAGGACTAAATGTGTCTACATCTTGTATTCTCCTTTAAAGCTTTCTTATTCCGTGGATAATCACTGTGATCTTTTGCCTTTTCAGGTATCGATCACGCCAGGCACTTATGCTTTAGCTACTGCTCCGCTGTCAGATTAAAAAGGAGCCACATCTCTCACTTTGATGCACATTAATTGATTACAGACCTCCTTGGCACTCTGACTTGACATATCTCTATTAAGAGAAATTTCCTGTGCGTGCACAAAATAATGGAGAGTGCCGTCTCACCAGTAGTGTACTAGGTGCAGCAAGGCTGAACCTTTCAGCAATCAGAACTCTTCAAATGTCTCATTTGAATATTATCTAGCCAAGAGCACAACACCATACATCCATCATCTCGTAGCTAATTAAGCCTTAATCTTTTTTTCCCAGCAAATTGTCTGGAGAGATTGTGCCCTGTGACTGAAGATTCACAAGCCTGTTATATTGGAACTTTGCAGAGCATGCAAATTATCATATGTAGGAGATCTCTGTTCAAGATGAGAAAAGTGCAAGAAATACATTTGTATAGAGAGAAGGAAGTGCTTGACATTTTAAAAGGAGAGGCATTTGGGTTTCACTCTGTGGATGTGCGGGTCCCTCCACTCAAAGGCACACCGATTGGTTTAATTTTGACATTATTGACGAGTGCTGGCTATAAAAGCTGGGGAACTGCAGTGACTGAACATCCCAAATACTATCTCATTTTCAACATGCCCCTTTTCTTATGACCTGGACCCCCTTCTTTTCTGGCCTCAAGCCAGTTTAGTAAGTTTTAAGTTTATACACTCTTCACCCCAAACATTGGAAACTTCATGCAATCAAACATGGATGATTCAGTACTTGTGGCAGTACTTGTTTGATCTGACTGATCAAGAAAGTAAACGTTGACCGGTGATAATTTGCTATGTAAGTGTTCATTCATTCTAAGAGTTTGCTGACAAATGACTCCACTTACCCTGGTGACGGCATTTTAGCATTAACGCACACAGCATTCACTTTCACAAACACACCGAGGGGCATCTAAGAATCTTTAATTAGTCTAAATATGCATGTTTTTGGACTGTGGTAGGACACTGAGTGCCCTCTGTAAACTCACATAGACATGGGCGTACTGAAAGGTTCCGCTTCTTTATTATATTATGTTTTTCAGTGGAAGAGACTCCTGAAGTCTGAAGTTCCTGAAAATTTACTCAATGTGCCTGTGGCATACTTAAATAACCTTGTTCTAAATCTAATCTGCTGCTTTAAAAAGGCAGTTTGTGAGCAGATTTGTTGATTGCTAGTTATCCGAAGTAAGTTGGCGCATAAATGAACAATGCTTGATGATTCTTTTCAACATTTCATTTTTTTTAGGTCAGGGCTATTTTCAGAGTTAAAAGCATCTTGAGTTGTTTAGCTCATTGTCTGAATTACTGTACTGCAGCACATGTTTTACTTAGTTTCAATAGATGAACAGTGGACATTTGTTGCATCTCAACAGTTGCCCTTTTTCTCCTCCATTTACCTCCAAATCCTCTTCACCTGTCATTGGCAGAGAAAGCTCCTCACTGTTAACGCTATGGGCCTCTTTAACTTGATTCAATCCATTAAAGTGAACCATGGAAATAATATGATCAACAGCATAAGACGGCCTGGGAGACAGGGCCTCGGCTTGCTATTTAATTGTCCCAGAGAAGAAGAAATCATTTAAGATTAGTTTTGCTTGAGGAGTTGGCAATCCAGTTGTATTTTGAAGTAGTTTAGCTCATCACACTTCAAAATACCATGCATTCAATTTTCATCTCAGGAGAGGAGGAAAAGTTAAAGTGTATCTTGGGATAATTTTCTGAGCGCTGATGACAACGACTGCAACCACCACTGACCAATGAGCGAGCTATCGGTGGGAATAAACTGCTGTGGAGAAATCAAGTACCGGGGTTTCATTTCAGGGAGAACAAGGGAGTCCTATCTTACTATTGGGAGACCTCAGTGTGTCATAGTGCATGAAATATATCGTAATTTTCCTTGTACACTGTGGCAAAATGATAAGTAAAGTTGAAGTTTTTAGTTAAAATTTTATGTTGAATTAGGCCCTTGCTAGGCCTTGTTATAATAATTCGAGACTACTTTCATCATTTCTTGAGGTGCTGTCTGTAATGGATGATGTAAAACTGCTTGCGGTTTACAAAAACAAAGGAGGAAAGAAAAGCAATTCACAACATTTGATCTAAAGCAGAGAAGTGCTGTTCAACAGAGTAGTTTAGAACAACTCATGGCAGCACTCCCCTGGGCAGCTGATAAACAACGTTAAATAGTGAAATGCTGCTCTGTTGATGGTCCTTACCTCCCAAGTAAGTACTGACATGTTTCTCCAGATAGATACAGAAGTGATTGGCCTAAAGGCCCTCATGTTTTCAAATGATACATTTGAGCAGGAACAAAAAAGCTCTGGCATGTAATTTCAGATTATTGCAGGTCCAATGTGACATTCTTGAGCAGTCTGAAGCGATGCATTAGTAGGCGTAGTTCATCATTTCACATCACCACAACAATATTCAAATTTATGTTTAAAAATGTGGAAAAAATGGGACAGAGACAGTTTGTGATGTAAAATATCAGTGTGATGTAAACATTTCCAAAATGGTTTGCATGTACCCACATTATTTCAGCTACGCAGGTCTTGCTGTGTATGAGCTTCTTCCTCTGCTTCTGGCACAATCATATGAGGCTGTCGCTCCAGTTACCACTTAGTCTGGGTAAAAGCTCCTAAGCTGCATGGTTTAGCAAGTAACATTACTGTAAGTTGCTCGAGTGAACCAAAAAAACAAAAATTGACAATACACACTGAAATTAATGAAAAAACAGTTCCAGTTTCTATGTCAGCACCGGAGTACAACAATACATTCAACTATTTACAATAAATCTCCTTAAAAATATTTGCTATTATTTAGCTTGTATTTAGCCTTTACATCCTGTAAAAGTCCTATCTGGGATATTATTGGATTAGGAGGCTACTAGCATGTATACAACATATAATTTGGTTTTAATTGGAGCAACAAAATGAGTCCCTCCAACCAAAGACTTAATGTTCTCACACAAGAGAGCCCATTGTGGCGTTGCGTCTTTCTTCGTTTCACTGGGCTTTTACCGTATATCTGCATCCACACGTTATGCCCATCCAAACACGAGGCAATGAGCCATAACCGCCAGTCATTTACAGTGATAGAAGCACTCAGAGGTGTTGTAAGGCACAGTGTGAAAGGCTGTTACGTTGTCACAATCGGTGTTTACTGGGATCCTACATGGTCTTAAATGTGACTGCCAATCAGAACGGAGGAGCAGAAGTGGCTGTTTTATAATCCCCACCAGCATCGCTGCTGTTTGAACCACCGTCGCTCTAAATGCCTCCCTGGTTCAGCGCTGACACATTTTTGTTGGCCCCTAAGACTAAAACTCTCGTAGGGGGAGCAAAGAAAAAAGAAAAAAAAAATTGTTGTCCTCATTTCAACTGGTCCTTAACCTTTTTAGGACTGAGGCGCATTTGCACACAAAAGCAGAATTGCAAAGTGCACTAAATTATAGAATAAATTACTTCAAAATGTCACACGGGGGCCCAATCACATGGGACAGCCTGCACACATGCACTGAGAGGCTGGATGGGACACAGACAGGTCATGACAGAATACTTTATGACTTTACCATTTAAGGATTTAAAGAGTTGCTACCACCAGCTTAGCTTTATTGCAGAACCAAGAAGACGACTTTGCTAATGTTTTGTTTAAGCACTTACTCAAAGTGCCATTTACAACGTGGCAGTGGATATGTTTGAAAAGAACTCCTCTCCTCTGGTCTCTGTTAAACTCTCATTGTTAAGCCCCACTTAGATGCAAGACAACTCCCCGCACACAAAAGTTACTGCTTCGAGACGTTTGAATGGGAATGTTACTGATGTCAGAGTAACCTTGGACTTGACACACAAAGACCAAGCTCTTAAAATAAATAAATACACATTTTTCTAGACTCTGCCCTTTAAGAAATGTAAGCATTTGGGAGACATAGTTGTGAGTATTTAGCTCTAGTTGTGTTACAACTTTATGACAAAAAATAAAAATGAACACAGCTGCTACTTGCAGGTATTCCCACCGAAGGGTGTTATGGATACACGCCAAAGTGGTCCTTAAGTGTCGTCTCTTGAGAAGTTTTCCAAAATAGAGGTCTTTCCATTACCATTTTTTTATTATGTTGTTTAGGTTTTGCATATCGACTCAGTGCCAGAATCAGCTGGGCTAGACTCCTGGGTCGGCCCAAGGGCCATTCGGAGTGGAGTGTGATATTCTCTCTGCCTGAATGTGTTTTCTCAGGGTACTCGAGGACACCAGCAGTCCATAAAGATGCATGTTTAAGTCTGTTGGTATGTGCTTATGTGTGCTCAGTGATGGACTGGCGACCTGCCCAGGATGCATTTGCTCCCCTATATGTGCTGGGATTGACTCCCAGGACACTAGTTAGATATGAAGAGCATGGCTTGTGTAAATTAAGCATTTGAAATTACTTAAAAGTAAGAGGATCTAGCAATCCAAAAATGGAAACCAGCTCAATTTGTACATATAAACCTTGTTGATGAAAGTCTCCGGGTTGACAAATCAGTAAAACAGATGCTTCAGAAAGTCTCTGGTTATCTGATTAGATGTTAAATGGTACTGGAGTCAGTCGAGGAGAAGCCACCGCTGCTTCCCTCAGCTTTTCTGTGGGAATGGCTTTATATGAGCCGGCACCCCAACCAGGAGCTGACATCATTTCCATTTTAATGGGGTGATGTTGGCTCAGTAGAGATAGGTCACCCATTCATCCCAGCGTCCACATCCTTGAGCTAAAGGATCGAACTCCAGACCGCAGAGGCAAAACAATACATAATATAAACGCTGTTCCATATGTGGTAATAGGGTCTGACTGTCAAATTCAGCATTGTGTATTGTGTGTACAAAACTCCCTGCCGAGCCTCCAGGGCCCCCCACTCAGCACCACTCACTGCCGCAGGCTGCAGTGCAAAGCTGTGCGTGTGCTCTCCACAGCATTGTGAGGGTGAGTTGGATGTATAGTGAGTGACAGTGCGTCTGCCCCATAGGAAATGATAAAACAGACCGTGCAAGGGCAGGGTTAACGAGCATGTTAATTTGGAAACAAGCCCATCGGACAGGGTCAGCTTGGCCAGACGTTTGTGACGCTCCGTTGCTTCCTGGTTTCTTGCTCGGGCCGTCTCAGCCTCCCCGTTCGGTCTACGGCCCCCCCCTCTGTGTTTTGCTGCATTTCTGAGGAGATGCCCCACTTTTTTTTTTTTTGAGAAAACAGAAAGTGCAGCATAAAAAAAAAGTTACCTGCCTTTTAAAGCTTCCCTGTAACTGCAGGAAGAGAGACAGAGACGGTGCGACATCGTAAATTAGCGGGCGTCCGTGTTCTTAAATCCTCCCGCTTTTGTCCAACTTTCTATTTTAAGAATTTCAAGAAACTTTCACACTTTTTTTCCCTCTGCCGAGTATCAGCAGGTCACAGGTGTGCCTGCGAGATAAAGTACAGGCAGTTAGGGTAATACTGTGTACGTGGGTGTTTGTGTAAAGGAGCAGCTGTGGTACATAAATAAATAGGTTTGGATAGGTTCAGATAGTGGGAGAGACAAACTGCCTGACCGGGCAGGACTTATATTCACTCCAGGCTGTTGATTTTATTTTGCATCATTTTATCAAAGCCAGGCAGGCTGCCACCCCTTTCTGGCCACATGTGCTATTTTCCCCAATTTTCTCTACTTGTTTCACTTTCTGGAATCCTACACGCTATGCCATCAGGCTCATTTATCTTAACATAAATTGTCCTATTTTCTTTTCGCTCCCTCTCTTTCCTCTTCAACTGCATCCAGCACTCTTTCCCTTTCCTCACACAGGCACACACCGCACACACAAACAGGAGCTCGCACTCTCCAGCCGGACCACTGCTCCGCAGCATGTGGCGTCTGTGATGTTGCTGAGGATGCAGAAAGCAGCCGCCTGCTGCATCAATCCCATGTTGTTAGATCCACAGGCGAAAGAAAACACTGCACAGCAACTCAGCTGCCTGAGTCCTGCCTTTCAAGCCAACGCGTTTCTGCAAGTGAACACGGCGCAATGAGAGGTTTGGAGAAGGGAAGAGAAGGGAGAGGAGAGGCAGAGTCAGAAGGGAGAGATAATGAGGAAGGTGAGAAGATACGGACAATAAATAAAGTATGGGAGGGGGAAAGGGAGGAGAGAAGGAAATGGAAGAGGGGAGCTGTAATAACACATCCATGAAAAGAAAGATGCTTTGTGTGTGTGTGTGTATTTGTGGGATATCTTAGTTGAAGTAGTACTGTAGTCTTACTGTAGGTATTTTGAAGCTCTTGCTGCCACCAGTCTTTACTTATTGGAATTTGTTACATTTTTCAGTATTTTCAAAAATATTTCTATATATTCATCTGTATTCATTTATTTATCTTGCGGTTTGTGCAGATGTCTCTGCTCTTGACTGATGCCTACCGACATAAAGTAGCACTCGACCCCTATGAGTCCCCCTGCAGCTGGTGAGCCCACAGGAAGATGAACGCATACCCCTGGTTCGGGCAGAACCGAAGGCCTGGCTAACACGTGGCTGATGGGCTCCTTCCCCAGGTCCTGCTCCAGGGCCTGCTAACCCTGTCAACAGGACACACTGCTCCTTGTCATTCTCTCTCATTAGTCTTCTATTGCTCTTCGCCTCGGGTGACGCTACCAGGGGCAAATAGGGACAGCACAGCTCCTAAGATCCAACAACTGGACCTGATGTAGATCTTTGAAGATGTTTCACCTCTTATCCAAGACACGTTGTCATTTCTGATGAAGTGTTACTGTTAAACAGATGAGCCCTCTTGTATAAAAACAAAACGAGGATCTACACATACAGTTGCCATGACTAACAACTCCTTGGTTTACAATGACGTGGACTAATCTCCAGAAGATGATTATGGCACTCAAAGATTGTTAAGAGATTGTTTTGAAGACAATTTTATACAGATAAAAAAAGCAATATAACTACAAAAGACATAAGTGACTGTGGATAACAGGACATGTGAGGTAGATTATGTAGAATGCACTTGAAGTAATTACAATATAGTACTGCACATTGAATCAATTTGGAGGAGACAGGAAAATAGAATGATGAACATCCTGCAATGTGTGTATTCACAGTGCTGGAAGACAACAATGACAATGGCCAGAGCACTTCTCTGAGTAACCTTCAAATAGCAACCACTGGCGAGCTAAAGTAAGCTCAATTTTGATAATATCCACGGAAATAAATCGTATTATTTGTCGTCTTATTCTCATTTTGTGCAGGCATTAATCTATCTCTGGGGTTGGGGCCTTAAAGGCCTTTAATGTCGACGTTTGGTAAAAACAGCGAGATGAGAAACTGAAATGATGATAAGATACATCTAAGGTGCATGACCTCGCCTTGCTTTTACAAACCAAATAATTTCTGATCATGTCTGAGTTTGAATGACAAACTCTCCCCTGCAACATGGCTGCCTCCGTGTGTGACCTGCTTCTCAGCGGAGCCATGATTTGTAAGAGCTGGATGTTAAAGGCAGTTAGAGCTGTGAGTTATTAAAGGCTTTCAGGAGCAGAGAATTATAGATAGACATGTTGCAATGCCTGTCTCTTCTCGTTATAAAAGACCAGGCAGCTTTTTGATATGAATCACAGCAGCGAGTGTGAAGAGGAATTTGTCGGCTGTAATAAAATGGCCAGCACTGGTTTAAATTGCTTCCTGAGGCTTTTCAGAAGACTGCTCTGGTAGTCTTAACCCATGGCTGTCTAAACCATCCCCCCACATTAAGCCAAAGAGCAAAATGTATCTATCAATGGACTAATTACATAAAGGAAGATTTTGGTCCTGTTAGGATTGTTGATATCCAAATTTGAGAGGTTTTTTGGTGTTTATGTTATTTATCTACAAACTTTAATTTATACTTATCCTTCATTCACCTCTTTCGCATATAAACATCAAAGCTCGAATTAGTCCAGGCTTTATCATGACTTCAGGCACAAGTGCACAGCTCACGCTGTGTTAAACTTCCATGAATATGATTCTCTAGGCACACACAACCTGCACCAACACACACACACACACACACACACACACACACACACACACACACATGCTCAGGCAGAGCTTACGCAAAGAGATACAGTGTACACACAGGTACAGTGTAGACTTACACACCACACTGTGTCACACACTGTGCCCATGTGAGCATCCAGTCCCCTGGTTTCACCGCTGTCAGAAAATGAGATTGCTCATCTGCCTGAAACATTAAAACTGGCTGTGGGAACAAGCGCTGTTGTGAATGATCATTATTCATGAGCGTGATTGTGTCTGCACATGATATGCTTTTACATTTGTTTAAATCAGTGCCGTTACCTCTAAGAATCGTTTCCGTCAGCATGTTTATGTTTCCTTCACATGCCTGAGCGCTGTTGTGTTTGTGTTTGCCGTTGAAAGGCTGTCCTACGTTCGAGGCATGCCTCCCACTTTCTTTCACCTACACCATTTCAACATAATAGCCACCATGATGTGTCCACACACAAAAAAACAAAACAGGATTAAGGCCTTCGCTGAGAGCCACTTCCAACGCTTTCACCTGCTTTGGAAGAGAAAAACAAAGACTGTTTGTGTTGCTGTACTCGCCATTTAAGGAGAAGCAGTCGTCTTAATGTGCAAGGAGGCTGGTAGGCTCCCCAGAAGAGCGGGGGACTCCACGTGGGGAAATCCAAACCTTGACAGCTCTCTCAGCTCTGTCGCATGTGAAATTGTATGAAAATAGTTGTGTTATGGAGGGCATATAGTAGGTGGAGGCAACCGGAAATTCAATTGCAGGGCCTCAGTGTCAGCCAAGATGACTATTTCCCTGCCCTCATTGTTGGAGGAGAAGTTAAAAAGCCCAGGAACATCCTAAAAAGGATGGTGATGATGATAATGTGCTTATTGAATCAAAATCTAAGTAAAATCACATGCAACACTACTGGCATACACAGAAAAACAAACATACCTACACTGAGGGTTTAAAACCAACTAACAATAAAACATTATGCTCAAGTCCTCGACTGGCACCAGCAACAAACACAAAATAGTCAAACCCACAGTGCACAATTATGTAACCAATGTTTGCTGTGTTCCTGAATGGTAATGTATGTGTAGGATTAAACACTTGGTAGAGAAAAAGGGAAAACAAGAATAGTTTATATTCAGAAAGAGCTCCGGGTCAATTTTATGTCAGCATGTATGCATCATTTAATGTGATGCATCATGTAACATTTGTTCTTGATACAAATTGGGACATGAGTGAAACCACTCAGAAGGGAGCAAGTCAATAAACCTGAAAAAAACAACATTTTTTTTGCAACAGAGATGCTGATTGTAAGCTTTTTCCCTTACCAAGAGGTAAGAGGGAAGAGTCTGTGTCTAACTTGAGAAATGCAAAGTTTGTGCACTGGAACATAGAAAAAAAATCACTATGTAATTATTTTGTTGTCACACACTGCTTTTTTCTACCTGCTTGAAGGTACACAGCTCAGAATCACATCCTTAGGACAGTCATAGTATTGAAGTGTAAGCTATTTGTAGAATTAACGATTTTCACAGATGCTTTCTCGACTCGCGGACGCTCAGGGGGAATGTGGAGAACTATCCTGTCTGTCAGTGAGCACCTGAGGTCATAACCTCCCGCTTGGCAGCTCGGTCCATAGACTGGAGCGGGTCAGGGTGAGGGTCAAGAGGAGAGATAAATAATTAATTCACTGCATAACGCTTTCTGAAATCAGTCTCTTTTTGAATAGTTGTGATTTGGATGCATTCTGCTTGGGTGGATAGCTGTGTTGCCTCACAGCGAGAGGGTCCTCCAGTTGCACCAAGGGCACTTCTGTGTGGAGTTTGCATGTTCTGTCCATGTCTGTTATCCCTTTTCAACCAAAGCAGTTCCAGTGCTGGTTCTGAGCTGCTGCTAGTACTGCACTGGAATGGGGTTGGTTCAACTTGTGAACCAGTTGAGAACCAATTTGCTTTTCCACTGCTCTGAAGCAATTTCATCGCGTCACTATACATCTGTTACCTTGCAGCTTTCCATAAACACTGACTCATACTTAGAAACAGTGATGGTGGACTGCTTGTTTCTATTATTAAGTGAAAAACTACAGAATCAGGAGTCTCTTCAAAAAATGCATTTATTCATATGCAAGAATAAAAATCTTGAGTGTCAAGTTCAGTGCTCCAGTGATGCTGCACAGAGCTTTGTCCCTGACGACTGAGTCCAGGACATGAAAATGTGGATTTCTCCATGGGTTCCCTTTTCCTCCTGCCACAGGGATCATTTTCCTCATCCTAAAATTCCTTCTTTAGCATCTTTAGCTGTCATTTATCATGCCTGCGGCCTTTCTTGTGCAGCAAGAAAAAACTGGCGGACTTGATTTTTTCGTTATTTCAATAACCCCACTCCGAGCCTCTGATGTATGGAGTACTTACTTTTGGCTGAGCAAAGAAGTGGTGTTATTATGGAACCACTTTTGGGGGGTTCATAGCCAGTTCTTTCTTGGTGGAAAAAAAAAAAAAAATCTTATTACTATACATTATACACATTTTTATATCAAATATTGAAATTCAGCTAAAGTCAGCTAAGTCCTAAACGATCTAGACTTTAAACTCTTGTGTTACTGTTAAATATTGTTTTTTTTCTATTAAATCATTAGTAAGTTTGACAACCTGCTCTATGAGAAGAAAGAAGAACATTTTCGCCTTCAGGTAGAGAACCAGAGACGCAAGCAGAAATAAAAGGAGACAGAGAATATGGAAGCGGATGCAAAGATCGGAAAGATTGGACTTTGAGGTTTGTGGAGACTGAGTGAATGTATGATCATGAATTTACTTTGGATGTCACTTCAGAAAGCATTTACTGTACAACAGCATGAGTATGGCTGAGAAAATCAGATGGAAACTCATGGGTGTTTGAAGAAGTCTAGCCTTTCTGTGGCGTGTTTCCCATGTTGTTACAGTATAAGTCAGAATGTGAATGTGTCCTGTCAGGTAAAGAATATATACAGACATCAGTCAGAATCCGGGTGGGCCTGTTCCCAACATCTCTCAGTTTCATGTTCCTAAAACAGTGTGGGATAGGCAAAGAAGGGAGGAGGAAGGAAGTATTAGCGATTTGCTTTGGCGGCTGTTCTGCCAGCTACTTAACATGGGGAGAGCAAATCCCCTTTCATAAATAAATGCTCAGCTAACTGCTACTGTTGGCTCAGACCTCCTCGAAACTGCACTCAGCTGGCAGCCTGGAAGAACACTTAGGGAGCTCATCACCCACAGGCTTATGATCCTGGCAGTTTTCAGTCAAGGTTCAGGAATCCCAGCATGAAATTTTTGAAAAGCAGAAGAAAATCTAGCCAGGTGTGCACACTCTTAGTGTTCTGGGGATGAAGTTGAGGCCTCTCAAACTTAAAATGAATACCTGAGCAACTGGGCTTGAGAAACAAGTGCTATCCTTCCCGGTATTGAAAAAAAAAAATCCAGTGTGATGCCAAGTTTACTCCCAGAAGATGAAACAAAAGAGCACCAGCTGTGACAAAAAAGCAAAAACTGGAAGAGAGACAGGATTGTAAAGGAAAGGTGATTAAGACAGATAGTGAAAGAAGAAACAAAATCAAGCTGCCAGGCTGATTTATTTTGCGACCTGAATACATCAATCTCCTTTAAACACAATTCTCAGCACATACGCATCCACCATATGGTATGCACACAGCTATAACACAAACTTATATTTTAAATCTAAAGTCAGAATTAACTTCAAGTAACTTACATGATATCAAAGACAGAGATAGAATTGTTGCAGGTGTGAGATCCATGGGATATACACCATATTCCTTTTCCTCAAAGCTGGGGGGACACACTAATAGTAATAACCTAATCATTACTGCGAGATTTTATATTTCAAGAGTTTTGCTGGACTGTATTCACGAACTGATTAGTTTGAGGTCATTTTTATATAATGACTGAAAGACTCATGCAAACTAATGTGACATGGAAGACAAATGGCTGTTGGTGTTTGTGCTGATATCTGCTCTAAGAAATTACATGCATTATTTTCTGTGTCCGTTAAATGTTATCTATGTTAATTCCAGCCACTTAGTGCCGTCTTCACATGCTGAGACCATCTTCTGTGTCCCACCTACTCTATTTTATTGGCTTTTTGGCAACTTATTTGCAGTCAGGTTGATGATACACTACCCTTTTGCATGGGGTCTTTAATCTTTAAAAGATTACTATGCTGACTAGTTGTGTTGACTGTCCCCATCTAGTGCTGACTGGAGCAGTCTCTGCCCAACTATGAATTAATTGGGTAAAAAAATCAGGCATGAAATCTTGCAGTGTGTCTCCAGCTTCAAGAAATCCTCCAGCAGAGCATATACAGTACAGTGTTCCTCCTGGCGAGAGCTGCTTAAATTATGAGCTGAATTGCTTTATGTACTTAGGCAGCGTAGGTGTGAGTCTATATGCTTTGAATGTGGATGGTAAGAACCAGGCCTCCTGTGCATGTAGGCTCAAATCAGCATTAGTCAGTGTTACTATGACGATCAGAGCCAACTGTCAATTTGGCACTTTGACTGAGTCAGAGCTGGCAGGCGAACCATAAAGTACAAACCAAAATGAAGCACTTCACATGAATTTGTACAGAGATCGCAAGAAAGAGATGAGCACTGTCAGCAACATGCATGGAAACATGGGTACAAAAATAGACTCCTTGACTCTCCTGTGCATGTCGACAGTTCATATGGCTATCAGATCTGGGAGGCCTCCAAGAATAGATACCAGGAGTCATCGGGAAAAATCAAATATAAGCAGCTCTTCAAGAATGGAGACATGCCGTGCGGGTGCAGGGTTTGTCTTCAGATCAGATCAGATACTCTTATTACTGCTGGCTCCAGCTCAAATAGCACAGCTTGGGATTTGGAGGAGCACAGCTTACACCCTAATACTACAGTCTTGCTGTCAGTGCATGCCTTGTTCATACGATAAAGACTATTATGCAAATGGTTGTATTCATGAGACACGCTCATATCTGTAAAATCCCTCCCCTGGAGTCTCCCCGCAGTCAACCATCATCATTGCTGATGTCACCAACTTTCCCTTTTTCCATCTGCAAGTCTTGGCATCGGGCACAGGATTATGCTTTGCTTTCACCAGGAGCTATTTTGTCTGCATGCAAATTGGAGGCTCTTGTCTCAAAGAGCGCAGAACAGGCAGACCTTAATGCAGCAGAGGGCAAGCAGACATGACGAAATCTGCTGACAAACAAAAAAGAAAGACTAAACTCAAACTTGGACTCAAGAATAGTTACATTTTGTTATTTGACACTTTTACATCAACGTTTACATCAGAGAAATACGCGTCCTCACTGAAATAATGAGGGTCAAGTATTGAATCCTTGTTTCAGGACACTGGGGAAGGAACAGATTGGCTGATGAAGTGGTGGAGGCGGGGCTTAAATGAATAATGCATTGATGGTGGAGGAAAGCGTGAGAGTAGAGCAAAAAAACCAGTGGGTGATACCAACCCATCACAGCTGCAAGTTATGAAATTTATATGCACATAAAGTGTCACTAATTGAGAAACGCATCTACCTCGAAGCCACAATTTGATTTGTTTTTGTGTCAGTGTTCGTCTAAAGGGCCTCATCCCAAAATTAAAATTAACCTTTTTCACAACAAAACAAACAGCTGCATACTGTACACAGTTGACCGAAAGTTCATTTGATTTTACCCTAAAAGCAGCAGTGGCTCTGAAATTGTTTCATAATTAATGAAGTGAATAGGAAAGTACAAGCCTGTGGTTGTGTGTGTTTGTCTGATGCAGAGCTTCGTAAGTTCTTTGTTATGGATTCGGTGAGTCAGTCATTCCCAGGTTTATAAGCAGAGCTTGAGACTGCTGTCCAGCTTTTATCAATGGCAGTGTTTGTTTTGCGACTCTCACCGCGTGTTGAATTTATACAACATCAATAGATGTTTTGACGGCCCTTGTCTAAAAGTAGCCAACTATGAATTATTCATAATCCATCCAGAGAGTTGGCGTAGCGGAAGAGGGATCAGAGGGTCGCTTACTGTTAGGATTTTTTTTAATATTTACATGCTATTAAACAACGGAGATGGAAAACAGATTTCATCACTGCTGATCTGTTTAATCGGATTCTTTTTTATAGGATATTGAAGCGCTTGTATGTTATATGCTTACACTCCTCAATTCTGTGCCTTTCCCCTGAGAGGCTTCCCAAGGCCATCCTCTGCAAAGTTGTAATCATTTGTCTTTCTTTTTTTAAGGGAGAATAAATGACATTTCCTTCAAGAAGGGTCAGTGCTTTTACGGTACAATGCCGACAATTTAATTATATACTTTATGAAGCATGTAAGTGAAAAAGTCAAATGAGAGAGACAGAGACGTTTCCCCACATGAAGAAAGAGAAAACTCATGCAGACATAGAAAGAACAAGAAAACATGGCCTTGGTCCAGTCACTCTTAAATCAGGGACCTTCTTGCTGTTACACCTTCTCTTTCTACAGCAAATCGGAAGAATTACTTTGAGGACAATCCACAAATGTCTGTGACAGCACTCACACAGAGGTCAAAATCTTTACATCATCATGAGGTCAAGATGCAGTTGTCAGCCAAAAAAGACAAGCTGGCAAATTCATTCTCAGTGAAACATGTAGCAAGATGCTTTCAATTGTTCCATCACGATTTAATCAGAAAGTTCTGTGAGGAGGTCACTCCTGCATCAGAACACCAGCGACTGAAATAAGACAGAGCCTGAGCAAAATTAACATTTGCTGGTGTGTCTTCCTGTGTTTCCAGGAAAGAGAGCGCTGCCGCTCCACTTCAGGGACCAACTCACTGGCTTTCAAGCAAACAGTTTTCACCTTTTTGTAACTCAAGCTGTCAGCTGCAGTCAGTGCAGAGCAGGCACCCCAAGTGTTTCTGCACTGTTTGGCCGAGGCCTCCAATCTGCCAGCCATTTAAAAAGAGAGGGAACAATGACAGGATCTCAATACAACAAGCAGCAAATGAGGTGGTTCAGTCTCTGCTGTCCATCTCCATCTCTTTGTTCCCACAGCAATTTTCTTCTCAGTCTCCGGCTACAACAAAAGAAACAACTTTTGTTCTTTCAATGTGAGTCCAGCAGTGATCCCAGGGGTCCCATCTGAACCTCAATCGGATCTGCTTTAATCACCAATCTCACTATCGACAAAGTCCTAAAACTCTCCTTACAGGTGCGGCCAAGAACATCAACCTCATAATGTTCAGCTATTTTCAACAACATTTGCAACAGCTGGTCTTTGAATTAAAAAATCCCCATGATGGAGTATCAACAAAATGGGAGACCGGGGCCATAAATACAACAACAAGCGCTTACACAAAGGAAGCGAGGAGAGAACAGTGGTGACCGCACCAGCATATGAATGAGTTGAACAATGGAACGAACAGAGCCGTTTTTACAGCCTCAAATGCAGACGCAAGTCGCAAGGACTTAACCCACTAAATGCCTTGCCAAACCTGGTTAAACTACATAGATTTTACTGAATGTAAACCAGTTGGTTTAACAGGGAGTAAACTGCACTTGGCTGAGACTAATGCTGCTACAACACAACCACTTTGAAAAACTGACACATCTCAGATGGAAAATGCCACAAAAGGTTAGGAGGGGAAACACAACTCTGTGCCTCAATATGGTCACCTCCTTTTTAGGCTAAATTATGTCCAAAGAGCAAAGCACCGGCCTGACATTAGAAAGCTGAACTTGGCAAGATACCAGGAACCAAATCAATTAAAAAATACGTACTCATAAGGCAATCACTTGCCTTATATAAAAACAATTGCTTAGATAGCATTGTAGGACTTGTCTACGTGTGTGATTTTTCAGGGTATGTAAATTTCCTCCTACAATCCAAAACATACTGTACATGAATACTTAAACCCCAAGATGTGAGAGTGAGTGGATAGGATACATTCCCCGCTTTTGCCATATGTGCACCCCTGCAACACCTTCATGTGCAAAGTGGCTAAAATGGTGGACAGACATTAACAAAGTAACCTAGATCCTTCCAAGTTAATTATATTATCTCTTCTAAATCATGACAAACTGAGAGACTTTGTTTTCAGAAGTTTAAGAAGTTGTAGATATACATAATAAAAGTGCTACATTACAATCCATGCAAAAAGGGGGGAATTAAAGGTCAACCGACATTCATACATTTTTAATTAAAAGTTGAGAAGATCGATCATGTATTAATGCAACAAAAACAGGAAGGAGGAAAATAATTAAAGAGCAATTTGAACACCATGAACATGTGATGGTGATTCAGTCGTAGCATTTGTTATTTCAGCTCTAATCCTCTGAACGGCGGGCCCTGTAGGGTTTGTTTTAGACAGTTATGAAAATTCTGCACCAAGTCTGTTATATTTACATGTCAGACTCTGCCACTCTCCAGGCCTCCAGGCCTCCAGCTGGGCTTCAGCACATCAGCCCAGCAACACAGTAACGCAGCAGCCCACATCGCCCCGAGCCCCCAGGGCTTCAGGAGTGGTCAGAACCGTTTAGCTCCCCCGTGTAAGCTGCCAGCCCTGGGCTCAGAGATGAGCTGAGGGCTGACTGGGACAGCCAACTCCAGAGGAAGTGCCTGAGTCAGTGGTTTTAGTCAGAGGAAGAGAGGGAGGAGGTAGAGAGTGAGAGAGAAAGTAGAGAAAGAGAGATAGAAAGAAAGACAGGCAGGGAAGGAGGAAACATATGGCTGTGGTGTGTGTGTGTGTGTGAGAGAGAGAGAGAGAGAGAGTGTGTGTTTGACTAAGGGAGAAAGAGTGTGGGAACCTCTGGGACAGGCTGTCAGTGGTCAGTTGTCACTGTCCGACAGGCAGTTGGCCCTGGGGGGGGCCCTGTCACTGGCCCCCAGCACCTTGGGGTGACGGTATAGGACATATAGCAACAATGGAAGAGAGAAAAGGAAAGATGGAGGAAGAAAGAGAAAGGGCTTTGCTTGCATCCTGTCAGTGACCCTAATCACCCCCAGTGTGTGTGTGTGTCAGAAAGAGAGAGAGAGAGAGAGGAGGAGAGAGAGAGAGAGAGAGAGAGCAAATGTAAAGGAGACTTGGCTTGTAGTTGGGAAAAAACTGTCACAAACCCTAAATGCTACGGGCTTTGCCTGCAGTAGCTGTTGGAGATTTGTCTGTGTGTGAAAGAGAGAGAGAGAGAGTGAGGGAGAGTGAGAGAGTGAGGATTATCCGTTTCCACCAAAGCAGTTACAGTGCTGGTGCTGGTTCACAGTTGGATCAACTAGTGAACTGAACCAGCTCAAGGTAGTTGAAGAGACATGTCATTACGTCTCTGCATATGTCTGTTACAGACCTCGTCCAGGACAACGATATGTGGGTCTCTCCTCAGCCCTCTGTTGCTGCTTTCTACCAATGTCCTCTGATTGGACCACATTGTCCTGCTTCACTCCTTTAGCGGCTGTATAGTCCCCTCCATGACTTTCCCAGGTCTCAATAACATCTTGCAACAATTCTCACTTCTGTAACAGAAAATAAGTGGTGTCTCTCTAGAACAAATTATTTTTTTCAGGCCAAGTCCCAGTTCCTTGTCTGTACAGAATAGAATAGGGTAGAATAAAATAGAATTGAATAGAATAGCCTTAACTGTCATTGTACTATGGTACAATGAAATTGAGGGTACACGGTACAACAAAAACAGCAAAACCACCTCCAAATTAAACGTTAACCCAGAACCAGAACTGGAACTGCTCTGGTGGAAAATGGGCCTTTGTGATCTCCTGTATACAGATCTATACAGTCCCTTTTCTTCACGGCTCCTGGAGAATGGCAGCAAAAAATGCTTTGTATTCCATTTTCCGATGCAGTGTACGGATACATAAATAGACAAGACGTGTATCATGAGAAAAGCGTGTGCACAGAGTGAAGGATTTTGGGAGACGGTCTGCTGGGGCAGGCTGCTCATGTTTATTTCTGCAGCAAACATCAGGACCGCAGCCTCCTCCCCAGAGTCAGATAATCCGCTGTTAATTGGAAAACAGGCCGTGGCAGCGATGGCATTCTTAATTAATAGTCTTTAGTCTGGCTGACCTTGACCACGCAGACACCCATGAATAAAAGTGCACGTGTGCATGTTTGCACCATGATCCGCATTAGGACACGAAGCTTTTAAACATGGAGGAACACGACGGGGCGCACGTGTCAGGACAGGGGCGTGCAAACACACAGATGGAGACAGATACGCACAAGTACACAAGTGTAGTGCAGTAGATGCAAGTGAAAAGGATCAAACAAAGAAGTGCTATTTACAGTTTTAGACATTGTTTCTGCTCATATTTGTCCAGCTGAAATAGTAAACTGAGTCATACATGTGTGCTATAAAACATTCACTCATTCATACAAAGTCATATTTGCCCCCGTATGGTTCATTTTAAAGGGATGTGGTGCGTGCAACCTCGCAAAGCTGTTGGTGTGATTCCCTTTGTGTTATCCATCGTCAGGATGGAGAGACAGATTTGTTTGAGTGTGTGTATGTGTGTGATTGTGTGTGTGTGTGTGTGTTTGCATAGGACTCCTGCCGCGTCTGTCAAATGCAGATACCCTCTGTGACAAATGGAGATGGAGATGAGGAGGTAAAGAGCAGTTGGATGGTTTTGGAAGAATAATTTGTGACACACTTTGTCTTCATAAATATTCAGGTGAAATGATCTGAAACACAACACAAAATACATCTGTTTTTGAAGGCCAAGATTGGGCCTTGCATTTATGGAGAATAAACACTAAGTAAAAAAAAGGGGAACGTGTGAGAATATTTGTTTGTATTTGTATGTGTAAATATGTTATCTCTGAGTGTGTGTGTGTGTGTCCTCAACCATCCCCAATTGAATCCCTGTGTGGTTGTAAATGAGAAAATCTCTGCTCTTACCGTCCCCGTCTCTTTTGCCTGCTTGGCTCAGAGTCACCGGAAACCAGAAGCAAACAAAAAAAAAACAAAAAACAAATGGAACAAATGTTGACACCAGCTCTTTTTTTTCATTATTCTATTTCGTGTCAAGGAAATGATTTCTCTGGTTATTCCTGCTGTTGCTGGTGGAGGTATCAGTTTTGCTCTGGGGAATATTTTTGACAGTGTAAAAGCTATAATATGCATCTCTTAACCTTGAGATGGAAATAAACGATGGAGATAATTATCTGTTATGTCATTAAATAGCAAATGCAGTCCTTGTAAACATAGCTGGAGGACAGCAAAGCTTCTCCCAAGCAAAAAATATGACTTAGGCCTATTTGTTTTTATAGCTCTGCATACTGTATAATATGTTTAATGATAAAGCTATTTTGAAATAACATCATAACAACATTATAGTGGGATGTGGTGTGGTTGTCCCTGCTGGCTCTTGTCAGGTACATCAGTTTCCTCCCACAAAAACATGCATGTTTAGATCAATTTGAGACTCATAAATTGCCTCCAGTTGTGAGTTTGACAGTAAATGGTGTGTCTGTGCCCAGGTCAGCAAGGTTTTCAGGATGTATGCTCCAACAGTCCCCCATAATACTGGTGGATAAGTGGATGAGATAAAAAGTGAAATAGACAGGAAAAAGAGAGTGCAATCTAGGTCCAAAAATGCATTATTTACCAAATTATGTACCTGTTTCCGAAACGTGTTATACTGCCTTGTGAGTCAGCTGTGACTTTAAGCCTTTGTTTGCACTGTTGCTTCACTGAGCTATCATCCAAATGGCAGTTTATCCAGTGAGAAAAATAGCACAAGAGAAAATGTAGCTTTTTTTCTTTCTTTTTTCCCCCCACAGGAACATGTTTTCTGTGATTGTTCTGTTGTTGAGTACATGTTGACCCTTGTCTGGATTGTTGCCTTGGGTGTGTGTCGTGCCTGTGTTTACCGGCCAGTTGTCTGCATGACCTCTGAGCCGAGCTGTGGACGACACAAGCTCATATCCATCACAAACAGGGAGAGAGAGTGAGATGACAGGGAGATCAGAAACAATGGTGGCAAAGGAAAAAAAAAGGCTAGTAGGGGAAAAAAAGGAGAGCGGGAGGCTGTCATCCTCAAAAAGTGTGAAAGGGTAGAGGAGATTGAGGCTCCTCTAATCACTTCATATATGCATCCCTTTCTCGTATAGGTGAAAGGTGTCATGTTGAGGATGTTTTAGCCAGGAAAGCTCACTACCAGAGAAGGGCGAACAGTTTATTCTCCTCTCTGGAAAAGTAAAATGTAAACAATGTGGATCAGGTCGGAAGATGCTCCAAAGACATAGGGGCAGCATATCTCAGAGTGACAGCTAGTGACCTGTGACCTTTGTAGGGGGTGGGGTGGGGGGTGATTGCTCTCTCCCAAAACAAAGTGAGCTGAAGAATTTCTGGTGAAAGCAGATAGTGAAGCAAAGGCCAAAGGGTTGATTACGAAAGAACAAGCATTTAAAACCTGCGGATAGGTGTGAAGACGAAAAACAAAAAAAACATCCTAAAAGTTCCCCCATACTTTCTATTCTTTGCCTGGGGGGATGGGTCAGGTGAGTACTCACCTGACAAGTCACTGAGATATTGCACTTCTGCCTGTAAAAGCTCCATCTCATCTCTCATAACTCATTGTCCATAACAATGTTCAGAAAGTGATTGGATGGGGTCACATGAGATGAAGACAGATTCAAAATTTTAGCAATTTAGTGTCAGACAGAGTGGGGGTTACACTGACCTGACTATATCATGCCACTGAGGGGAAATCACGTTAAGACACAGACGCTGGGAAATAGATCGAATTTGAGAATAATCTAAATGAGTTTGGCTCTGGACGCCGGGATATGCATGATAAATCAATAGTAGAACATATCCGATCTTCTGCTCTTGCAGCAGTGGAAAATGAATTAAAATGTATAAAACATACCATAGTTAAGGGATAATATGCTAAAAAATGATAAAGCAGTCATAGACCAGCCCACAAACACCTATAGGCTACTGTTGCGTATAATGACAAAAATTCCTGGAATCCACAGAAAATACCATAGACACACACACATACACACTCCAGTGATCACTGTGACAACATTATGACAACATTTACCTGGGACAAACTGTTCCAAATGCCAACAAACATTAAACAGTCCAATAAGAGCTATACACGTATATCATGACATCCAGACACAGATGCACACAGTGACCTGGAAGTACATGAGCATATTGCGCATAATGTAATCAGGACAAATCAGGCTTTTTTTTTTTTTCCGGGAGCACAAAATCACACTCGGATGCACACAGATGTGTGGAATATTTAACAAGAGCAGAGGGAACATGCAAACAGGTAAACAACCAGGGTTCCCACTCATACATGTGAAAGAGCATGCATAAATAATGAGGCCGCAGAGGCAAAATATACTGCACTTAATGCAAACACACACACACACACACACACACACACACACACACACACATTAGCCTAGCTGTTGTGCTTATTGGACGTAGTCTGCTTCTTGGCTGAAGCTTGTGAATCTCAGTAGACTTCTCTGTCTCACAGGTTTCTACCTGCTCACAGATGCTGTCTATTCTCACCTCCACCTTCCCCATCCCTCTCTCTCTTGTTGCCTGTCCTGTCTCCCTAGTGGATGTGGAGCCGGTGGAGATCAAATACGGGGTTGACCTCCTCATCTCGCCACCTGTCTCCTTTTTTGCTCTTCTGCTGAATCCATCTCGTCCCAGCAGAGACACTTCAAGGAGATGGACTCTCTCACCTCCTTACTGAAGCACACCTTGGCAAATTGGCAGACACAACTTTAACAAGTCACTGCACTGAAAACCACTGACACAAAAACAGGAGTAGATGGAAGGATGTGCAAAAAAATAGTAAATTTTCTGAAGTGATCAGAGATAATGATGATGATTGTGTGTATGCATGCGTATGGTTTTATGCATATGCTTCTTTCCAGCTGCCTCTTAGTCACTTTTCAGCTGTCGTCTGATATACTCCACTCACTGGTGCGTAGACCTGCCCCTTGTGCTTGGGTTCATGTCTGTATGTGAGAGGTGCACAATGATTTTCTGTGAAACGCGCACAATTCTGGTGACATACTCTGGCACATCTGTCACTGCTCCTTTAGCACAAGAAGCCACGTTGCCTTGTTGTAGTTCTAGGACTGGGCCTGAGTGCACATGGAAAGGCACATGAGAAAATGGGATATGTACCCATGCACAATCACATTCCCAGAAAAGTAAATGTGAAGGTGTTCATAGTAGTAAAGTAAACAATTGCTAAACCAGGAATCCAGTTTACAATAACAGCATTGTGTCACAATGTGGAAGTTGAAAGCTACAGGATCCATAAAGTAGAATTCTAATGATGCACCAGTGACTCGAGTATAGATACAAAGCATGAAAAGGAAAAAGGATGGATGCATTACAGTATTAGAGAAAAATTGACATGTTTACTGGTGCTATTTCTTCCTCTTTCTTCAACAGAGAGCTTTGGAGAAGACAGATGGTAGGTAGGCAGACAGGCAAGAGGAGGAAATTGGCTGGTACTGTCAAATGTGAACGAATCCTCCAGTAAGTTGTCAGTCATCTTCTGGGAAACCAAGCAGCCAGAGTGAAACAGTCAGCAAGGGCAGCACATAGCAAAACTGCCTCTCAATCAGCCAAACAGCAGAACAAAATTAAAAAACAAACAAAAAAAATATATATAGAGAAAGAGATAAGTTAAAAACTTCCCAAGTCAATAGAGGGTTAGGGCTCATCGGGGCATTAAGGTGCATTGAGTGACTGTGAAGCTCAGCAGGCACATAACTTGGTGGCCATTAAAACAGGACAATTCATTCACTCATTTATATTACTTCCACATGAATTTACCCTCTAAGAAACATATTCAGCATTAACCTTTACACATATGCTACTTGTTTTATTGAAATTTGGGTGATAGGGGATGTCTGACCACATTAACAACCGCATATTCATGTCCGCGGAGGTGTGGCCTCTTCTCCATGGAAACAACAATGACATGCGGGGTGAAGAAATACCTCAGGGTCTCCAATGAACTTGTGTCATTTCAAACAGAAACAAGACAGCCTCGTTTTCTTCTCTGTAGTAAAATTCTTCATCGGATCGACTGAATCTTTCAAAAGAAGCCAGAAAAGCCTTACCTCCCTCAATTTGCTGCTGCTTTGAAGGCAGAAATGTTCTGCCATCAAATGAATGGGTAAATCTCAACACACTGTGTGAAACCAGAGGAGAGATAAAAAGTGAACATGACAGAGAGAAAGTGTAGCTCATTATCATACATACACACACACACACACACACACACACACACACACACACACACACAAACACACAGTTAGCTGGACAGGAAGGATTTGTGTGCTTGTGTGTGTCTATGTGATGGACTGTGTGTTAAGGAGAAAAGGGAATTTATGTGTGTGAGTGCGTATTTAAGGGAGAGTGAGGATCAGATTTACTATTTGAAAATAGATGGCACAGGCTGCTAGTCAATAGCAGGACACATACACACACACACACACCTAGGGGTAATGAGATTCTCCATTTGACCTAAACATGCAAGTTTTTGGACTGTTGGTTGAGAAAATAGGAGAAAACCCACACAGACCAGAATTTTTGCTGGGAACCTTCTTGCTCTGAAGTGATGATGCTATTGTCCCAATTCACTGTCAAATAAAATCCAACAATTTGCTCATTTTTTGCCATAATATGTTAAGTGTGGATATTGCTTCAGCAAGCCATGTTTTATAGAGTAGTATAGAGTGTAAGGCTGGAGGAAAATCCATGTCAGAGAGGGAAAGCAGGTGGTCTACACACAGATCCTCACACAATGCAGCCAGCACATCCTAATCTGCTCAGCTGAAGTGCACCCTTCCAAGGTCAAGCTTGTGTTCTCCCCCTGGGGCACTGCACCAGGGAAATGAACGAGTACAATCATACACAGCTAATACAACGGCATATTAGGGAGATTCTGAAATAATGCAATTAATTTCAAGCGCTCATGTGTAAAAGACTATCCACTTGCTTAGATTGAGGGAGAAGCGGCAGGGTAATCAAGAGAGACTTTGCAGAGGGCAAATTAATGCCTTCTCCTCAGTGCACTTTATTTGGGATGTATTTTTTTATGATGCTTTTGCTTTATTGGCTGATATACAGGGGAGCAGAGGGACAAAGGGACATTATGAGGCAGAGTTAAACCTCTGGCTCTCCAGACGAAGGGTTCGTGCCCTCGCTCGTTCAACCCACGAGGACTTATCACTTCAATTCCTTCTGTTACTGCCACTGCCTCTTTATCCAGACCAGCATTAAAACCATGAATCTCCAGCATGACACAACTAAGCAATTTCTGGGTTGTTGGCAGTGACGGCATCCAGGGTCTGATGTCACCAATTAAATGATGTTTGTCTGGATTTGAAGAAAATTGTTTGGGTGTGGGAATCTGGCACCAGAAGGGGCATGAGGACAGGACATATCATAATGTTACCTTTCTTGGTTTGGAATTTAATCTTTAATGTGAAGACAAACATTGTTTTTTCCACGTAATTTCCATTTTTAGTGGCTGTCTATCCAGTCAGGACTCATGTGAATTTCACCTTGAGTTACTGTTTGACACCCTGGTCCTCAGGAATTTCATATCGACTGGTCATATTGAAGAAGACAGGTCATTACATAGCCTTTTGACCACAGGAATCCAATGGGAAAGGCCAATACGATGCCTGTTCTTACCCAATCAATATACACATCACAAGGTTGAACTCTCAGGTCCCAGTGGACACATCCCAGAGTTATATCTAGTGGTATCTCAGGCTGCATGCCTTTAAGTATCACACAGTTACAGGCCAGCGAAATATTTATACCATATGCATTGACAGGACCAGTAGAACAGACATGCTGCAACAAATAACCCTGTAAATTCTTCAAATTGCCATCGCTTTCTCCGATTACCTCTTGTCATCTCTTTACTGTCACCTGTCAATAGCTTTAAATTATTCACGAATAGAATCATTAATGGAAAATGCACTTTCTCAGTTAGCAAAGGGTTTGACTGTTGTTACCATTACTGTCAGATGGGACCACACAGACAATTCAACAGCCAAAAATAAACTCGCTGAATAGTGTAAATTACACATTTGTGCTGCGAGTAGAAAATCACCTCATTAGATCAGTTAGAAACATTTAATTTTAGGGTTCCAATTAACAATGATTTACAATTAATTATTCCTCTGCGCAGATGAAAAGAGCACAGTTTAAACCCTACAGCTCTGCTCTCAATGAATGTTGAATTGCATCCTTGCCTGCAGATAAATTTCCCATTTTAGCATTTATTGGGTCTGCTGTGCACTGACTAAAACATTCTCCAGTTATTTAATTAAGGTTTGCTCATTTATCCTTTGAAAACAAAAATTTTAAAAATGAAAGCAGTCACGCTGTTCTTTCCAGGAAACTTCTTTGACATTGTTGCAAAGTTGGCAGGAAAATCCTTGAGAAGTTTTTTAATCATGGCTATAATGATGCAACATAATTGGTCATTTTGTCTAATCTGAATCGATTTGTATGCATCAGTTTCATGTGGCATTTGAGTAGCATCAATAGAGAGACACTCTTCAGTCTCTTAGATACGATGTTGACCTTTGTTAAGTGAATGCACCACACTTATCTGACATGTTAATGTCCGGGAGAGACATCGTGATGAAAATACAGATCATAAGTATTAATCACGCGTCATCATTTTTTGTTGTTGTTGTGGTGCTGCTGCATTTTCTAGCTTGAATGTGTGTTTTCAGTCTCTGCTTGTGCCTGTGTGCCTGTGCAGATCGACACCCGCAGGATACAGGGATCAACCGCGGGACTCCAAGTTTCACTAACAACCAATTCCAATCTGCAACTTGACTTTAATGTCACTGGAGGGATCACAACGAGTCGGCATGAGCCGGCTGCTCCGGGCAACCTGGAGGTCAAATTACGAAAAATGAGGAAGAGGGAGGTACATGCGAGTATCCTGATTGGATGGCGGGATTTGTGACCTTGGCAACTACCCATTATATGGAGCTCCCTGAGGTGGGGGATGCTCTAGCAGTCTGAGGTTTCACTCCCCTGGAGGGACAAACACAGAAGCAGCCCGGCGATAACCAGAGGGAGGGTTTCTCCAATCCTGTCAGGAATCTCCCAGCATCCATCCTATCGTTCCTATCCCTCCGGCTGTCACGGTAACCGTTACCATGGCGCTGAGTTGGCAGAATCACCTTGTCACCTCTTGTTCTCTCTCTCCCTCACACACACACACACACACACACACACACACACACACTTTCCCTACATCTCTTTCATTAAATGTCACACAGGTAAATCTACGCACAAAATACCCTTTCTAAGATTGTACTATTATTCTTGAAACACACACACACACACACACACACATACAAACACACACACTCTGGCTTAGTGGCGGGATGTTCCAGGGCAACAAGGGGTGACGACGGAAGATTAGTGGGGAAGATCGAGTGGAATTCAAGGTCGTCGCTTTTACCAGTTTCAGACACAAAAGGAAGGAGCAGAGGAATGAACACTGGTGAAGAGATGTGAACAAATCTGACACGATTTTCACAAACCCCTTCCTAAATAAAGAAAGAAAGAAAGAAGAAAAGAGATAATCTTTCAGGACACTCTTGAATTTTCACGCAGGCATAAAAACAGGAAAAGTGTTAAGTTGTTAAGAAAATACTTTTTCATGTAGAGCTGCTTGAGATATTTTCCCTCTTCTGAAAAGGCTTTCATTGCAATCTGTCATACAGTGCTGTATACTAACAAGCTCTAACAGGCCAGTAAATGTATGTGCACACTGTGTATGAAACACCTGAAAAGCCTGTACAATCAGTGTGTGTTATTCAGACAAGCTTAAACCTAGACCTATAAAGGCCAGTACAAACCCTTGCCAAGATGATGATGTACTGGGTTACATACCAAACTTTTCACCGTATTCAGACTTACAAACTTACCACATGCAAACAGGTATAAGGGTAAGCATCCCTAATCATACACACAGGTAAAATGCCTGGTTATATCAAACTGTATTAACTATGAGACTATTCACCACTACTGTACTCATGTTCTTGACTCTACAAAAGAAAACTTGTTCGTTTTTACATTGCTGGAGCATCAGTCAGAGGAAGAGGGTGATTATTTGCCTGGAAAGGGAAGCCAGACATTTGGAGGCAAGAATCTGAAGCTCATTGAAATGAACCATAAAATGATCTAAAGCCAAAAATCTTATTACAGCGGGACTCACTTCCACTCACAGTGAAGTGCTGCATACTTATCACTGTATCGCATTGAGTGGAACATCTGAGCCAAATCAGAAGCAGCAATATTACAAACTGTACTAATAATGTATTCAACAGATGGATGCTTGAGCGCTTGTTCACAATGCCAAACCACTACAGTGTAGCATTTACTATGCAATACACTGATTTCGCATACATAATGCATGTGTGGGTGTGTGACCATGACATTAAAACATATTGGCAACAACATGGTTTATGTGTGTCAGAAAGCATTTGAAGTAATGAATTAAAATAATCCATGTGCTTTTCCGTATGTATGCATTGTGTATAGTATGTAAAAAGATACAAAGAGATTTGGAAGCAAAGCCAATCCAGTATGTTTACTGTATGCATTAGTGTGTGTACATTAGTGACAGATCCATATCGAAACAAAAATAACCAAATCACAACGTGTAATGCTTCTAAGACCTGAACAAGGACTCAGCAAAAACTTCAGATAGAATATTTAATGAACTTTCTTTCATGTATGAAGTTAAAATGAAAGGCAGTGACAGCAGCAGAGTCATCCTGTATTATTATTAAACGTGCAGGCTTGCTGCAGTGAATGACTTATGAGCTTGGATAGCTTTAAAGACAACAGAAAACAAAGCAGAGTCTAAATGTTCTATGTACATTACAGCTAAAAGGGCCTATAAGCAGTTAATGAACTGTGCAAAGAATGAGCATTGGATCAAAGCAACTACCACGGCCTAAAGCCTCTAATAGGGTCAACTATTAATCAGAAGGTCAGTGGTTCAATTCCCAGCTCCTTCAGTCCTCATGTGGAATAGTCCTAGGGCAAGTTAGAGAAACACAAATTTGTATGTGTGTGAACACAGAATCATCATGGGCCGCTGGCCATGCCATCAATGACTGGATGCTGGTTAAGTGCCGTCCGTGCTCTGTAGACTAAAGACTAAAGGCTTCAGAATAAAGATTATAAGTGAAGTATATTTAAGTAACACGGCAGTCTGACTGCAGGACAAAGATGGATCAGAGCTGTGTCAGAGGCCCAGGAGGTTCTGTGGTTTTAATGGGACTGTGTTGTGATATGCAGCACAAATGATGCATCTCTATTCTCACAATGAATTTGCCAAATGACTCCAATTGTCCAGGCTTTAGGACCCTAAGGCAGAAAAGAAACACTCACATGATGGAAACATCAAACCAAAATCAAGCTTTAGTATGATAGGCACAAAAGACCTCCAAAAAGAACAGGGTTGGATAAAAACTGAGGGGAAACACATGGTGTAGATACAGTAACAATGAGACAAGGTGTCTGTAGAGACTCTAATCCATCATTATCCAAGGAGTGCGTAAATCATGGCAAGACCAATAGACTCTTATAAATGTTTTACCTTACTTCCAAATATCTTCTTCAGTTCTTATTGGTTGGTGCGAAAGCCCAGGATTGAACCTCCTTGGAGTCATTAGAACGTAACCACTGTGAGTATCTGGCTGTTGTTGACAGACATTGTAGTCATCACTGGGAAGCATTGTTTCCTAACTCTTTACCTTGGGGACCATTGTCCTGGATGTTTCAGTCACTTCCTGCTGAAACACCTGTTTGAAGTGATTGTCCAATCATCAGGCGCTGCAGAAGCCCGATGATGAGAAACGTGTTAAAATTAAGATGGACGAAGCAGGAAACATCTAAAACAGTGGGCCCCTCACTGCGACCTCTGACCTTTGGATCATGAAGTCAAAGAACATGAGATGTACTTTGGCAAGTTCTAAAGAGAAAGGACACTAAGGGCCTGATTTACTAAAGCTTTGCGTGTATAAAAAACGTATGCAAACTCGACGTCACCCGCAAAAAAATGTGCAAGCTGATTTACTGACGGTGCGCACAGTGGATTGCGTCCTCTAAGTGAGGAAAACAGCGCAGTGGAAAAGAGGCGTTACAGCTGTGTGAAAAAGAATCATAAATGGAGATGACTCAGCACGTTTGATTGTGCTTTAGGCCATCAGGACAACAGTTGTCTGTGCAAAGTGAAATATGCAAGCCACCGGCTTCCAGTTCCTTTTTACTCTTCTTTTCTCTCAGCTGTAATCCTCCATTCCATGTGTATCCATTTGGGTCATGGCTCAACACTTCACATATCTGTCTCATAAGAAGATTTAAGGCAAACAAAATGTCTGAGCTGTATGCCATGTGACAATTGTACTTTTGAAAAGGGAGGAATTTCATACATGAAAGGGAAGGGGGGAGAGGAAATGATACAGACAAGGTGAAAAAGGGAGTTAATTCAAAAGTTTAATAAATGAAATAGTTGACTCTATATGGCTGAAACAGCTCCTGGCCAAAGCCAGCTACGTGTGTGGTTGTGCATTAGAGCCAGGTCAACGTTCATCTGGCTTGGTGAACTCTCTGAAGTACAAGTGAACAATGACTTATGTCTCGTCAGTTAACACAGAGAGATGCCATGGGACATAGAAAATACCCTGGCGTGCACATGTCGGGCCACGGGCCGTTTACTTTAAGCAACCAGACTTCTCATCACTAATTGCGTCTCTCTGGAATGACTAGTTTTAAAACTGTCAGTGATTTATATAGAGGGTATAAAGACACAATCAAAGAGATGGGAAGTCAGAGGTGAAGCAAGGATGGGGTGGCCTGGAATAATAAATAGATAAATGGATGGTTATACAACTAATGGATTGATGTGGATGTGAATGGATGAGTGGACAAACTGATGAATGGGATAGATGAATAATAAGTCCATGCATGTCCAGAGATGGATGGACAAATGAATGGAAATATCATGAATGGGAAAACCATGGGGAATGTCATGTATTTGATGGGTGAGTGGAAGCGGGAAGGCGTTATGATACAGCAGAACAGTCTGATTGATGGTAGTGATGAAAGACAGGCTCTGCAAACACACACTCAAACACACACACACTCAAACACACACACACGCACACACACACACACACACACACACACACACACACACACACACACACACACACACACACACACACACACACACACACACACACACACACACACACACTGTAACTAAGCCACTTCAAACAAAATCAACCTGACGAGATACCGGCTTAATCCTGCGGCCCTTCTAGACTCCGCCTGCTGCTTTTGCAGAGCCGTTATGCAATCCTTTCATACACAGACGCACTGATCAGAGCCGAGTGGCAAAGAGCCTCCAATAGCAGATAAATGATGTGTGGCGCAGCAGTCTGTGGGAAGAGATACAGAGAGGGAGCTGGAGGCAGGAGAGGGATGTGGTGGAGAGTGATGCAGAGATTGATTAATAGAGAGGATGCAGAGATGGGAAAACACACACACACACACACACACACACACGCAGGTTAAATCATCGGCAAGACGCTGCTACTTGTGGCAGTTAACCGTCAATCTGTCCACATTTATCTCTTTCTTCTCTTTCTCCTCGATAACACACTTTCCGCTTATCTCTTCTGTCAGTAATTTGCCTGAAGGGAGAGGAGGAAATGTCTTTAGTGGCTCTGTACCATCATCTGATATGTATGTACAATAATGTCTGCAGTTCCTCGGTTTACACAATGAAAATGTGGGGTTTAAAGGATTGTCATCGTGGCTTCAACACACAGTTAATGTTAAAGTACTTTTTTTTGTGTGTGGCAAATTCTACACCAGTTCATACACTGGTGGAACCTATTACCACCCACTTAGAATGAAGATGATTTCAGCAGGCTGACATTTAGCTGGTTTTCAAGGCCATGCAGCCACTTTCGCTTCTTCTCTTGACTTCTTTGTCAGTAACTTTCTGTCACCGGGTCTCTCTGCTATTCTCTGGAAGAGGCTTCAGATTAAAAAAGATGAATACGTCTGGAGCATTACATCTTCTATGCTTCCACAGATAGTGTGTGTATGTGCATGTTTATACTATACACATTTGTATACGGTTGTATTTTTAGATATTTTGCAATTTTTTAATTTTTTGTCAATTTTGGTACCAACCACACTGTTGCTGCTTTTACTTATTTATTAAGACAGAGATAATTATCCCCCTCTATCTTAGACTTACAACAAGGATGAGAATGTTTGACATGCCATATGAAATTTCTTGTGAAAAGAATAAGTACAATGGTCATACTTGCCCGTTTAAGGCAATACTTTCATCAGTGGCACATTCTGCCCGCAGTACGCAATAAGCTGGTTTTGCACTTTGGAAGTGAGCTAATCAGCTTTATTGTGCCAAAACAGATTAGTCAGTCCACAGGCTGATCCAGTGATAGTGTTGAGAAAGCAGAAGAACTCCTGGCTTTAAGAAATGAAATTAAAATATGATTTTGGGACCTACAACATAGCTGCTGAATGCTAAATGTAAATCTTGAACTTTTTGAAAGAGTGCCATTGAGCATAAATGCATGGTCAAGGACTTGGTGGAACAGAAAGAAATGCACTTACAAAGCCTTTATAAAAGAAAGTCCATAACATAACATGTTGCACTGAGAAAATATGCAACATGTTCTGACTCAAGAAAACAACACAACAGGATGTGAGCACCCAGTGACCTTGAAAGACAGCGCAGCAGAAGGGTGCCTGCGCAGTGAGAGAAACAAACAATGGGGAGAAACCCTCTTTTGGTTTCTTGTCTCCTCTGGATATTGCAGCTGAAGGTTTGTCCCGGTCTGTCAGTGACAGCTGGCCTCATGAACGCCTGCAGAGAAATGCCAAGACGGATCAACAGCGGAGCAACAGAAAGGACAGGAAGGGTTTAATCTGCACAAAACTTTTCCTTTTTTTAATCTATTACTTGAGGATTCAGGGACATGACTGGGGACACAAAGGGGACACACCAACTGAGAGAAGAAGAAGAAATCTTTTACACACTCTTACACTGGAAATACATTGAGCATTTCCATCAAACAGTAACTCAAAACTTGCTGACTCACCGATGTGGTGAATGCCAACTCACAGCAGGTTTGAATCCTGCTCAGACAAAGGGTTTTAATGTCTTCTCTGTCTGTGTAGGTCCTCAAACATGCATTTTTGGAGACTTTAAATTACCCCTAGGTGTGAGTGTGAGAGTGAATAGTGTGTGTGCCTTGGAATGGACTGGTTGGTCCAGAGTGTATTCCCTTCCTTTGCCGTATGTACAGTGTTGAAGGGCTCCAGCAGACCTTTTTGACATTGTTGGGTACAAAGAAAATGGATGGCCTAAGCCTTCATTTACTATGTGTAAATGAATACCCTTCCACCCTGTCGACACGCTCATCTGATCAAAATGGCCAGGAGTCCTGCAGTCAACATAAAACCTGCAGGTTTCCATCGTAATCATTTATTAATCTCCACTGCCATCTTTATGCGGGCAAACCAAACTAGAACATGCCAGTGTGACATTTTCTAAGCGTATGTCCTTTTCTCCTCTGGCTCTAGTTCCACCTCCACCGCTATGCATTTTAATTATATCAAATAATCAAATGGACATGATGTAAAGCAGCATTTGCAGCCTTTTAGCAGATGATGAATCTGCAGATGCACAAAAGAGCAGACAGTAGTAGATGAGCTCCTTAATAAGACCTACAGAGAATCAGTTTTCTCTCTTTGTGACATTAAGGTGTTAGGTAACTATGGTGTATATAGATTAAAGCAAACTGAAAGACAGTGCACAAAGATGTGCAAACATCTTATGCAATGTCGGTCTCAAGGCTCTCACCCCATCTCACCACGATGACCGAGCGGTGATGTCATCGGCCCTGTAACGCTCCTGCTGTCAGCGGCTGAGCAAGAAACCTCTTCTCTGCAGCCAGAGCACTCAGACGGAGCCCGGGGTCAGCCTAGACGCCGGGGATGTGTGTGTGTGATGCATGTTTTTAATTATTTTCAACTGTTGTAATTTCCTCACAGAAGCAGAACGGCCTGGGGGGAACTAGTAATATCAGAGCACGGTTTCTTCCTTTTTTTAAAATTTATTTATTTTTAACCCATCTGAAAAAAGGCTATTTTTAAAATCAGGGAGGGTAAGGGGATGGCCTTCTTCAGGGGATGACGATGACTTTTGTGATAAATGGGGATATTTTGTCATAGAATTAATGGGACGTCCTCACGTGTTCAGAATGCACTCTGTGTCTGCGCCGTGATATTTTGCTTTGTTTGGGTGGCTGTAGGACATCTGTATCATGGCTGCATAGTAAATATCCCCAGGGAGTCGCAAGTGTGTGTGTGCGTGGGTGTGCGTGTGTAGACAAGGTTGCGGACACTTGGAAAGTGCTTCGTATCAAGGAAAATGAAGAGATACGCACTGTGGGGGAAAAAAAGGTGAGGAGGAATGGGAAAGACAAATGATTCAGAGGAAGGGACGGAAAGAGCAGATCAGGGAAAAGTTGGAGGAGAGGCTTGTGTGAAAGCTGTGGGAAATCTGTTGAATAATAAATGGATTTACTCCAGCTCGCTCTCTCACCAGTGTTTTGTTCTACTGCTGTCCATCTGTAATAAGCTCTGGCCGACATAAATCTCTGCTTAGACCGACTGTAATGGGTTTCACTCATTGTCCCGACTCCCCGTCTCTATCATTCTGTCCCTATCTATCTATCGGTCTTAATCACTCCACCTCTCATGTTCCCTTTCTTGCCAATCATCTACCTTATGACGTGTCTCTACAGAGACAGAGAAAAGACCAAGGCAAGACGAAAATGAAACGTTCACATGCGCCTTTAATTTAATGGCAGCTGTAACAACTAATCAAGAGAGTATTTGTATTCATCGATTAGTCACTTCATGGAAGAATTTGAGAGGAAATATTTAAAATTAAATCCACTGCTCTCAACTTCTTAAAGATGAATATTTGGTTATGACTGTGTCCTCTCATTTCCCACTTCATTTGATTGTCTCCTCTCATCATCCACTTCCTGCTTTCCCCTGTTTTTTTTTTACAGCTGCCTCTCGTCTATGTCTAAATGCTGATGCTCACAGTCTGTCTCTCCGGTGTCTTTTTTTCTATGGCCTCAACCCTGCAGGTTTTTGTTCCAACCAATCCAGAGCACACAGTTTGACCAATCACCTGTCTGAAGGCTGAGATCAGTTAATTGAATGAGTCAAACCTGGTCTTGTCTTTGGGTCCTCTTACCTGAGTCTCAAACTCCTGGTTTTTACCTGACCATGACATGTTTTCTGGTTTCTTTAATCCCCTATGACCTCTTTACTCCTCTATTCAATAAGTATTGAATGTGATTGAAATGAATACAAAAAATGCATTTAAAGACCTTACCTTGCCATTTGAAACATCCAGAAACACGTTACACTGTTCTGGCCCTGAACACCAGCACAGGACTTCATCACAACTCAGGCCTTTGTCCACCATAGATGTAGTTACAAACTACTCTGGGCTGGTGTGTAGAAAAGAAAAATAAAAAAATCTGGACAGAGCCCTGACCTCAACCCCACCCCTGGAAATAATTGGGCCTTGCTGGCCAATTCCATTGCCAACCTCTCTGGCTGGGAAGAGATCCTGCTTCCAGCCTGCTTCCAAACTCAGGGAAATTCTTCTGAGAAGAGAAGAAGCTTTTGTACCATTAATTTGGAAAAAAGAAATGTTTGCACGTATGTTTTCCCATAAACTCTGTTACTTCCCGCTCCTGCTGCAGTTGTCACAATGATTGAAGGACTAATAATTCTTAACGAAAAATATATGTGGAAATGTTGGATGGTGGAAATGGAACCGAGGTGTCTTTTACTTGCCAAATTAAAATGGGTCCTTGTTTTGTGGCCCAAAGCGAAATCCCTTTGCGCCAAATATTAGAATGTCTTGGCCATAATGGGACACACAGATGCTTGCCAGAGAAAAGAGAAAGTTGAAAATATTTTAAAAAGTGTGGAGAAGATGGGATGATGTGGAGAGAGGCATAGCGAAACAGCACCATAGAATAATCCACAGAGTAAAACATTGTCTGCCCTTTCATATCTTCAGAAACATTGAACCTGTAATTCACACTTGGTACAGCACAGTGTGTCCAACCTCAACATGGCAACCTTTCCTTATAGCATTGCTGCCTGCAGACACATGAATGCAGTATTATCAGAATGATTATATGGGCAGGCATTCCCCAGGTTCCAAAAACCCATGTTAAAAACATGCTATGGATGGTTGGAGAGTGTGTGTGTGTGTGTGTGTGTGTGCCCTGCGATGGACTGGCGACCTGTCCAGAGTGTATTTTCTAGCTGTGCTCTATGTGTATATAGGCTCCAGGAGACCCCTGTGATTGTCATGGCCTGGAAGAGACTTTGGTCTAGCTCTGCCCTTTTCTTCCTCAAGCACTTTCTTTTCCTGTGGATCTCCCAGCTTCACCCCTTTTCACCCCCCTTACAAAATTTAAACGCCGAGCCTCAGAGTGACCCTAATGCAGCCTCCTCTCTCCATAATCTGCAAAGCATTTTATGTTAATGCAATGTTTCTGCTTTAATTCAGCTATTTTCATTCCTTTCAACTATGAAGAAATTTGAGCAGTCTTTGAGCTTTCATTCAACTCTTTACTGATGTTTCAGCTATGAAGCACTTTTAAACACTGTTTCTGTTTAAATTTAACTATTGTCAGCCTTTTCTGCTATTAAGCACTATTAACAGTCTTTAAGCTTTTATTCACCTATTTTCAACCTTTTCAACTATTAAGCACATTTCAGCAATCTTTAGGCTTCCCTTCAGCCATTTTCAGCAATTTCTTCCACCCTTTCAAATTTATTCAGCAATCAGCATTCACACACATTTTCAGCAGGAAATGCTTGTGTAGTAATTTGTCTAGTTCCTCTTTACTCCCGTTGTTCAGCGCATACTCGTAAGAAGGAGCAGCAGCGTGTTTATCACAGTGCAGAGCTCTGTGACAATATGTAGGCTAGTTGTTGTGATGAATTGTGATATTTCCACTCAGCGGTGGAGTGGATCAGCAGACACAGAGCGGCAGCAGGTCCGGCGCCGCATGAGGGAGATGTGACAGTCAGCAGCTGCAGCTGCTGTGGGGATCAGAGACTCGGGGCCGGGGACACAGAGAGACTCTGGACCATGGACCATTGTCGGTCTATGGACTATGGACTGTGGTCCATCTCTCTTCTGAGGAAGAGCTCTGAAATGGGTGCGATCTTCTTCGAATTTTATAAAACCTTACTTCGCCAGTGGAATATCGATTCTGACAACTGTAAACATAACATCCGGACATTTTCAGCTTTTCTCTCTTGTCTGTCTCATTCAGAATAAATGAGGAACAACACACCCGTTGCCATAATCTGTGTCCAGACTTTTAATGACATCTGCTGTGAAAGGGTTGATAAAGCGGATTTAACCTGTTTTCCATGTAAACCTTGATTTGGAATTATGTCCATGTAAACTCAGAGAATATATGAAGTCTGAACTATTTAATTCCAAATAATTAATTCTGAATTAAAAAAACAACAAAAACATCACGTAAACGTAGCTGGAGACACCACAGCTGTGTCTCAATTCAGGGTCTGCACATTTGAAGGCTGATTATGTTACTGCATCAATTTCAAGGCTCCTCCAGATGCAGGCTTCAAATGCAGCCTATATGGCCTTCTGTACCCCAAGATTCATTGTGACAACTCATGATAAACTCAAGTGAAATGAACTAAACTCATAAAAGCTGAATAGTCATTCTCTTGTTCTCAGTTACTCCCATGAAACCAGCAATGTGAAACTTTAGTTTTCAAATGGCTGTACAAGTGAGAGTACATGTAGTGGTGCTGTCTTGAGCATTTTAGTGTCACCAAGTTCTGCTTTTTTTTTTAACTATCCTTTTTGAGCAAGTGATGTGCTTTTGCGGGTTATCCACTAGGTTTTGCAGTTTGCACTTGTTGTTTCCAGATTCGCACCAACTGATGTGCAAATGTAGTGTTAGTGTTGTGAGAAAAGCACCAAAGCGATTGAGAAAAACTGTAACAATAAAACAATAAATTAATTGTTTACACAATATTCCTATCAAGAAAATAATATAGTGTGTTAGAATTTAATGTGGTCTGATAATTATATAATACTGTTACTACAAAATTATACTTTGCAGGGATGTACAGAACTGGTAGCCAAGGCAGCACAATCAGGAAATCATCTGTCTCAATAACCAATGGTTAATGCATTCAATCCCTCTGCAGACCGGAAAGACTGCGTTCCATAAAGGATGCAGACCCTGAGTGTGACACAGCCCGTGAGTATGATAACAGGTGTGTGGATGGATGGAGTCTTTACATTTATCTCAGAAGTCTGTGATTGAAATTTAAAACGGTAGGCACTGGGTGTGCCTAAAATGCCCTTTGAGCTTTGTTATGCAACGGCTGACATTCTGTTGATTCTTTGAGATTTTCTGGCCGCTGATACGGAGAAGCAAAAAAGCACTGGAGGCTGAGCAATCCAGCTTCCTCCAGGCGTTGGACGAGAACAGACAAAGCAGAAAAAAAAAAACAAAAAAAAACAAGATGACTATTTCGTAA
This sequence comes from Karalla daura, assembly GCA_029224185.1. Taxonomy (NCBI): domain Eukaryota; kingdom Metazoa; phylum Chordata; class Actinopteri; order Chaetodontiformes; family Leiognathidae; genus Karalla; species Karalla daura. Next base: position 7,175,944 of record CM055200.1, read on the forward strand.
TACATAACTCAAGGTGATGTCTGGCCCCAGTGAGTGTGCTTGTGTGTGTGTGTGTGTGTGTGTGTGTGTGTGTGTGTGTGTGTGTGTGTGTGTGTGTGTGTGTGTGTGTGTGTGTGTGTGTGTGAGTGTTAGTCAGGGGTGACCTTGGGTTAAGAGAACTGGGGTTGACTGAGGCAGCTCTGTCGCAACAAGAGACAGAGATCTGACAGACAGCGCTGAACCCTTTGTGTAAGTGTGTGTTTGTGAGCATGTCTTTTTGTTAGTGTGTGCATGCATGCGTGTGTGTATGTGTGCACGTGGGTCCACTCTCCCTGTAGGTTCTTGTACCTTCCAGCAGTCCAATGTCTAAGAATAAACCCAAGTGTCAGGACAAGGAACTGGCAAGGCTTCACCAGTGTGACACACACAAACACACACACACGCACACACCTATCATTTGCCTATGCCAGGGAGTGCAGGAACATATTGAAAAAGAAAAATGAAACAATATTACACGATGATGCTTTCTTTCTAAATAGCCCATGATCGTGTTGCCTCTGTCTGTGTGTTCAGACTGAGCATCAGGTGAATTATCACCTTGTGATTCACTCCCACTGTGTGTGTTTGTGAACTGCGCCTCCTTACGTGTGTTTGACAGCTTTTCCTTACAAAGTGGCTGCATTTCCGGGGAGGTTTATTTTCCTCCACGCCGCTGCCTTTTCTCCTTTTTGTCTTTGTGTGAAAGGATTATGCACTCATGATAATAACCATTACTTTCAGCGCTCAAGTGGAGACATTTCTACTCCTCCACCAGGCCTTTTGAATATTTCATTGCGGCATCATGGCACGGAAGGACACAATCACTCCACCTAAAATAAATGTGCAGCAGGTGCATCCTGAAGCCCAGAACTTTAAATTCAGAGTCAAGCATCAATAAAGACAAGCAGTAGTGGAGTGATTCAATTTTTTCCATCAACACAAACACATTGCAAAAATAACACGTTGCACTCACAAAGTGGTGACTCATTTATCTATGTTTAAACAGGAATTCAGTATTGATCTCCCCTCATACCACACAATGTGTTTGTGTGTGGATCAGTACACTCCTCTGTGACACTCTTGCCCTCCGGTTCAGATTTTAGAAAAACGGAGTTTGAAAATGTTCACAGTGTGGTGGAAAGGGTTTATTTTTTTGTTGTAATAATACCCTTTCGTATTACTGCTGAATTTTAAAACATACACTTCGCCAAAGAGGTGTAATGGGCAATAAATGGGCAGTTTCTCTAACTATCAAGCGGGTAATAAAGATAATGAATAGCTGCTAGAATGAGCCGACCCGATGTGATGTGGCATTGGGAACCCATCCCATGTGGGAGAAAATATGCGAGACATAGACCCTCCTCCTTCCCAATTATGCCCGGAATAGTTTCCAACGTCCTTTGACTTTGACACACACACACACACACACACACATACACACACACGTACAGACCAACACGCGCACTAGTACAAGCACACAGACACCATTTTCCTAAACTGACACTTTAATTGGTCCTGAGCCACAGTGAGAAGGAGGGCTGACATGACACTTTGGCTAATGACACAGTCTGTCCTGTTGAGTAGGGATGAATACGCACACACGCACGCATGCACACTCACTCTACTAATGAGGGACATGGATCTTGTCCAAACTCAGACGCTTTAAGAGCATCAAGCACTAAAGTTTCCCTGAAATAGGAGTTTGTTTCATTCACAGTAATAAAGTTCAGTTTGACAGAAGTGTGCAATACATTCACATGTGCACACACACACACACACACACACACACACACACACACACACACACACACACACACACACACACACACACAGCATGGGTCTTTTTACTCATGCAGCAGCCCCAGAGCAGAGTTCCTTATTCACTTCTATGAGACAGAGAACAGCGGGGTAGCCCAGGCTGTAATCGGAAGAGGGTGATTGTGACGTAAGTTTTGCTGTGTCATCCAGAAATATACAGTGAGTTTGGCCCCTTGAATATGACACCAACGCTCACAATGAATACAATGCATCACACAAACTGTTACATCAAACTGTCTTTGTGCTAACCTAACTAAAGTTGATGATGAAATGTACTTTATAAGTTCTATTTCTAAAACTTTGGTAAGAGCTGCACCCTTTTATGGGTAGTGTTAATTTAAAGGGGACTGAGGACAGTTGAGTATTTCTCTTTGTTCTCAGGTGCACATACATGTGGAAGCTATAGAACAATAGCATCATTACCAGTGCCCTCCTACAATACATCTCTGGTGGGAATGATCCTGTGACGTACAAAGTGGTAACTATGGTAAGCTATGGAGCACATACATATCCAGCCTAATGTGTTTGAGCCAGAATCAGAGGAGGAATCAGATACTAAGGAGGAACCAGGAGGACATATCCTGCATATGCGATGATGTCCTGTATAGCTTGTGTTTGTTTAACAAGGACAAGGTAAAAATGTTTTTTTTTTCATCCTAGTGCTACCTTTAAGTGGCAACTGAATCTATGTAAAATACCTCCTACTGCCTGCAGTGCAAATTGCTTTCAATCAGGAGCATATTTTTTAATTCTATTCCATCTTCCCCGGTCTTTTCCTTATCCGTAGAAGCACAAAGACATCTTCAGTTTTCAGTGCTTTCTGAACCACTCACTTTTTTCATCAAGGCTGTAATTCTCCTCTCTTTCATCTTTCCTCCCTCTCAGCCCCCCATTGTTCCTTCTTTTCTCTTTCATTCATTCTGCTTCTTTCCACCTACCCTATGAGTTCATTCGCCATATTTTTTGCACAACTCACATTACTGTATGCCAGCTGCATTCCTTGTTCTACACACCAAAGTATGCAAGCTCAAAGTATTCCCGTTTCCTCTGCGTGTACAACCACGTCCAACACCCTGAACGCTTTCCAAGAGACTGTGTCTGAAAACGTGCACCATTATCCTCCCACTTAAATAATTACTTTGTTGTTACAGCACTTTGTTAAGGTTAGGGAAACACTGTGGTCTTGGAAAAATATTGAAAAAGCAAACAACGAGTTAAGCACACATTTACAGTCCGTAAAACATCTCTGTGGTCCTGATTTGATCTGCACTCTTGCGGTAGCCTGCGCCTACGCCGACTGTCTCCCAACCCCCTCGCAGCCTAGAGAGCAGGGGCTGAATCGAAAATCAGGCAGGTTTAAAAGGTTTCCACCTGGATTCGCCTCACCAGCGCACTACACCAGGGAACGCCGGGAAGATGTGATGCGGCTGCAAAGCTATCAGCACCTCAGCAGCTTCCTGTTATCGCCTGTGGTCATATATGACTCTTCGCAGGCATCTGTATGTTCAGGATATCATCTGAATGCACACGTAGGCCGTTTGCTGCATTCTGTGTGCCGTTTACGGAGGAACTGAAAGTGCTTTCGAGGACTTAACCAGTGTATGATCCTCTCTGTGTTTTGCATTGCAAATCTATACTGCCTACATCTCAGGTCAACTTCAGAGGGAACTTTGAGGTTTCCAATGGAGCAGCCACTCAGCATGTGCGTGTGAGTGAAACAAATTAAAAACTCCAAGTCTGTGCGCCAGACAGCTGGCCACAATGCACATTAACTATTCAAAAGAGACAAAGGGGAAGCAGTGGGAGGAAAGTAATAAGGGCCCAGATTTAGAATGAATTCAGCTCGGGGAAAGTAAATGACATTTTCAGGCCAAGTGTGGACACCCAGAGATGTCCCAAAAGATCCAGCTGTAATGATCCGACACCAGTGATGGGCAGAAGACTGAATCAAAAAGTCTTATCCAAAACCAAAAAGGTGCCATTACCCATGTGCTTTCTTCACAGTCATGACACTTCCAGTCTGCTTTTTCGATCCTCTCCATTCCTATTGCTTCTCTATTTTTTTCTTTTGCTCGTATGTTTTCTCCCTTCCTGTCATAAACATAAACTGCACCTGCATCGTTGGACGGTATCTTGCACCTCAGCTTGTATATTTTCAACTTCACTTTCTCTGCTGGTTAAGTGTCTGAAATCTCTCCTGCCTTTGTTTCCTCTGCCTTTATTTCCCACCTCTACAGCTCCAGCAGTGCTTTTATTCCCTTGCCTTCCTCTCGAGCCCTTTCAACTGCCTCTTTCTCTTTTATGAATTTATTTTGTTTCCTCAACCTGCATCTTTCAACCTTGCTCTATTATTTCCCATCGCCCTCTCGCGCCTCGCTCCTGAGCGTTATCAATAGGCATTAGTTTAAAATGTTTGACGTCAGCCAGTGTAATAGATTAAAAAATAGAGGTGTACAGCACAGAAAGCTATTGATCTGGAGAGTGAAGAGTGAAGTCAGACCTGCTCAGCTTTGCAGCTGGGTGCATTGTCTCTACTGGTATGTGTGTGTGTGTGTGTGTGTATGTGTGTGTTTGCTCAAAATAAACATGTTTGGGAACAGAATAAGATGTACAGTAGAGCTCACTACATTTTAATAGTCTAGTTAGTTTGTTCTGTAGTGTTCATTTTGGTAGTTTATCAGTAAAACAGTCTTTTTATTTATGTCTTACTTTCTTACTTTCTTACTTTTCTTATGTTAAAATTACCTCAATTAGGTCCATATACAGCAAACGTATAGCAAAGGTTCCTCGATGTATGATCTTGTTTTTGGTTTTGTCTTTTTTCTACTTCATACAATTCAATAAAAAAAGAAAAATAACTGTAAAATAACAATCGATGTAAACTGCATTAACGAAACTTTGCTGAGAAAATAATGATTTTTGGCCAGTGCTCGGTTCCTTTGTAAGTGATAGTGATCTCCCTTCAAGCAGACATCGGAGCTTTTTCTCCCACTGTGTGCTTCAAGCTGTGACGGGTGATAACAGCGACAACATCAGAGATGGATGAACCGATTATTATTGTTGCACCTTGGCTGGATTTACAATCTGTCTTTCTGGTATTTGATCCTCGGGCCAATAGGACCTACTGTATATGGTGGAAAATTTCTACTTTTGGTTTTCTCTTGGGCCTTACTGGGTCAGATGCTACGGCAGTATAGTCTCCACTTTATGGTCACATAACAAAAACAAGTTCATACAAGTTCACAGTTGTGAAGGCAAAGGCAAAGCAACAGATGAGAGATGTTATGGTTGAGAGAAAAGTTATCATTGAAAAAGTAACAGAACAGAGGAATATTCTGTTGCTCGAAGCAAGTCTGCTTTTATGGAAAAGTATCAATCTCCTTTTTTAATTCTTTAATTTTTATTTTAACCTAATTTGGTTCAGGATCACAGGTTTAATCATGCTCTCAGCGGCTGCTTTTTAGCTGAAGATGAAATTGTGTCCCTGAAGCCAGCTCCAATAAACGGCATAGACACTGTATGTTTGCATCTCAGCTCCAACGTGCTCAAAATACAAACCTGACATCACAATTTGATCCTGTCTCCCACCGATGAAAAAAGTACAATGAATAGAAGTTTTAACACATGGGGCAGATTAACCTCTACTAATTGCTGGTTCAAACAGAAACCCCTTTGAATGAAATACCACGCAAAAAAGTGAATTTTGGAAGTTCATAATGAATCTCATAATCAACGACAATGCTCAAAACAGATTAATTCATCTTGTGCCACAGTGGCATGAAAGACTGTAGTAAAGGTCATTTATTTGTAGGTCAACTTCCCATCAGACTGTTGAAGATCCAAAAAGAGATGACTTTTTTTTTGAGTATTTCCTTTATATTCAACAATCCTTTTTAGTTTTTATAAATATCTCCTCTATCAGCAATCACACAGCGGCGTTTTATTTCCAAACCACAGCTTTAAAAGGAGAAAGTGACCATCATCACTGGCCAGGGACCAGTATTGAGACTAAGAAGTAATAAAAGAAATGAAGAAGAACGGACCCGTGTAAGTGGCGGCACAAAGTGGGAGAGTGAGGCAGCACTAATATCTGAGAGTCTGCAGATATTAAATGTCAAGAAAAAAAGAGAGAAGCCATACTAAAAAAAAAAAAAAAGACCTCAAATGTCTCTTACAGTGATAAGATGAGGCCGTCAGGACTGGCATTAACATGAGGATCTTGCACTTTCACTGACCTTCAGCAGAAATGTGCAGTGACAAAAGTTTTTTTTGTGGGCATGGGGGGACTTGTTTATTCTATTGTTGAGTATAAACAGCACATAAATGTACAACACAGTCAGAATCACAGACAGGTCAACGCGTTCACGTCCTTGGTAGATGTAAGGTTGTGGGTCCAGTCTGTGTGTCGACTGGCTATCTTTTTCCATTCTTCAGCACTGTTCTCGCCTTCGTCCCCTTATCTCCATCTTTGCTGAGTCGGCACCCAATAAAACCTTGACACCATCCTGGTCCTGACCCCCCCTTCCTCTCTTTTCTTCTCCACAATCACTTTGCAGTATCTGTTGCTTCCAGTTTGAATCTGTATTTGACAAAAAAAAAACTGTAGATATCCAAGATGTTCTTAACTAATAGATACGAAGAAACAAAAAAAAAAACATTTTTTCTGTTCTCCAACTGGGCTGTATTGTCTATTCTGTTGGCATTTGCCTGTTCTGCATGTCTGCCTGGATGTATCGGTGTGTCACAGTGTGCTGAATCAAAGTTTCCGCACCACCGGGTCCTCTTTGACTTTATCACTGTGGCCTCCAAATCTGATGTGGTCTTTCATGCAAATCCTTTAAACGTCTGTTTAAAAGTACAAAAGCTCTTCCATGATTGCAAAAAAAAAAGTGCAGGTGATGGTATTTAACTGATCCTGTAAACAGGGTAAAATGGCTGCCAGAGCGAGCTCCCTCTGCTGTCACAGGCTGTCAGAGGTAAAGAGGGGACAGATCAGAAGAAGAACATGATCACGTACAGGGAAATTGCCAATAGAAAATGACAAATAAGGGCTGAGGCAAAGGTGGAATTGACTTTTTTATGAGAGGAAATCATGGTGAGATGATGTAAGTTGCCGTGACATTTTTAGTGCCGTGGCAGTGTAATTACCGACACCTCAGGGCTGAAACATCTCCAGTCCAACACAGTCAGTCGTGACTTCAAAGTTTTACATTAGATGTGGCAGAGCTTGGACAACCTGCAATCACAAGCCTTGAAGCCTGAAACAGTATCTTCCACCTCACAAGCCTGAAAGCACTAAAGCCTTAGTCAAAGAAGAGTTGCTGGGATTGTTTTGAAGTGCTCGTGTGTGTGTGTGTTACAGGCAGATTCATTAATCACTGTGTATGCCACAATGTTGACTTCATGTTTTTGCCAGAGTTTCAAAAGGCCATCGCCCACTGTGAGATCAGCCCCCTGTAATATGAAGTTCCTGTCTTAATTGTCCTCATATTTGCACCAACAGTTGTCATTGTGACTGGACTAACTGTGCTTCCAGACATTAACAGATTGAGGTTTAATATCAAAGCTAGGAAGAGAAGCTGTCCTCACTGAGTATGGGTAACACTAGCTGCTCACAGCAGGATATTTATATTATATTGCGGTCGTGTTCTTCCTTGTGCTATGTGTGGTCAGGCCATTCACGGAGGTCCACCACGCCAGCACAGTAAGTACAATTTAATCTCACTGTGTTGACAGTTCACACACATACAAACACGGGGCAACGGTGGTCCCTGGTGTGAAACACAATCACAGTGACACCGGTTACAGATCTCCACGTGTTTGTTTGTGGGCCTGTACACTCTTTGAACTTGTGAAGTGCATACGCAGCAGCCACACTCTTCAGGCCATGTTACCTGCACTCCTTCACACCTCGCGGGAACCCCGGTGGTGCGTGTCATGCAGTAAAGCTGCAGCGTGAAGGAGCGAAGCTCGTGACGAACGAAGATGTCTGCGAGGTGCTTTGAAGGTGATTTTTTTTCAACAGCAATATGGAGTGAGCTCACACACAAAACAAATACTGTACCAGATCATCTGAACAATTATGAATTGAGATCTCACAGTGATTAGAAATAATAATGATCAGAAAAAAAGGAAAAGATCCAGATAAAGATGAATTGACTTCAAATGAGGCCTCGTTGCACTGTAAAACCAAGATAAATGTGTCAGCGGTTTCATTTCTATGCATGTGGAATTTCATGTTAAATACTGTTGAGGATATAATCAGCTCATCTTTTTACATCACGAAGATAAACGCATCTGTAAGTGTCACATTTTGCTGCTTCGCAGCAGTAATTGAAGATAATCTATGCAAATGACAGCAGTGGACAAAATAAATGCGATATAAATCCAATTGCCACATGCTGTATGTCGTGGGAAAAGAGACAAATGTCCCTGCTTCCACCGATTATTTCCCTCTGACCCTCCTCGGGTGTCTCGCTCAGACAGTAAATGAGTGTGATTCAATTATCTCGGTGTGCTTCGTGGCTCATACTGAACGCTGTTGAACACGTCACGCTGCCATGATGGCGGTGTCAGCCCCACTGCATCTTATGGAGAGAGCATCCGAGAGCATCTGCGCGTCTTCTCCGCATGTATGTGTGTGTGTGTGTGTGTGAGTCTTGGATCCCAGGAGGGAGGGAAGGAGGGAGGGAGGTTGGCTGGCAGACTCACCCGGTTGTCGTCACCGTGCCCGGGGCAGCCTCTGGGACAATCTGGCCTCTCTGGAAGCTCCTCCGCTGGAGCGACATCAGAGCTGCCGTGCCATGAGGAAAAGGGGATGAGGGCGATTCGTTAGCTGCCAGAGCTACTGGAACAAGGCAGAGCTGAAGGATGGAACTGGCAAATTACCAGTTTGTACTGCGTCCCGATAAGAGAGCCCGTGGTGCCTAAATAGAGTGCTTTAAAAAAGTTTCTGAATGGTCAAATATAGGTTCAGTGTGCTTTACTAGATAATTAGGAGATAAGGGAGCCACACAACTTCACTAAAACCATTAAGTTCTTATTCAAGTTGGCAGCTGCAAGCGGTGCCCTGAGCATGGCTGCTGGTACTTGTCTGCAGCTCTCACCTGTTGCATCAGTCTCAGGTCTGGCTACAGCAACGTTAATGAGCAGTCTAGTTTGATTTAAAGCAAATCGACCTTCACAGCTGTGGGTGCAATATCCTCGATAACCAAACTGATGGACCTTTCGTAAACACACACTGCGAAAAAAGGGCCGTCTAAAAACAAGGTGAAACCACTTAATCCAAGCAAAAAAAGGTACTCAACACAAGTGAAATCAAATGTCAATGCTGCAAAATCATCTCACTTGATAAGAATCTTGAAATAAGACCTGAAATGCTTGATTTAAAATTACAGCGTAAAGCGGACCAGTTAAAATAAGAAATTAACCTTTTATTTGAACACTTTTTTTTACACTTGGAAATATACTTTATTTTTATCTTGGTATTAGCCGAGAAATTTTCATTGTTTTCAGTCCTGTTGTATCGGGCTGTGGAGGTCACATCGGAGCTGGAGATATTAGTGATATCCTTCACTGGAAATGTCACACACACATAGACATTGAGAGTGTGACAAAGACGATGTTGTGTCCCGCTTCGGCTCATATGACCGAGACCTCTGGGAAATAACTCGCCTCGTAAAAGCCATCTGTTTGTGCTTTCAGCCACCAGCAGATTAATGAGATGTGGTATGAGCAGCTTATCATTATTGTCTCATTACCACCTTGACTCATCTCTGCAAGAGGCTGCTTCTGATTGTCTGTGCTCTGTGAGTGGCATCTGATTTCGTCCCGCCACAGTTTTGTTTGTTCAGCCACTTCGGTGGCGTCGCTTGTCCGAGCAAACTGGTTCATCATGAAATTCCAAACGTGCTTGGGATGTAAATTGATTGAGACGCCAGACCTCAAATACTGTGACCACACGCACTGGTTGGCATTATGTTGCCTTCAGTCAGATACACATGTGGATAATTGACTCAGTTTATGATGGAAAAAACAAAATGCCACGAACAAATAATCACGATTTTCTCTGCAGTGACAGAAAAATGAACATTTGCCAGGGTATTTCTTGTGGCTTCAGCCTGGAGTGAAGCCTGAGAAGTAGGTGAGGTTAAATGTAAGACTACACGTCAGACTGATAATTTACTGCTGACCTTTTCCGCTGCACGCGACCGCCATCACTGTCACTCTTTCTGACTCACTTCTCACGCCACTCACATGCAGCACTAATGTCGTGCTCAGTGCAGCCTTTAATATGTGAAGACGCACCCACTCGCTCCTTGCTTGTGGTTGTCCATCAAATCTGATGATGATGGTCACTTCTGTCTTTTAGCGGTGAGTTTTCTGTTGACTGAACAGCCTGGCCCACAGATTCTACTGGACACATTTACTATGTAGTACCGGTATTGCACAGCTGAATTTAGCACAGTTTTGAATCGTTTTTACAGGATTATTTTCTGCCCTCCAGCAGAGCATTGACCTTGGGTTGACCTGCCTCTGAGTCAGCCAATTATAGGGCATCCTTATGACATGCTCAAGCCAGTCCTGGGTGATGGTAGTCTCTATAATTCCTCAGCCTGTGCTCCCAAGTATCTCAGCATAGGACATGCAGTCACACCAAGTGATCCCTAAGATGCCTCAGAGGCAGCTTTGTAAGTAAGAGTCTTTCAGGGACTTGATGTGGCAGCTGTAAGTTAGCCAGGCTTCATAGCTGGAGAGGAGTGTGGTGATGCAGACATTTGGTGGTCAGCCACACCTGACCAGCACAGCTGTATGAGCTTCATATGGACACGCTGGAGACTTTTTGGAGTGTGAAACACTCATGTCATCTGCAAACTGTAGCTTGAAGAGACTCATTCTTTGCAGAATGGCGGTTACTTGTAGCCACCAGATGTTAAAGATGTGTTGCCATAAAATTTCAGTTCAGCCACATTTAAATCTGATAAGTAGAAATTGTTTGACGAATATTGGGATTAAGGCTAAGAAAGCAGAGGAATTGGTTGAAAAGGAATTTAAAAAAGGCTTTGCTTCTTTAATAAAACAACCCAGGTTTGTTGCCATGAAGACTTATTCAAGTGGGTTAAAGTGCTTTAAAAGGAGTGACTGCTTTGCACTGTTGTCACACAGATGTTTTTTTGTGTTTATTTCCTGGAAAACAAAAGTATCCTTGAATGTAATGAAGGTGAAACAGGTGCAGGGAAACAAGACGACGGGAGGAGATTAAAATCTTTCTGACAAGACAAAAGCTTTACTATGGAAAACCATTCACTGATTCTCCATGTCGCTGCATGTCCACACACACACACAGACACACACACACACACACAGCCTAAGGTCATGGCCCATATTTACTAAGCCTCATCCAGAGTTTGAGTATAGGGGACTCCATGCTGATACCATATATCAGCTTTCCATGCGTGTGCGCACACACACACACATACACACACACACATCCAAAGTGCCATAGGCTAGGCTTGTTGAGCTGACTAACTTTAACTTGTCACTTTTGCTGTAAGCCTGAACATAGGAGCTGCTAACACTCAAATTCTCTCTCTCTCTCTAGCTCACACACACACACACACACACACACACACACAGATTGCATGACATTGGTGTTAACATGGTGTCAAACTGTGTATGTGCAAGTGAGTGTGGTGAACCACCCTGTCAAGAGACAATGACGATGATTAGATCGGAGTAGACAGCCGTCCCCTACACACACACACACACACACACACACATTGTGACAAAGAGTCACATTTAAAGTATTCATTCACATACAATAGACTTCTCACCATTCATGCATATGCATGTTATAACCTTCCCATGCACAACGTTGCGTGCAAAGTCCATAACACTGACACGCCAGCTGATTCTCCAGGGGCATTAATGCACTTGCAGATATGCTGCCAGACAGTCTGTGCTAGGCAGGAGAAAGAGGAATGGAAGAAGATGAAAACACTTATCATGCTTTCTGGGACGTGTTACATGATTCATGGTCATCGTGCTAGAGACATCTGCAATACAGTGTGAGTGTTTGAAAGAAATGTTTTTCCTTCATCCAGTATCTGTGGGATTTGGTGGGATTTGTGTCACATGGCATTCACTTGACTTGACCTTTTTTACCTTCAGAGAAGGAGTAAAGCAAGAGCACTAACCTTTTGTATAAGTCACACAAAAATAGTTGAGGACATTGTTCATTCCATGTAGGGTCAGAGTGACAGTAACTGTCATTTAGTGCAAATTAAAAACTGGCATGAAAATCGGGGTCATTAAGATGGTCAAAGACGGCCTGAAAGGCATCGCTTAGACCACAATGACCGTATTAACGTGCTGATGTTTATCATTATATTTACTATATCCAGTGAAGCTCAGTGTGAAAGAAGTTGAAAATGTTAATAGCAGTGATTAAAATAGTGATGCCACTAGTTTTGCTCAACCAAAAAAAAAAAAACAGGGCAATGATCTGTGTCATTAAATACTTTCAAGAGCAGAAAGCAACTCCATGACACCAGGAAAAAGAAAACAAAAAAACCAAACAATAAAAACATTGCAGTACACACACCGTGCCAGTAGTTGGCGTATGATTTTGATTGTGCTACTTGTGCCTGGCTTTTTACTGCTAAACGTAGTGAGCATGCCAAATTAAAAAATGTTGTACTTTGTTGCATTCTGATATGAGGAAATGAGACGAAAATGAAGGCATTTTCAAATGTTTACACTCTGGAGCCTATTTCTGTACTGTACCATTTTCAGGCACCGCAATTGCTGTTTTCATCTTCAAAAACACTGCGTGAGTAAAAAGAAAAGTGAAAAAAAGAAAAGTCAGAGGGTCACTAGAGTTGCAATAGTGAATCTATACAAACTCTGGTACAGTACAATGCATTTAGTGGATATTCATATATGTATAAAACCTGTATGAAAAGTGAGTACGATTCATTATGTGGGGACCATATAGGTACAGTAAGAAATAATGTGATAGACATTCCATTTTGTAGGGAACTCCTAGAACTGATCTCAGCTCTGTTCACCTTTAATACAGACGACAGAGGCAGAGGAGAAATAACTCCTCCAAGGCCACTTCTTCTAAACGAAAGAAATTGACAATTGGTGGAAGAAATCTCAACCTAGGGGGATTTAATATCAAGAAACAAATATTTGATGGAATAAAGGCCACTGACAGATTCCTTAAACATGGATAGACTGACCTGAGAAAATAAAAAGGAGGAATATAAAGTCATGTATACAGTAGTCACAAAGTCACACACGATCATATGATGTCACGTTAAGTCATATAAAGTAACAATAGTCATATTAAGTCAGGTAAACAGTAGTCATATAAAGTTACCCATAATCATATAAAGTAACATATAGTCATATAAAGTCACATATAGTCATATTAACTCATGTAAACAGTAGTCATATAAAGTCACTCATAATCATAAATGTCATGTTTAGTCATATAAAGCAACATATAGTCATATTACAGTAAGTCATGCATACTGTAGTCATATAGTCACCTCTATATGACTACATAACTCATATATGGTGGTGTTAAGTCATGTATAGTCATGATGTAAAATCACATATGGTACAGTTAAGGGAGTATTGGTCAGCAATTCTTTGTTAAGACCTGAGCCTGGGTGGTGTTGCGCATTAAGAGGAATATCTTGACAAACAACCCTCTATGTCCTCTAAAAGCTTCTCTGCATGGGCTCAGCTGGCTTTCTGATAATGTGACTGTGACCAGGAGGCTACTGTGCTTCTACGCAAACCCTCTGCTTTAACTTCTTCTTATGAACACAAACAAGCACATTTCCATAAGTTCCCACAATTCCTTTCATCTTTGAGTCTTGTAATTTAACACAAGTATCTGTTTTTGATTAAAAATAAATTTGATTCTATCGTGCTCTGCTTCATAATCAGCAGCAGCCACGAGAGTAGGAACAAACTTTAATTAGAAAAAAAAATACAGCAAAAAGTGCTTTGCAACAAGGAAAGTACAGTCCGTAAGCGCTTTTCTTTGAAATTGTTGCGTGTTTTATTGACCCCATGAGAGTTAAAATCATGGTCAATTGTTTGAGTTTAACTACTTTAACTCCTCTATAACCTCATCCTGCAATATCCTCATTCAACAATGTAAGAGCAGAACATGTGACTCACTGCATAAGAAGGGCATTAAACTGGGAGAGATTTTAGGAAGAGAGAAAAATGTTGCATTCATCGCCTTCATCTTCTTCTTTAATGCATCTGTGTTTACACGGTGGTCCTGCCAACCTAATAACTGTCCACAAATGTAATCATAATCACAAACATAATTCATTTTCTGTAAACTTCACAGCTGTGCCTTTTACAAATGTAAGAATTTATTTATCATTTATCGATTTGTTATGACTGGAGTGAAATGAAGATCCTCAACTTATATTGTAATCCTCAACTTAATATTGTAATAACTTCCCTCGAATGTAATATCACACCTTCTAATTCCATAGGCGACCACACATCCCCTGAACCACAGTGCCCCCATTTAACAAGGGAAAAGGAATCTAACAACATAATTTTACTTGTGTGTGGTAAACTATATCAGTCACATTATCATTCAGAGAAAAAGGGGTGGCTGATGGGGGTGGTCAGCAGGTATTTAGGCAAACAAACAACAACAATCATAACTATCATTATTCATTGCATTATTACATTTTTGTGGGAAGTTGTTACAATATTCAAAGTTGAAGATTTTCACTTCACAAACTTGAAACAAGTGTTATGTATGTAGCAGGGAGTACAGTAGTTCTTAAGTTTGTGGAAAACGTATCAGATTTATGGCCATCATCACAGCTTATAATTTAATCAGGGTTAATTGGTGAAACTGTAACATTAACCCGGCAAAAGTGCAGTTCTACTGCTGCCCCCCAAGGAGAGTACAAGCAGCCCCAGGCTGCAGTCAGGGTTAGTCAAGCATGAGTCCAAGTCTTTCAAGATAATGTTGACTGCAGGAGATTATGTCTTGGCTGGAAATACAGGATAACACAGATGAACTGATCCACCGTATAACAAAAGTCCATGTTAGGGGCGGCATGGCTGCTTGTAATGTTTTTCATGGGAAAATGTTCTTGAGAAGCGTTTCAGGTTTGAACACACAAGATGTGACACAGAAACACAGGAATGCGTACATCTACATATGTTAGTGTCTTTTATGTCGACATTAAGTGACAACGCGACTGCTTATAGCGTGTTAATCCACGGGGACCAGCGTCAGAGCCGAGTGTGCGACTGTCGTCAAGAGCAGCCATGTGTTGAACATGAGTGTCAGCTCCTGGATGCTGTGTCTGCTCCGTGTTTACACACATGTTTATCAAACATACACGCGGGCTGCTTTTAGTTTTTTCATTTATGCTTTCTGACTATTACACCATGTTATGTGAGCAGCAAAATTGGCTATGTGCTCTTTTTTAGAGTATGCAATGTATGTCCCACGTTTCATGCAGTGAAACGTGTTTCATGCACAGTCAAACTGCCTGCTGCAATCTCTGCATATGTATGTTCTGTTGACGCCGCATAGTGCTATGCATTTTGATGTGGATTTTGTTTGTAAGGATGCATTTGCATATGATGTGTGGGTTACAGGGTAAGTCCTGCTTAAGTATTAAGACAAGACCATAATCACAATTTCCTCACAGCTTAAAATATATGTCAATATGACAACAGATCAACTGGTGTTCACGAATAGGTCATGGTACGGCTTAAAATGGGTATATTTTATTATTATGATATTATGTAACTTGGACAATGTTGGCTTTTTTGTACTGTCATCAAGATGTGCTTTCAAATGCAAACGTCATGCATTTCATGCTGCTTCATTTAACTCTGACTGTGATTTATTCCCCACAAAATCACATGGACATAAGTACTAACCTATATATGACCTATACCTGTGCTTACCTTTTTCTGCTGATAGGCTGGTTTTATTTTTTCAGATTATGAGAGTTTTGAACATGCTTTCTGTGGTTCCTCTGTCAGATTGTACATGACATTAGCTGTAATTTAATACCACCTGGAGGGAGGGCTGGTGGAGGCTTAAGCTTAGAGCCAGTTGTGGGGCATCAAACTGTTTTCTTCTGCCTTCATCATATCCCAGTTCCTTAATCCTGGGACCACAGGTTGAGGAAGTAGTCTGCTGCACAGTCAAGCATAGTTTGAGGAGGCCACATAATCCCAATCCCTGCCATCTCTTTCTTCCCTGCCTACAATAAAATGAGTGAAACTTTGTATCTAAAAGAGTAAAAGCTAAAACAGGATGTGCCCATCATCCTGGGGGGTGACAAACTTTACGAAAGCCATTTCCTTCAGCTAGAAGTGCGAAAAATCTTGACAAAGGGGTGAGAAAGCAGAGAGAGAGATTCCTGCTCTCTGCCCAAAGCCAAGGAAAATGTTCTCTCTGTGAACCTCTTGAGTGAATCCTATGAGTGATTTAAACCCTTATATCTATTAAGTGTCTCAGTCATCCAGCTCACAGGAAATCTAGAGTGTCTGAGTCTATGGAAATTGACTTTTGTATTTTGCCATTCAACCAGGAGGATTCATCTGAAGTCATTAAAATGCCCGAGGTTCCCAGGAGTCAGCAGAGCGGATGAGACTTTTTGAACAGGAAGGAAAACAGTTTAAAGACCCGACAGCATGTCCATCCAGTGTGGAGTAAGTTAGATCATGTAAACACCTGTGGTTATGTCCACTGACCCCTCGCAAATGAATAAAGTAGCCACACACAGCTTTAAAAAGACTGGGGTCATGTTTGTTTTCGTTTGCTCAATAGCTGGAATTATACAGTTGCTTTATTGCGGCTTTGCTCGTGTCGCTCCATAAATTACTTTTGCAGCCCCTGCCAGATGATAAATTCAGCCAGAAAGAGACGAGACAGGAAAACAAAATCGCAGTCAAACGTGGCTCGGCCTAAAACGATGCCGGGTCTGTATTTTTGTCTGACATTGTTTTATTTCCCGTATCATCGTGCTGAAAGATTGTGTATCAGAAGGCGTGGAGGGAGAGGCTTATGTTTAAGCTGTCAGGTACAGGCATTCAGCGAGAGCGATGGTGAATGTGGCAGCATAAGGAGATGAAGGCTGTGACAATGAAGTAGTGAGACACATCCACAGCTCAAGGCGAACACACAGAGGTGAGAACACTCAAATATACAGTTGCATGTAGAAGGAAAAGAGATACCGTGGCGAGCACAGACAGACAGAGATGATCACACCAATAAAAAAAAAGAAAAAAAAGAAAACCATAATGGCAAAACATGGGCAGGATGGAGACAACATGCAAACTCCACACAGTAACCCAGGTCCCTCTTGCTGAGAGGCAACAGATGACTCCTTATCCACCAGCTTACATACAGTACTAGATACTGGTGTTTACCTCAAACACCATCTTCTATTGTTAACTGACAAGAAGCAGCTCTCGCACGAAATACCAACCACCGAGTACCCCTCTGTCTCCTCTTTCATCTGCCAATCAAATGAATGTGCCATGCTCTCCAGCACCCTGAATCTGCCTTTAACTAGACGACCTGCATACTCATGAGAAGGTCTCGGTAATTGTCTACAAAATTGAGGGGAAGATCGCCAACTAATGGAGGTCATTATGCATCATTATGCCTAAGAGTTTTACATTTCCACCACAGGATCAAATTTCATCCTGAAATATTCTACAACTTTAGCTCATGACGACTTCATGTGTAGACAGTCCTCTTTGCTCATATGCCTTTAAGGAATATCTCTTCGAGCTTTGTTGGAGAGATTAAAAAATTTCATTGTTCTTTTATTGTTAAGAAGATTTTGCAAACCTACACAGTGCAGCCACGTGAATGTGTGTTATATTCTGCTGATCTGTTTATCTACGTGTCCTCTTTCCTTGCCTTTCTTGTTGTTTATGTCCTTGGGTGCTTTGTGTTCCCGCTCTCGCTTTCTCATCTCCGATCTACACCCTTATCGCTTTTTGGAACTCCTTTTTTTCTTTAAAAAGCGTGGTATGGTTTTGACTGTGTGCAGTTTTTCAGGCTGGGACTGCGAGCAGCATTGCTGCAGAGGCTGATGTATTAACATGAGGCCCTTCGTCTTGTTATATACATTTCTGCTCCT
This sequence comes from Karalla daura, assembly GCA_029224185.1. NCBI lineage: Eukaryota > Metazoa > Chordata > Actinopteri > Chaetodontiformes > Leiognathidae > Karalla > Karalla daura. Next base: position 7,193,952 of record CM055200.1, read on the forward strand.
CTGAACACACACAATGAGGAGTATGCAGCGTTCAAGGATGAGGCCACACAGCATGTGGGATGTGGGACAATGAAGTGTGGGAGAAGACACGTGGCAGGAAAGATAAATGCTCCAGGCAAAAAAAAATCTGCGCACTTGCAACCTTGACGATACGCACACGTGAATATACGACAGTCACAGGCATTGATAAATACATAGAAGCCTCCATCCATAAATAAAACAAACACTGCACTGAGTTTGCAAATAAGGTGTTTGCCTTTGCTTAATAGTATCGCTTACTGCAATCACTTGACGCAAAGAGCGCACACCCGCATGTGTTGTGTGTGTTTGCAGAGCTCAGCAGTATGCAAATGACCAGCAATATGGCAGACTGAAGTGCAGATGAATTCACCTTATCCAGCTGTCCAGCTTGTCCGGCTGATGGAGCGCCCCTGCACACACTAACCAAGGGCATGCAAAAACTTGTGGTTTCCAGGCAACAGCGTATATATCCAGACACTGTGAAAGCTTTGGAGAGAGAAAAATCTGTGTGAGTTGTATAACTGGCAGGGTTGGAAATTATGTTTATGTGCCGCTTATTCCACTTTATTTTATGCATATCCTTTTTTCTCCATCCCCTCCTCTGCACTCACCTCAGTGGCATGTGGTGATATAGCAAAAAAAAAGTGCTCATGTTGTAATTATCATACACCAGAGTAGTGTTTAAGATCACACAATAACAAGACAAGTAGCATCTTGTCAGCCTGGTAAGACAAAATAAATCAGGCACAGATTTTACAGCCCATTTACAGCCCATTGTAGATTACAAGGGATTTTGGGAATACAGTAAGGCACTTGATCCTTTTATATGCATTACCCAGTAGAAGCACAGTATCAACAGATTAGACAACTTCTGCCTAATCTGTTTGAAAGTTTCAGCGGACAGTGACCATTGCTAAACTACTGCAGCTGTTCCTACCAGGTGGAATTGGAAGAAGCATCTTGTAACCTATTTCATGTTGAAATGCATTACAGAAGTCATGGATCCACTCATCTTCACCCTGGCCCTGGTAAATCCTCAACATCACCTGCATACTGAGCTTGCCCAGAAAACTTCACCTCATAGCACCATCCAGGACTACCAAGTAGTCCTGGCAGTCTGTATCATTAGCCTTTAGCATACTGGAGAGTTAGCTAGCAATAGCCTACCACCTCAAGCTATGCATATGGAAACGGACTGTTTGTATAAGTCAAAATAATGGTGTTTAAGCTCTTACATGGTGTCTGTTTCTTTGTACTAGGACATTCTACATTTGACTATAAAACTGAGGCCCAATTTGATTTGACTAATAACATTGATTCAAATCCAGTTAGATACAATGTGATTTAAAAATATATAACCAATAGTTTGTGCAATAGATTGTGTCCTACTTAGTGTGACTTGTATAAATACCCCTGATAAGACCATTATTTATGATGCCACCACTGGAGAAATCATATACAGGAACATACGTCGCAAAGCCACTATAGCTCCAGACTCAAAATCGATCCTTTGCAAACAAAAGGCATTCCCAGCAGAACAATTTGCAGTGCCCCTCAGAAGCTGTAAACCAGGGGTACTTCCCATAGTTACTTGACTGGAAGTGGCGGACAAACCTTTTCCTCACCTGGGACAGGTTAGCTCGCTCGAAGGTTAGGGTTAGTTTTCCTGTCCTTCTGCCTTAGTGTCGGCAACTTGTGATCGATTGGCTATGGCAACTATCTATCAACTAATGTATACATTTATGTTCACACACAATGCATAGACGCCTGCATTGTTGATCCTGACGGCCTCGGACAGATTTCGTACATTGAAGCAACACAAGTTAGATGAATTCTGTTGGATATAATATGACATGAAGATGAATAATAGTTTTATTTATATATATATATATATATATATATATATATATATATATATATATATATATATATATATATATACATCAAAAATGAAATTGTTAGGCCTGCTGAGAAGGCCTTGCAAGCCCTGACGGCCCACCAATGATAGAAACAAAGAAACACCTGTGGAAAACTTTCAGGGAGGTCACTCTCTACTGATGAAATGCCACTGACTCACCTGCTGAACTGACATAAAGAAAGCAGATGCAGACCGACAAGTGGAGGAGTCTCAGACAAGAGCAAGTAATACTTGACCTCCAAACCTCCAAAGAGGAGGTCTCCTTGTGGATTTTTTGCTATTGAGTGAGCATAGTACAACAAAAGACCAGCACGCAGAGAAAAGAAATGGCCTTTTCTCGTTCTCTCTGGCTGAAGAGCTGGACAGTTCTGGTGATGCTTTCCCCCTTGGCCAAATGTGCAGTCTGCTGTCCCCAGAGTTTGCTCTCCAACAGCAAAAGCATAGAAGGCTGTCACATGTCTCTGCTGCAGCGTGTTAGACATCCCTGCTGTGCGTGTAGGATTTTGGAGGAATCAAAATAAAACATAAGAATGTTTTCACTTGACATTGAGATTTGCTTCGTTTGGTTACTTTATCCACAAAACACACTCATGACCTGACAGGCTTCAATAAATTGCATTTTCTATGCGGGGACTCTACAAGGTCATTCAGGCATTTGATTAAAATTGAACATTTCCCAAATTGCAGCAATCTGACAAATTTTTATTGAATGAATTACCTGTTTGGTAAAAAGCTGAAGCACACTGTAAAGGCACTAGATTGCCAAAAGTATTCACTCATCTTCCTTTACTCGCAATTAACTGAAGTGCCATCCAACTTTTAATCCATGGGGTTTAATATGATGTTGCTCCACCCTTTGCAGCTATAACAACTTCAATATGTGCGGTCACATATTGATGCCGGATGAGTGGCTTGTTTATGTTGCTGTTCCCAATCAGTTCTGCTTTGTTATAATACCACTGACAGCTTACTGTGGAATATTTAGGAGCAAAGAAGTTTCACGACTGGACTTGTTGCACAGGTGGCATCCTATCACAGTACCAGGCTGGATTCACCCAGCTCCTGAGAGCTCCAGCGCCCGTGGAAGTGGGAACAGCTGATTTCAGTTATTTTGTGGTTTTGTGTTGAGTGAGTGAATATTTTTATCAATAAAGTTTAGCAATGAAGTTAACAGACACAAAAACTGGCTACTGTGTCTCATTCTTAATGTTTTATGGCACTTTGACTCATTTTGGTGACGATGTTCCATGATAGGCAGAATCTCAAGCATCCAGGTCTCGTACATTTTAATCCACCAGTTTATCAGTAAAGACTTTTGAGGTGAAGACCACTGATAAAGAATGGAGAGTCAGGGCGTATTGAAAAAGAAGTTGTCTCTCTTTAGCATATGTTCAAGTCTTTCACTCCTCTGGAAAGTTGTTTGATTAATAGATATGTTGATGAAAACAAATGTTCCCCTGAAGGTAAAGGAAACTGCTTTAATTGCTTCCAACATCTGGAAGCGTATTCTCTAAAATCACTGAGTGTCACAGTAGGAAATAACTTTCAAGTGATGACCCCTCCAGCAGCTGCTTTTAGTGTGTGCCAGCATGATGTCATGCAAAGATTTAAATGACATAGTTAAGTTTATTTTTCAATAAATGTCCAGACTTTTTGGATGTTTGTCTGCATCTCTGCATGCAGTATATATGCATGTACATGCAGACATTGTCTGTTAACAGAGAAGCCCTTATCCCCTGACAGTGTGAGAACAAGAGCAGAACAGTTTGGGGTATAAACAGACAGACACAGACAGCTGCATTGGCCTATAGGATGTGTTTAGATAAGACAAGACACACATTCACAGATCAGTGGTTTTCCCACAGTGCAGTATTATTAGTAATAAGATGCTGCATTGATAGCATCTTAGTGTAAGTAGAGGTGAATCTGAGAATCTCACAGAACAGCCCACTGCTTGCTCTGACAGAAAGAGATTACTATTTTATCCTAAAACTCTGTAAAAAGCTTTGCATGGTAAATAAACAAATAAGAATAGCTTACTGTTGGTTCTGGTGATACAACCTATTTTCCGGCACTGTGAATGAGTATTTCTGCGTATGAATAACGTTGTTCACTGGTACCATGTGATGTATTGGTGATGTGATTCACCACATCCTGATTCTCTGTTAGAGGCGTAGTTGGCCAAGAACAACATGACACAGAGCAGAATATTTGTAATTCATTCCTAAGAAGCCAGCACTGGATAAAGCACTACATATAGCCGGATAATCTGTTTTATTTATGCACCTTGTCAACATTTCCGCTGTTTAGTTTTCCTTTCAAATCAAAAAATTTGCTGCGTCATCACATCCTGCTATTGTATGGTCTGGGTGAACAAAATTCATTTTATTTCTCCATACAGGGAAACACAGTAAACATAGCATAATGGCATGATCCATTTTTCATTGTAATGGGGGAATTGCAGCAGGTTATTATTTAAGGCACTCATGTGTGCACACAGGCTCCGTTATAGACAGACATTTCCATCATCGTTTACATGATGCATAATTGTGGCCTTGAGGACCACATCAGTGATCACTGTATTTGCCTTTATGCACCTACTTAAAGCTACTTTTCCACTCTTCAATTTTTATTTTAATCAAAGTTTAATTAAGTTATTCTATAGGAGAGGATCTGTTTTCTCTTTTCTACTTGCTGCCAATTGCTCAAACTCTCATTTAAACCCATCTTGTTCTCTCCTTGTAATCTCTGTCGGTTCACCCTCTCCCTTCATCGCCTCTGTGTGCTCCAAGGTAATGAGGTTAGCAATGCAGAGGACACGACTCTCATCCGTTTGTACAACGCTAAACTCTGAGTAAATAATCAAACTTGTCATCTGAGGACTTTAAGTCCTCCGATTCTCTGTTTAAAAGTGCACAAGGGCAAACTGTGAATGCGGGGTGAGGCTCTCCTGCTGTGCTGCTTATGGGGAATAATATGAACAGGGTGGTAGCTGGAGAAAAAAGCCTTTCTTGGGAAGAGGTGCTTAAGACAGAATGTCAAGCCAAATCACTTTTATTGATACAACCTAAGATAACAGACACCCATAAATCCTTTAACTGGTGAAACATGGATTCAGGAAACCTAGAATCCAGGCAGAATCTTATCTTCTCTACCATCCACCATCAAGTTTCTCAAACTGCCTCATACCTAACTGACATCCGGTCTGCTGGAGCCAATCCTAGTGCATTTAAGGTAAAGGTCACAAGTGATGGGAAATGTATCCAAAGCATTAAAGGTGCAGCATCAGTTGGTTAGTGCCACAGCAGTTTATTCAGTTCAGGCTTGTATCGTTAAATTGCATCACTGCATCTTATGGTCAGAGAATCGGAAGCAATCTCTCCTTAAGTCCTCGCTACATTTTCTTTTTGGGATTTCTGGACTGCCTCATCCTCTCATTATTGGTACCTGTATGGATTGTAAAGTGGCTGGAGTTCACTTGGTTGTCAATAGAACATTACAGGTAATTAGAGTCCCCTATCAGTGTGTTGGTTAAGCCTGTGAGACTGGAGAGAGGAGGTACAAACACAGGCCAACAGGATTATCTAATAGGGTACAGGGAGAAACACCAGAGAGAGCAGAGGTGAGTGCAAGGCCTTTCAAAGAACAGGTTTTGTCATGTTCATTTTCTGTTTTAAATGACTTAAATATAGCTTTTTTTAAGAAAAAACTATTTTTCTATTTGAATGTCATCTAAAGGCTACTGTTTTCCTTAATTTGAGACTTTTTTAAATTCTGAAGACCTCATTATCATATTCATTAAAGTTTGATGTGTCAAATATTTGTTGTCTTCTCCCCTTTCTCTTACCCCTCTAACTAACCTGCCAGGCCACCATTATAAATAAGAAATTGTTCTTCATGCTTTGAAAATAAGGTAAAATAAGGGTAAAATAAAAAGTAATCAGGTTTCCTCCATTAACATGCATCCTCCATGGGTCTGTCCTCTTGTAAGCCATACAGATAGTAAAAGAGCTTTTGTTCTTTGGAGTTTAGCAGTCTGCATTGCATTTCCAAAGCAGCTGGCCTGACCACAGTAAAAAACAAGATTAAACTGAGAAAAAAAGGTGAAGCTTTCTTTAACCCACATGCCTAACAAAGTTAAACTTAATATTGCTCTCTGAACACTCCCCAAAAAAGAAATGAGCCAAAACCTCGAGGGAAACTGCTTTTAAGGCTTGGCACAGCTGATGCCACTTAAGAGAATTAAGTGAATGAGGACTGTGTCTGCGGGGGATGGTAAGTTTGTTGTCTAGCGGCTGAGACTATTATATTTCTCCAGGTGATGAGGTTTTGCACTTTTTTATCACTGATTGTGTCCCAGCGCAACACAACTTTCAGAGGCCAAAACAATTCAAACTCTCTGAAGACTCACTAAAAGGATAATCATGCAAGAAATTACTATTCACTTTTTGATGTATCATTAGTTTGAGTCTGACCGCGAGTCACAGCCATAACAGGACCATAAAAGTGCATTTCATTATTCTTGATGATCTTAAATGAGTGTTGAATGAATTTTTCATTATATTCATATAAGTGCTACAGTTGACGTTTGTAGCACAAATGCTATTTTTCTGGCATTCAAGGGCTTTGTGCTGATGAGGCATTAATGGTGGGCAACATGGGCTAATGGGGGGGTGGAAGAAGTCGACTAAGAAATGACAGAAAGACAACTAATATTCAGCAAACATTCAGCTTGCAATGGTGGGAAAAAAGTGTAATGCATTCCTACAATGTTGGGAAACACCCTGCAATTAATGAATAAGATCTGCATCTTGGCCTTCAGTGAAATGGCATTCACAGCTCGCCTGCTTTATTTCTGAAGAAGAATGCAATCACAGTCCAGGCTAATGTAGTATCAAGACTTTAACTGATACAGAGCCAAGCAAATGCAGGCTACTGGGAGTAAATCCTTATGGTGTGCAACCAAAAGCAGCAACCACACGCACACAACTTATGAGATATAATAGTCCCTTAAATTTATGTCTTGTAAGCATACCTCGCCACTTCCCACTACTTTTTATTATCCAAAAAACCTCTTTAATGCAGAGTTTTCACTGAGAATTTAATGGCTTTTTATTTCAATCTCAACATGACTTGGCCCTCAAAAATGAAAAGGAATACATTATAAGTGGAAACTTCAAGTTTGAAAGAGTATTTGAACTCCCTGGACAATATGAGGTGACCTCACAGCTGGAAGCTTAATTGTTGCAGGACAGTCCTTGCCATTGTAGTTGCAGAAATTTAATTTGGTGAGGTCCAAGTTTTCAAGCAGGTTTTTATTCAGTGCAGGCCAACAGCCACTCTAGGAAAAAGCTATTTTTCAATTGCTGACACGACAATGTCAGCAATTTTGATTTTAATATTTCTGTCCAAAGGATACATTCTGTGAACCCCAGATCTATGTGCACTATCTATCCAGAGGATGTTGTTCTGGATGAACAAAAATAAGCTGTGGTGAAAACATTTAACAATAACAATAATTGTAGAGATATTACTGTAAAAGTGATTAACAATATCCCCAGACAGCAAGAAGGTCCCTTGTTGGAGTCCTAGTCAGACTGAGGACCTTTCTGTGTGGAGTTTGCATGTCTTCCCGGTTTGTGTGGGTTTTTCTCCCCCAGTCCCAAACTATGCATTTTTAGGTTGATTGGCAACTCTAAATTGCCCCATGGTCTACCTTTGTATAGATAAATGGCAACCTGTTATAGTGTGTATTTGTAGTGCTGTGCATCATTTTGCTGAAACTGCATTTCCTAAATGAATAGAAGTGAAAGGGATTAATAGTGAGTTATCCCTGCATAGAGGAAAACACTCACTGGTCTGCATCCAGTGTTACATCATGACATGAAACGATGGCTCTCATCATCTATCTTCTTTTTACCATTAAACCCTTTGCCTTCAGAGTATTGATTCCTGTCTGTAGCCATGATGATAATGATCATTGTGATTAATAGATAACATGAGAGATTCCGAGCCAGCAGCATGCAACTAATGTGTCAGCCATTGACTGGCTTACAGAGCATGCATCAGAGAAGCACCCGACCTCATTTTATGTTAAGGTTTTGCAGGTCATGTATGTGAAAAACTTAGATTTTATTTTCCTTAAGTTTGGCTGCTGTCTCAATTCTCTTCTGTCTATCTCAATCACGATCTCAACAACAAACCTCCACCTCTCTTCCATCACTGCGTCAGGGCCTCAGGGGAGACATTCTGTGAAGCCAGCGGAGCTGATTGAAGACAGGAAACAGAGGACATGACGGAGGAGAGAACAGATTAAGAGGTGACAGCTCTGAACAGCCCTCCTGAAATCACTGTTATTTCTACTGAAGGGGTGGTTGTACCACTGTGATACTCGCAGCTGTATTGTCTGGGAGCATTTGCTCTCAGTGGAGCCTCACACGAGCAAATCTGTCCCAGGCGAGGGGGCTGATGATTCCTGTGGGAATGCATGACACTGTGACCTCACCCTATTGTGAAACAAGGTCCCTCTCCTGGAGCCAGACTCACTAGGTGATGCGGGATGTCAAGCTGATTAAAGACATCGGAGTGTCAGCTCTGGTCCCTTTGCCAGGGTCTGGACTTTTCCAGAATTGATCTGGGTTGGACACGTAATTGTTGGGCTCCTGCTCTGAATCAGTTTGGCTCGGAGAAGGAGATGATCATCAGTCAGATCACTTGTCACTTGCTGTGCAAAAGGGACAAAGCCAAATGGCTCCTCTGTTGTTCCCTGCTTTCTAATGTGATTGTGACAAGGACTGTGCCACATATAAAAAAGGGTGAACTGTCTGCTCCCAGTTGGAAAGGAGTCATTATTTCATTGCAGCAGGTTTGCCTAGATTTACAGATCCTCCTGTCGGGGTTTATTTTTAATGTATAAAAAAGGTGTGTATAAGTCCCCTAAAGAGCACTATGTAGATGTGTGTTCATAAGTTTATTTAGTGGCCAATCTGTATTCTTGTCTTCTCTCTTCATACCTCAGACGAGAGAGCAGCCAGCAGCACTTACTGGAATTGGATGTTTTAGATCTTCTCTCTCTCACACAGGCACACACACACACACACACACACACACACACACACACACACACACACACACACACACACACACACACTTAAAGTTACCCATTGTACTTAGTATCTTATCATGTATCAGGCCTGAATGCATGATGTGTACCATTGAGATTCAGGGCACACTTTGGCCTTTGTTGTTGATGTACTAAGTAAGAGTAATTGAAGGATTTTTTGGGGTGTGTGGGTGGGTGCCCTAGGTTGTTGGGTCACATCGATCAGAGGAGGCAAATTTCTCAAAATGGATTGCCTCACTCCACTTACGCAGGTGAAAGCCAAGAACAAAAGCTAACAATGGTTAGCATATCAAGAAGGAACTGGGATCGACTCCTGGGTCCAGGTGAGTTGACACACTTATCATTTACCTGAATTCTATTTGTTATTTAGAGCTGTATTTTCATGGCATTTTACTTATGCACTTCACTGTACCTTATACCCTAATGGTATATTTTTATTGATTTGTATAGCGCTTTTTAAAGTGAAGTTTGAATTTAGGCTGTGGGACAAACCCACAGCCTGAAAGATGTTTAGGTCGATTGGGGATTCTAAACTGGCCCTGTAGGTGTGAGCGAGAGAGTATATGGTGTTTTTGTGTCCTGCGAAATTCTGGCAACCCATCCAGGATGTATTCCATACTTTGTTCACATAGACACACACACACAATCATGGTGATGTTAAAATGATGAAATGGGCCACGTGATCTGTGGTTGAATGAGAGACCAAAAATCACTTGAACCTTTCAGAAACATATGATGAAATGAGAGATTACCATTCTGCTTCATTATGAGGAGGCTGCTTCCTTCTTGTTGGCGCTGTCGCATTGATCAGATGAGCATCTGCAGACTCATTATGGCCACTCAGAGAATAAAAAAAAATAAAAATGCAAGCAGAGATGGTACTGCAGCTGAGAAACTCTGCCTCACTGTTGGTGAGTCACTCTGCGTAAGCAAGCCAGTGCATGAAATTTAAATTTCACATACTTCAGCAGCTTTAAAAGGAGACTTTAGGAAACTTGGCTTTTTAACTTGCTACACCATGAGTTCTGTATGTATATCTATACGTAATTATGTGCATATATTTCATGAATTTTTACTGCCTTGAATTTCCATAATAAACACTAAATGTGCAACCAATGCAAAATACTTTCCAGGCAAATTAAAACGTTGCGCTCTGTTAAAATGAACCCGACATTTTGGCTCCACTTTCAGCATTTCTGTCAATGGCACAAGGGCTGCTGCACACACAGAGCTGCATTAATGACCGCAACAAAACATTTCAAGGTCTTGGGAGTTTCCCAAGTGCATATGCAGGTAATTAATTAGTTTATTTGATTCAGGAAACAAGGTGGGTACAATTTACATTTTACTACCATACGGTTGAGAATCTTATTTGAAAGCTGGAAATAAGACAAATGTACAGCATAGATGTACCTGCTCCCACATTAATGGAGCTTTTGCCTTTTTTTCTGCATCTGATAAACCCCTCCAACGAGGGCACTGTACTGAGCTTAAGGACATTCCCAACTAACTCAAGGAGAATGTGACTGATAGAGCAGTACGATCCCCGGTTTACCTATTATAATAACCTCTCCCTTAGTGTGCAATCCCCACTTCAGCTATGAGGGTTAAATGAAGTGCCACTGAGTGACGGGGGGGGGGTCATGAGTCGGAATTGGTTTGGGAAAGGGCAATTGAGTGTGAGTGCTAATTGCTCGTTATAATAGAAATTACAAAGATTATTAAGAGGACATGGAACTCAGTAAGGGAAGCTGTGGATGATAAAACCATGACAGTTCACATGGTTTGGTAGTATGACTTATTCTAAGGCTTACTCTTTCACCATTGACAATGGATCTTTTTGGGGCATTGATCTAACTATTTCAAATCTGACTGAGGCCATTTCTGGTCCTTAATGTGATCCTAAATTGGATTTCACCTCACTTTTACATCATACATCATATGTATGTGGCTCAGACTCCTCCGTGGCTTAGTCATGTTAAATTAAGTAAACAAAAACAAGTTACAATGGAGCATTAAGAGATGATTTGTGGATGTATTCTGATGGTATCCCTTTGTGTGCTGAAGGTAAGCATCAGCAGACCCCCACAAAAGCATGGGGCACAAAGTGGGTAAGATAACCAATGGATGGATGTCAAATAGCTGCCACTCCACTGTTTGTTTATTTAAGGAGAAAATATGTGTGGGAAAATAACCTAGATTTAAAGACAAATGCACACAATCCAACTACTCACTAATCTGCAGTCATGGTTAATTAGTGATGAAAAAAAAAAGAGAGAAAATTGTCACTGATGTACAAAAGCGATGAGTTATTCAGGTTTTCGTTGCCAGAATTGTCTCTTGCACAGTGAAAATGCAGACTCAGAAGCTCTTGTTCAATAATGAATTCCCTCTGTTCTAGGGATACAAGAAGAGGCGCCTGCACTTGTCACTTTGATGCTGAATGCTGTAGTAAAGCGAAATGCCACGTCAGGATGACTGTCAATCAGGCTGACATGTACATTGACTTTTTAAAATGCCACAAATGTTTCCCAGTTTGTCGCATCAACAATGTAATTATTGTCAGACTCAGTTTTTAACCGCCTGTTCAGGACAAAACCAACCCGAATCCAGCTGTGTGTGCACAGCATGAATGTTCCTTCCTCTGTGTCTCTGTTAAACTCTGTCTCTCTGTTCTCTCAAATCCTTCCCTCGACAAGTTGCTCCTATTCACCTTAACTTCACTGTCTAATCGCAACAACAATCGGAGAGAAGGAGGGAGGTTTACCCAAGCATCACTACATCCTACCACACACAACAGCACACTTCAAAAACATTTAAAACGCTATTTTCCCTTTCTTAACACTAAAAATAAACTACTTGCCTGGTGAGCCTGATGGGATTTATATAGGTTAACACCCTGTGGTAATGTTTTAATTCCTCAACCTTTTGTAAAATGCACTCTGAAATTGAAAGCACATTGCAATAAGTTTGAAAATGGTGTCACATAAAATTCTGCGCAAATGTACATCTAGTTTTATACTCAGACACCTAGTTACAGTATACCTACACATTTTGTGAGAGTGCTTTGATGTTTGAAATGATAATTGGACGAGAAAAAATAGGGTAAGTGGCAAAGCCTCCTTTTGTCTGTCGAGGACAACGGCCTATCTGGCCTGTCTGTGAATTGTATCTGGTAACTTCTTGCTGTGAGGCGACAGTGCAAACCACAAATCCACCAGTTATCTTGTTTTTGGGCAAAAATGCAATTTCTTCTCATTGTATGAAGATGTCTGCTTGATTCAGAGGTGGTAATTGAGTTTCTTGATTAATTAGTGTCATTAGAGGAGCGTTCAGAAGTTGGTCTGACAGCGCAATGCAGTGAGGTAATTCAGAATATGTATTTGGATATAGTGCAATGCAAGGGGTCAGCAAGGGAATGTTTGTTTCTATGATAGCAGTTTTATGGAGGAAACAGTTACATGTAATACATATACTTTCATGACAGATGGAGCAGCTCCATCTGTAGCCAATGTGAGCCATGTGATTTGTTGAGTATGTGCAATTCTGGAAATTCCATAATGTTCTAGTGGGAAAGTTTATCTCAAAACCTCACCAATGCCCTTTTCAGTTTGGCAAACAGCTGGAAAACAAGATATATACATGCAGATAAGACAGCTGAGCAAGGCATAGGCTAGCATAAAATGTCATTTCAGAACCTAAATGTCTTACAGCAACTTTCTCACAGAATTTCTCACAGTTTGTGCATGCTGTCAAAACTACCATATGGCTAATACAAACAATTCACAAGTGCAACACAGTAGAAAACCAAGCAATACAATACATTTTCATCAGTCAGTGTCTGTCTACAAGATAAGGCCAAAAGCAGAGAGATGTGGCATTTCCATATCATTTATCTCATCCCTGCTCATCCTTCTCTTTGATTCAAAAACTCACATCTGTTTACCAGAAACCCATATGTTGCAGTTTCCTCCTGCTCTCCCCAGAGTCAAATAGATAAGAGTGGAGATAGAGAGAGAGGGAAGGGGAAAAATACATCAGGACCACTTTAACAGGCGACTGACAGGTAAATGAAGAAATGAAATAGGCAAGTCAGATAGCAAAAATAAAGGCTGTATAGCAGCAGGCAGGAGGAGATGAATAACTGCAACCACGGGATATGAGAGAAAAGTAAAAGACTACAGAAAGAGAAGTAGAGGTAGAGAGGGAACAAAAGGCAAACAGGAGAAGCAGGATTCTCAAACTGACTCTTTACTATTCATTTACTCAATGAGCACATGTGACACATATATGGGCAAATTGTTTAAGCCAACATAGTACGAATAGTATTTTGTTGCCACTTTTAAAGCAATTAAAACCAACTATGATTAGCTCTGTACCACCACAGAGTGCATTTATTGCGCCAAGAATGGAGCAACCATGTCTGTGTGAAATTGTGTGTGTGTGTTTGTGTGTGTGTGTGTGTGTGTGTGTGTGTGTGCATATGTGTGTGCTGTGTGCATATGTGTGTGCTGTGTGCATATGTGTGTATGTATCCGTACATGTAGGTTACATGTAGGTTACATTTTTCATTTATAATCAAGGTAGTTAACTGTCCTCAATAGGAAATCAGCAAGGACATCCTAAAATAAATATGGGTACATTAAACTCCTTCACTGCAAATAGCAGTAAATCATCTGCGTAGAGGAAGAGTTTCCTAACCTAATTTATAAAATGCCAGAGAGCAATTGGAATTCAAATGAATTGGCAGATCTATCTATCTATCAAAAGGACTTCAAAACTGTAAATGTGCATGAAATTAGATAAATGATGGGCACCTTGGGCAACATAGTGTTTTAATGGATAGCAACATCACCTCACAACAAATGAGTCCCTCATACATATTTTATTCAGACCGTGGGACCGTAGTGAGACCAGAGTGAATTGTGTGCGTGTCTGTGTGTCTATGTGTGTGTGTTTGCCGTGTGACTCGTTGCTCTACAGTGTGTGTGCTGAAAATAGGCCCCAGCATTGATCCCACCTTTTGATAGCATTTACTTGGCATATACCATCATGTGTGTGTTCAAACTGCCTACGTAGTTTACACTCTACCCTACTGGCATTTAAATCATGTGTGACCAAAACTGCATTGTGGCCTTTCATTACTGTTTCTTAATTGTTGTGACCTTTGTCATGTTTCAGGATCTGAAGAAAGAGCAACAGAGTGGAGGAAACAGAGTGAGTGAGTAGGGCTGTAAGTGCATTTGGACTGACAGCTTTGTGATGTAGTCAGGTTGGTTCTGTGGGAAACAGTAGGCCAGTTATTTTTGTTGCTGTATGAGTGAGTTTACTTAATCTGCTCCTGTTTCCAACTGAAAGCTCAGTGATGAAGCAGAGGGAGAAAAGGAAAAGGGCAGAAACTGTTATTCTATAGTGTATATGTTCATCTATGCATGTCATAGAAGGCATGTACATGTCATTGCATATATGTGTACAGCAGAGTCACTTTTGTGTACGTGGCTGAGTTTATGACATTATCTTAAGTTTGCTTAAATCTGTGCCATGGGTGAAATGTTTAAAGCTTTCTCACTTTAAGGCTTTCACTACAAAATTTGATAGAATAAGCCCAATTTCCTGTTTGAAAGGTGGACATGGACAGGGTTTAAGACACTCCACTTGAAACAAATTGACCCCTCAAGTGTACCCAGTCTGACGGGACATTGTAATTCTTGACACGTCCAAGTCAAGTCTGAGGTGTTTCTAGACCTTACCCATTGTAGGTTGAGGGATCAATTCACCTCCTTATACCAATTTATTTTTGATATATGCCCTGAACCTTCCTAAGAACTGAACTGAACTGTGTAATCATCCACTATTCTGGGCACAAAGATATTCTTTATTTGAAAATAAAAGTGGCTGTGTTTCACACTATTTCATCATCGCTTGATGTCTGTAGCACAAATCTGAAACACCTAGTAGAGAGATGTCAAGGTTTGGGTACTGAACACAGGGAATAATGCTGCCGTATTTTCTGACCTGACTTTGAAAACCATTGTTTTTATGCACCATTTGTCATTGCAGTCGTCGTGAGAGTATGAGTACAGGCCAGTGGACACTTCGCATGACCTTGGTAGAAAATGTAAATTAATTAAATTGTTCTGCACTCATTATCATTTCATCCCGATGTCGGCTTCAATCTATTCTGCATCTCTACCTCATTAACCTCACGTTTGCTATGTTACATATCTGCTGTCTCATTTATTTGTAGCGGCCTGATATTCATCACTGTGGCCTCTCCTCACCGGATCCTGAATGGTAATGCTTAAGATTATGGAAAAGATATTCATTATAAAGCAGCTTCTTATGAATATGTAAATTTGTCATATATTCCCTCTTTGTCATTACACACTACCCTGAAATATTGAATATAGAGAAAATGTAGGATATGGATATTGTATTCTATTATCTTACGAACATCCTTTGACATTACTGAGCCATTAATTGAGGGTTTACTGGTTCTGATTTGTTGATGTAAATAAGCAAGTCGTAATGGAGGAAGAGTCAAACTATGATGATTTAAATATGAGAACTGCATTTCCTCAGTTAGAAACCAGACTTGATTCACTGTAATCTGAACAAATATAAATTCACTTCCATAAGAACAGATCAGTTTTGGGACCAATATTTAGCAAAGCTTTTTGAGATCACAATTCATTGCAAAGCTCTAAAAGTAAAAATAAATCCTCACAGTGAAGACACACACATTTACATGTACATGCTAACGATTAATAAAAGGCCAATATATGACCACTATTCATATTCGTAAACAGGTTAATGATGAATTTGCTCCCTGATCTTAAGTGCTGCGATTGTAATAGACTAGAATACGATGGATTGCATTTGTATCTGGTTGTACATCCATGCATTTGTGCTGTACATTATGTAAATAATGACTGTACTACTCACCGCTCCCCCTTGTGGAGAAGGTGCACCCAGACCAATGGGCGTTTGTGAATGTGTGTTTCATTCATCCCTCCATTCATTCTATCCCACTAACATCTCTTTCTCTCACTGATTCGTTGGTCTCCTCTCCCTCCCATTCTCATCTTCTCGGCGAGCCCCCCCCATCCCTCTCCCTCCCTCCTGCTATCCCATTCATCATGGTAAGCTCCAGTGACAGGGGAGCACTGCTCTGTGGCAGTCCGCTTAGTAGAGCCTGACGCACACAGCCTTGAAGACAGCGGCGCAAAATGGAAGTGAGAGAGAAGGAGGGTGCATGAGGAGGAGGAGGAGGAGGAAGAGAGGTATCGGACAAAATGCAAATGAGGCAGGTGAAACGTAAGCGCAGGGAATAAAGACAAAGAGGTCACATGCTGTCCCAGTGGAGTTGTCATTGGCTTACACGCTCCAGTCTGTGTGTGCATGTGTACGCGTCTGGAGGGTGACCTTGGGAAGTTGGCCTTGTGTGTGTGTGTATGTGTGTGTGTGTTCGTGTTTGCCTGTTGCAATAGGGAACATTTCAGCAGCTGAGGCTTGCACAAACCTGGTATTCCTGTCAAAGAGCAGACTTTGAAATGCTCTCACCTCAGATTTTCAAAATGCAAATTATTTGTTTACCGCATCACAGTTTTCACAATGTGTGTATGTGTTGACTTTCTGCCAGACGAAAAGAAAAGAACAAAACATTCCTTCGGGCAATAAATTACAAGTCATAAACCAGAATAATAGAGACATTTATACCCTAGATGTGGCAATTTGTGCCATTAACATCTTAAAGCTATGCGTCTTGAACAAAGGCTGTAACGTAGAAAAAAAGCACATATCTCTATTTTTTTTAGCTTTTAGTATATGATAAATTGGCCTGAGAGGCTCATCACAGAATGTAATACAGCAATACAGGTAAATATATGGTTTTTATCTTAAACTTGTTATACACATTATTCAGTTCATCTCAGTCAATTCACTCACTTTCATGTATTACTTTCAATGATGGAAAATGTTCTACCTGTACAGCAATAAATCATCACAGTAATGTTTTGTCTTTGATTAAAGAACAGATTCAGTCAGCTCCTTGTCATGTCTCATAAGGTTACAATGGCTGAGGTGTCACTTAAACCAAGATGAAACATCCTGTCAGAGGGAGTTACTGCCGATGCGCTCAGATGTGTAATGTTGCATTTGTGCTTGGGTCATATGTGCTCCATTCCTCCGTTTTGTCAGGGAGTACAAGGTTGCCGGAGAATGTTTTAGAATTGCACTCTTTCTAATTCATAATGACTCATCCGCAAAATAGAGTGCTAGTCTGTCTCCTGTTGTTTTCAGATATGACTGCATGGTGCAGGCTGTTGACCAGTTTTCTAATAAACTGCGCGGTGGCATGGCAACATCAGCATATCATTTCATCTTTAATGACACTCACGCTGAGGAGCTACAGGCAGAAATTGAAAACAAAATGACTCAAGGACAACTGCAGCATGAAGGTATTTACAGGAACTTTATGGAGGGCAACAGATAAGGAGGAAATATTACTATGTAGAGTACATTTTTATGTCCCCGACATGATCATTAATGATCAGCGGTCCTCCTGTTTGTGATCTATAACTTGTGGCTGTCATGGAGCGGTCAGATAAAATTGATGTCAGTGCAGACAGCACACAGCAAGGTCAGTTATCGCTCAGTTTACTGGGTCTCTTACCGAATCCAAGGTGGAAAACAGCTTATCAATCAAACCTCTCCCATATCTTTTCAAAAGCAATCAAGAAGAAGAATAACCAAACTGAGTTTTATGTTTTGCTACACTCGCCCCTCATGACAGATCTAATTGCTCTGTGGCTGCTGTAGCTACATCTCCTAACTTCATCTTCTAACTCTGGAGTGGCCATATAGATAAACAGAGTAGCCCCAGGTTAATCACTTTGTTCTAGTTAATTTCAGAGATGAACTTTTTAAAGTTGAGCTACTGTATATTTGAGGTAGTTTAGGTTCTAAGGTTCCTGAGACAAAAGTTTCCTGAGACAAAAGGCTCTGAGGAGAGGTTCTAAGAGGTTCCTGAGACTAAAGGTTTGCTGAGAACTAAAGGTTCCTAGAACTAAAGGTTCTAAGAAGAGGTTCTACGAGGTTCCTGAGACTAAAGTTTCCTGAAACTAAAGTTTCCTAGATCTAAAGGTTCCTATAACTAAAGGTTCCTGAGACTAATTAAAGGTTCCTGGGACTAACGTCAGCAAAACCCATACACACACATGGATGCTGTGCTCGTTCCTGAGACTAAAGGTTCCTGGAACTAAAGGTTCCTAGATCTAAAGGTTCCCAGAACTAAAGGTTCCTGAGACTTAAGGTTCCTGGAACTAAAGGTTCCTAGATCTAAAAGTTCATAGAACTAAAGATTCCTTGATCTAAAGGTTCATAGAACAAAAGGTTCCTGAGACTAATTAAAGGTTCCTGGGACTAACGTCAGCAAAACCCAAACACACACATGGATGCTGTGCTCGTTCCTGAGACTAAAGGTTCCTGGATCTAAAGGTTCATAGATCTAAAGGTTCATAGAACTAAAGATTCCTTGATCTAAAGGTTCATAGAACAAAAGGTTCCTGAGACTAATTAAAGGTTCCTGGGACTAACGTCAGCAAAACCCAAACACACATGGATGCTGTGCTCGTTCCTGAGACTAAAGGCTCCTGGAACTAAAGGTTCTAAGAACTAAAGGTTCCTGAGACAAAGGTTTCAAAAGCTATGTCCTTAACTGTCACTAGAGATATAGTTGAAACCAATGCAGACAAAAGCAAGGAATCACCACTCAGAACCTATTTGATGTGACATTGGTGACTTTCTCCTTCAGTGTTTTCTGTTGACTGTGCTATCTCATCTCTTGGTTTGTCTTGTTCACACCTATTTTCTGCTTTTCCCCCAACTGTAGGTTCCCAGTCACCCCACATCTTTTTTTTGATGCATCTAGTTGTTCTTTCCTTGCTCTCTTGTCCTGTGTTGCTCCTCTTATTCCTTGTGTTCTCAATGCTCTTTGTCCTCCTGATCCCTCCCATCTTTGTGTCTATGTTTCTGAACTCCATATGCTTTGTGTTAGATCATGGGCTTATTTTCATTTTGAATATTTTGGAGGTATTTGTTTTGCCATGATTTTGGCATTACATTAAAGTTGGCCATTTCCTTGGACAGAATTCTTCCCTGCATAATACAGATTTTTTTCCCCTGCACTTGTGTCCAAAATCCTGAAACTTGTAACACTAAAGTGTAATGACTGAACAGAAAGTAACAAAAGGATGATTCACAAAGCCACATTGCTGTGAAGTTATTTCCAAGAATCTCAGTCTAGAATCCAGGCTCTAGGTGAAGACTTGTTATCATGGCAGGAGGCATCCTGGGTATCCTGAGATCACGTGACACAGATGTCTGTGTCCACCCTGACAGGCAGCATAATCCAAAAGTGAGCACTGGAGAGTCCTGAATCAGTGCAAATGACAGTCTGGCAACCTGCTAGTGCAGATCCTAAATGGAGTGCTGATTGATGATGAGAAGCAGATGTGGGTGACAGGTGGATGGGATTTGGGCTGGTTAAGGGGCGTGGCTTGCAGGCACAGTGATCATGAATGGAGTGAATGAAGAGTCCAGAGTGGGTGTGAATGATTTCAATGAATCAACCAGGTGGTGTGGATGAATAATGAGGCCAGAGTGGAGGTGTCTCTAAAGAGCGAGCTGGGTGTAGCTGTGGTACTTAACAGCTAACCAATCACAATTTTTCCCTTGTGCTATCAATATAAATGACCAATTAAAACCAAATTTTTCAAAAGTGAAGACAACGAAAAATGAATCACTGAACATACATCATGGTGATAAGTTCCTCAGAGAAGACAGAAACCATTATCAACATTTATTACATTTCTATCATTTTCTTCATTTTTTTTCATTAAACCTTATAAGTTAGATTTCATTTATAGCTTTAGAGTAATGGTCATTAGAGGAACCTGACAAGTTTTACTTCTTATGGCCTTTGCTGCCAATCTGCCTGTTGAGTCAATGCAGGCTAAAGTGTTATCAGTGTTTCACATGCAGAGTTTTCTCTTAAAATGTCACATTTGTCTTGGGCATCTACGTGTTTCTTAGGGTAAGACAGCACTACAATTCTTGAAGACCATTTTAAGATATGGTCTTAAGCCACCAGGGAGACAGACAGACTGACAAATGCCATTTAAAACTCTAGATCTCCTTTCTGGTGGTCATAACTGATCAATAGCAGCTTGAAAAGAGGGATTAAAGTAATGTGACCTGTCAAGAGCCATGAAAGGAAGGCCGAAAGGAAAGCAGTGAAACGAGAGGAAATGAATGGAAATGAGACGGAAAATAGGTGGAAGAAGGAGAGAAAAGATCGGACACTTTAAAGAGCAGAAGGGAAGCAGGGGGGCAAATTTTAATATTGAAAGATTGGCTGACTGACAGGGGGATAGAAGGTGTAAACAGGGTGGAAGAGATAAATAATATAAGGAGGGGGAAAACAAACAAATCAGAAGTGAGAGAGTGAGCGGCAGAAATGAATTCACAGAGGGCTATGGTGGAGGGGGGGTGGGAGGGGACACGGAGAGGTGGCCACAAGCAAAATGAAATTGCAGAGTTGCTGTTTCTGAAAGTAGGGGAAACGAGGAAGGTATGAGCCCGGGCGAGAGGGAGAAGTAATGAGACAGGTAGAGAAAGATGGATGACGAGGCAGGGAGGGCAGTGAAATCCTGTGTTTGATCAATTCCATAACGGACTCATAAGGAGAGAGCCAGTCAGGAGGTGGAGGAAACCTTATGTTTGCTGATGAGCATGAATATCAGAGCGCTGCAATGATTTTCTCAATGCCGTCATTCTGCATCTGTCTCCTCTGTTTGCCCTCTTTCTCTTCATAAATTATTACAGAATTCATCACAACTTGCTGACAGCGTGTTGACACTGGATCTGAAAGTCTGCGGGCTGTGCTGAGTCTGAACTTCCTCTGTCTGACCAGCGTGTGTACGCCGGCGGGTGTACATATGTTACTTGTTTGCAAACCTTTGGTTATGCATTTGGAATCATCTTCCTCCTCATTACAATCATTAATCATTACATTGTAATGTAAAGGTGGGTTAAGTGCAAGAGTGAGGTGAGCGGCGTTTAAGCTTTGGGCAACTCTTCAGGTAACAAATATAAGTCAATGTAAAGTCATCTGAATAGCTGGAGGTGCATATGTGTGTGTGTGTTTGTGTGTGTGTGTGTGTGTGTGCATTGTTCAGGCTGAATGAAGACTGAGGTTTTGGTTTCTTTCTCTCCACTCTGCTGGAGCTGACGATCAATAATCCATCTTCCCATTCACTGACCTAAAACTCTAAGTACAAACACAATCACATAAATACAAGTCAGCACTTAGAGACACACCTAAACCTCTGCAATAAGTAGAGATCAGCAGTGTGTTACCTCGTCTGCACACACACATGGGCATGTGGTGCTGAGGAGACGCGTATTAATGGAGTTGATGGGACAGTTACCACCATTTTGTAAAGTCTTAGTTCAAGGAACTCATTCCTCTCTCCCTGTTTTAACCATTTTCCTTCACACATTTGACTGGTTTGCCTCTGTAACTGTGCATGTTCCAGTCCCATCAGCGCCTCCATCCCTGTGGTTCATCGGCAAGGCAGTAAAAAGCATCTGACGGAGTGCTAACTAAAGAGGGCAAAGCAGATTTTGATAATGAGTCTCAACTCATCTCTCTGAACCCACATCTCTCAGCTCAAACTGACCTAGAACCCCACCAACTATTTATTTTTGCTTCATTGCTTTTTTTTTTTATTTTGCTTCATTGCTCTCCTGCTGTACATCCCTCTCCCTTAAGTCTTTTCACATGCACAGTATGAGTAATTGATGGCTGAGGTTGCTTATCCAGCTTTGCACTGCAAGTACAGTGTAGGCATGAAAGTAGCACAAGTGGGAAAAGTTCCTGTTGTATTGCAAATTAGTTCTTAGCCGCTGGGGATTTTGAATGTACAGCTCATATATACCGTAGGCAGAGATAATGTATTGGAATCCAAGATAGCTTGCAAGTAAAATTTTTGCTGAGACTTGGAGAATCAATTTAAGGAAAATAAAAGAGTTAATTGCACATGCTTCCTGAGTTTATTTATATAAAGCTCTGCAGATGATGTGAAACTGCTCAGTACCTGCACCTGCAGGTCCTGCACCTGGATACAATGACAACACTATCGAAATTATTAAACAGATGCACCTGTTGTCCCAAGAAAGGATTTCGTCAAACCTTGATATGGCGCTGTAACAACCGTAAGGCCAAGTCCGTGCCATTGTAAGATACATACAGTAGTTATACCCTGGAAATGAGTGACAGATCAGCTCAGATCTTCTCTCAGATCTGAGATTTATATCACTATCTTATTAATCACAAAGGCAATAGCAATGTATTATCGACACCAATGTCAAATGTCTCATTAACCAAACTGAGTATTGCTGACCAAAATTTATCTCAGACATCAAATTCTAAGTTCCCCAGTGTAATCTTTTCTTTGATGCTGTACTGAGCTTGTTTGTTGCACTTTTTGTACACGTTCAGTAGGATCACTCTCATCACTCTCACAGGACTAGAGAGGTTGTTTTACTCTGGAAACGGACAAGCTGCGAAACTGAACCTTGAGCAGGTCGCAGAGGACTTTGCGTTGCAAAAGGCTTGCAGACGACTGCCACTCAGGCAGGAGAGCAACAAACAATGCAATCACTGATTGTTCTGCTGCTCTCTCTGGGGAAGAATATCATCAACCACTGCATTACCGCAGTGAGTGTGGGTGTTACACAGTGAGCAGAAAGTGTGCAGGCTCGCTCTGATGTACGATGGTGGGCTTAAGCTGCAGTGGAGTTCATGTAGTTTTTACACCTCTATGATCTCAGCTAGCCAGACTTTTAATGTTGGCAGTTTTGCAAATCTTGAAATCTGTGCTTCAACTTTTTTTCCTGATTCAAAAGGCTCTATAAGAGCACTGCTAACAGACATAAGCCTAATCAGTGTGATAAAAAAGTACTGCATGGTAAATTAACATTAAAAGTATGCTGTAGAGACAGCATGTTAGATTTGAATGCAGCACTTCTCAGCTAGTGTGGAAGTCTTAACTCAGGGATTTTTCTCATGATTAAAAAGCCTTTGGCCAAAACATCCTCAAGGCTTTTCCAACCACATGTGTCTAAATGCAGTCAATTCCCAGTTTGTTTGTTGGTTAGAGGTGTTGCATCTTGAAGAGGATTCAAGATGCAACTCTAGGTAGAGCAGCCTCAACGTGTTTTGCTTTCAGGCATAAAAGAAATGGATTTGTACTCTACAGTTAAAACGGCTGATGTTGTGAGCTTTCCACTTGGAGAAATGCTGTGTATCTAGCCCATGCCTTTTTGCCTTTCTCAGTGATCAAGCTGACAATAATAAAGTACTTTTCCCCACATTCTACAACATTTCCTGCGCCAGTGTTTCCCCAACAGGTTTGGGAATCTGAGTCACATACGAATGAGCCTCCTCCTTCATGTTTCTTGGCCATTCACTTCACTCCAGCTCACCTTCCTGACCCGGCTCTGATGGGCCTAAAGCAGCGCAGAAAACACAGAGGTTTTGCAGAATGCGCCTCTGGCCGGTACTCTCCCTGCACAAAACAGTACCTTTAAAATTGTTCCATGTAACCTCTATGCAATCCAGTCTGTGCGTCATGGTCTCAGACAGGATCACTTGAACAATTTAAGTTGTTTAAAGATTTTAAGTTTAAACTTGCATACAGGCACCGCAAAGCGTTTTTCGCAAAGAGGTCATTCCCATAAATATTTATGACAATCTCAGGGTTTTTTTCCCTAATTCCAAAAGTTGCTTGTTTTTCCATATAGTTTGGAAAGGGTCTCTACTAATTAAGCTATTATTTCCGCCCCCCCCCCTAGAAAGCCAGAAAGGACATAATCTGTGAGATAATCCTTTGATGCCCGATTTCTCTCAAAACTTCACTTTCTCTCAAGTTTGAGAACCATAAGACATTAAAAAACACACTTTTAGAATCTGTAAAGAACTCAAAATGCCCTTTGTTCAATTTGATTTCCGTGGCTGTAGGAATGAAAATTGAACAAAAAAGTCTGAACATTTGAATTAATGTTATATTGTTGTTATGTTATATGCCCTACCAGTCTTGGTGATTTATGGTTGGCACTAACCCAGACTTGCTGCTTGTAATCTCATCAGTCAGCCTTCTTTTTGTTCCGTGAAGGCACTGGAGAAGTCCTTGGCCTTTATTTGATGGGTGAGCAGTGTATTTTTCATCATCCGGGAAAACAAGATTGAAAATAAGGCTGTGTCAACAACTTCAAACTACTAGCAACTTCAAAATAACATGCCTGTACTTACATCCAAATCTGAGATTTATGGTAATCGCTCTGCTCATCTTTATTGTTGTCTGCAAAGCTGGGGTGCAAAGACTGTCTGAGCTAATCTAAAACCAAATTCCAGTAAATGTTCTGTGAGCAGTCTCATCTAGTTTTTATTTTCCCCATCGTGTATTTCTAAGTAAGAGAGGTTGCCTAAGCCACTCAGAGCGGTTTGCTGGAACACGGCCACTTGTGTGCTTGAAACGGCCCCTGCAATCACTAAGCCATTGATCACTTCATATAGCAGTGGCATTGCTCATTAACAAACGAGAGTTCAGATTGGTTTCATGTGAGCGAGTGGAAAATCAGCCCAAGAGATCTGGCAGTATTTTGCAAATGTGAGCAGTTTACATTTACAGATTTGGAAAATTGGTCTCCGAGCAGGGTTCATTTTCTGGACGTGTGTGACAATGTTGGAAACAGTCTGAAAGTGCACACAGTTTTCCTTGGTTGAAAGAAATCAAATTATTGTTTTTGGATTTGTTGCATAGTAATATCCTGTCGACTGCCACTGATGAGGCTCAGTCCTGGGTAAACTGTAGAAAGTAAAAGCAGATTCTGATGTTTAGCTGAGCCTGAGCTGTTATTGTGCCATCCAGGGAAGTGGAGAGACTTGCATCCAATGATAGAAGTTTAAAAACACAGGCTACATGGAGAATATGTACCAATATGTTCATTTCTATATGTTCACCACACAGTGGATCAGTGGTTGGTACTGTTGCCTCTGACACAAGGTCCAGAGTTTAGAAGAGTCAAATAGAACAGAAAGCTTTTATTGTTTGCACAGGTTTGTGTATTCTTACAGTGTCTGTGTGGGTTTTCTTTTTCCTCTGATGGTCTAATAAGATGCATGTTAAGGCCAAGCAGAGACTTTAAATAGAGTATGAGTATGAGTATGAGTGAACAGAGAGTGTTTCACTTTTATT
Source organism: Karalla daura (assembly GCA_029224185.1). Lineage (NCBI taxonomy): Eukaryota > Metazoa > Chordata > Actinopteri > Chaetodontiformes > Leiognathidae > Karalla > Karalla daura. The sequence goes on from CM055200.1 coordinate 7,219,336, forward strand.
TGACTTGATTTTTAGTTGTGAAAAAGGTTTCATGAATGGAGTGTAAAAATCAATTTTGCTTTCAGAGTATCTCCCTCAGTGGATTTGGGTCCTTTACTTTCCTCATTTCAGCCATCAAGGAGAAGATTATGGAGAACGTGTCACCTCCATGCAAATGATTGGAGCTTTAATGAGGTTGACATTATATGGGCTGCAGAGGTCCACTTTGCCAAAGGAGCCAAAGCCACACCTGTGAGAGTGTGTAGGACCACCAGAGTTTATGAAGTGCATGACCTCTTTACCGACACCAAAACATTAATCTGAGACGCTATTACTACTGACTCAATTTGTCCATGGCAGTACAATTCAGCAGCCACTGCTCTATTGTGTTAGGTGCAGAACTGTGTGATTTCTCACATGATTAGACAGCAATGTAATAATAATCATAATTGCTATGATGATGAATGTTAATTGTCTGGCAGCTTGCATACAATGCAATTACACACATCAAGTGCCTCACATAAAAAAGCCAGAATGAACATAAAAGCAGTGATGGAAAATAAATGGAAGATAACACCGGGTGATAATACTGTACTTAATATAAAGAAAAAAAAACAATAAAAAAAAACAATCTCGGACAATCTCACAAATGCACATTCATTTGCCAGCAGAGGTGAAAGGCTGAACATGCTGATTAAGCAGTCTGCATTAAATACGGAGCCCTGGGTCGCAAATTTCCATTTCATATATTATGATGCGACATGATGATAGAAAGTGAGTCAGCTGCAAGGGAGGGTGAAGTTGTTTAAGACACATGAATACTGGTGCTGTCCCTGTCATTATTGTCACAAAAGGACTAAAGTGACACCAGGCTGAAAATCAGACACTAATTCATTTTACTGCCAATTTAACGCCAAGCCTAAATTAGATCAATTCAGTTGAGCTTTATTCTCTTCGCCAACAGCACAACAACCTCTGAAAAAAAAAAACATGACCTAATTTGACAATAATGCAAATTTTGCTGTAATATTTTGGATGATTGCAGAATGACTCACCTGCTTATTTGAAAATAAGTACAGATGAGATGGCCACACAGTGGTTAGTGTTAATGCATCACAGCCAATAGGTCGTGTCCAGGTCCCAGGTAGTTTTGTGTGGGGTTTGCATGTTCACTCTGTGAAATAAATCTTCTCTTTCTCCTCCTCTACCTGCCTCCCTCCACACCTGCCCTCCATCAGCCTTGTTAGCCCCACCCTTCACCTCTCGTGCCTCTGCTCTACTCTCCTGAGTTTTCTTCTGTAGCTTATCACCTTGTCAGCTTCAGTTCCACTTTTGTTTTATTTCTGCTCTTTGGCCAGTCATATACCTTCTCCTCTGCCTTTTTGGTGGTAAGGCTTGTCCACAGTGGGGCAGCTTGGCTCAATATATCACAACAATTGTTCATTTTGTGATATACAGTAAGCATAAAATTTGGTAGACGTGTTGATCGTCCCCGAGTTGCAATGGCTGTTACATCTGTTTTGCAAAATAGTATTAATGGTTTTTCAAACCTTAAAACGTCTCTAAAATAATATTATGGGTGCTGAAAACATGAAACAGCAGCTGTAGGGCAGGCAAATAATTCAATGCAAAGTAACCTCTGGCAGCTGTTTTTGAAAATAGCTGCCACAGCCAAAAAAAATTGCAGCGGCCCAATTTCCAGATTCATTCAATATACTGTATATTTACGAATCAGTGTATCAAATGGACCACGTGCACAATGAGATGTGACATATACTTCCACTTAAGTGATGGCTCGTTTACTTCTACTTTTTTACTTCAGATTTCTACACTTAACACTTAACTGTTTACTTCTGTATTCATATTGTTAATAGTGACAGTAATAGTCGGTTCAGTTTGATATGTGGGCTAGCTCCAGTTCCGGACAATCCGTAACTCGTGTTTTTCTGACCTACTGTCCTTGAAAGTGCCGTGGTACGGCAGTCAAACCTATAACTTCCCACTTGCGAACTTGCACCAGATCGATTGAAATGCAACTGAAATGAAAAAGAAACTTCATAGCATTCTTCATGTTTGTTTACACCCTGCTACTAGAATTCCTTGTGCTCAGACAGTTTAGTGTTGGTTTAATACAAGAAACTCCATGGCAGGTGACAGCCGGAAGCAAACGGGCCGTAACGTGGGAAAGTGGAAGTACGCCACACTACATTGTGCAAGTGGTCCATTTGTCCACAAACACTTCAGGAACTTAATGCAAAGAGTGGGACAAAAGAAGGGTGCTCAGCTTCATAGGCTCCCAGTGATGCTATTGAATTCCTCCAGTTTTAAATAGATTTATTCCCCACACATCTTTTACATAATTACATTTGGGAAAGATAACTGTGTCCTGTGAGAGACAGCAGCTGTACCATACAATGTTTTGAAATCCTTCAAAAACTGTGTCCTAAATGACACATGCATGTGTCAATGCAGGACACTGCATTGTGTAACTGTGTAAATTGAATCAATATTTAATGCTAACTTTAAGTGAAAAGCTAGAGCTGCAGCAAGAGGGAAAATGATTTAGCTGCTTAAAGCATGCATGTTCATTGTGAATTAGTACAAATAATCCTAACATTATGACATGGGATGGGTTACTCTCCTGACACTTAATCTGGCTGTTGTCGACAAAAAAAAACAACAACTTTGCGATTTCAGGTTGTTTTGTGCAGAAAATGATTTTGAAAAGGAACAGTAGGTTCCAAACTGTGCCCAAAAATACTCGTCAGTTCTTAAAACACACCTCAATGCACAGGACAGGCACACACACATACACACACACACACACACCACCTGTCTTAGCACATTTTCATTCATGCACCAGCGAACAAACAAATGTACCCTTCAATCCAAGTGCCCTCCTACCTGTACAAAAGTAAAGTGCATTTGTCAGAAAACACACACATAAAAACAACCAAACACACACACATGCCCGCACTCACACACACACACACACGCTGCAGACATAGAGGGTGGGGACTAAATGGACTCCAGCAACAGAAGAAGAATTGCCTCGTTGCAGCCATTTAGGACCACATCAAGACATACACACGGACATGCACGCGCACACGCACATGCACTCACACACCCTATACATACATATATACACTGTATGTGGCAGCCATTTTCTCTGTCAGATTACTTGCCTTGCAGCTGGTGATGTACAGAATACCAATGAGGGGAGCAAAGCTGAAAGGAAAGAGGGGAGGAGAGGTGGAAAAGGAAACGGGGAAGTGACAGAATAAGAGGAGTGGGAGGCAGGGCACGGTGGATGAAAGAGATGAGGGAGGGGCAGCAATGAGGGTAAGATGAAAAGACGTGAGGTAAAATGGCTCAAAACAGGTGAGGAATGAGGAGAAAATGGACGAGGGCGAGAATGAACAGTGAAGGAGAAATCCAGGCCGGCTGGGAGGCAGAAAACAAGGATGGACACAAGAAAAGCTCCACAGTTGAGTCACTTCAGTCCAAATTCAGGAGCAAGAGCCTTTTGGCTTTGTGTGACTAACACAGCAGATGGCTGCTTGTTTCTGCACATTCTCTGACTCATTTTTTTCCTCGTATTTTTTATCCGTTTTACAAAAATACAGTTAATGATTTCCTTTACAAGCCTTTCATCAGATACAGTACAATGTACACAATACATGAGTGTGTAGGTGTGTGTTTGTGTCCTCCTCTCAAGATATTTCATTTTGCAGTTGAGGTGCAGAAAGAATGCACCTCCTCCGAAAGCTGTTGATGTTCGGCAATAACACAGGCCGGAATTTATTGTACAGAAAGCTCAATTTCCTCTCTCATGATAGCACAGTTTGAGGTAATATTTTTGTGTCTTGCGAGGAAGTGGTCCGAAAAAGAGAACGCTGTGTAGTCACTGTTCACAGAACAACTTTAAGCTCAAAATTAGGCCTGCTCTTTGAACTTTGTGAAATAGAGTCCGGAGAGGAGCACGGAGAACACAGGGGCCCCAGGGGGAAAGCTGTTCACTGAGAAGTTGTTGCTCATTGTGACAATAATACTATCGTGTTATATTTTGTGGATTTTAGTGTTTGGCTGGTAGTGTGAGGTTAATATTTGGGAGAAGTAGATATTATTTTGCTATTGCCCGGAGATGCATATGGAGAACTTCAATATAAATCTGTTATATGAGTTGATATACGGAGCTGCTCAGCACAAAGATGCTCTACTGAGGGATCAAAAGAGTTTCAGAGTTGTGAATGTGTTATGCCCAGAGGCCAATCATTGAATCACTCTTCTTATCCCTTTGAGCCCTAGATTTTATTTGTTTGCTTGTTTACTTTCTGCTTCTTACATTTACCCGATTTCATCACGACCCTGTGAGCTATGTTTTACGACTTTAAAAAATAATCCGTATGTATAATTTATATTGTGAGCCCTTCCTGTAAAGAGCTAATTTTAACATCCTGAATATGTTTTCTCTGTGTTTCACATCTAAGGAGTGTTTAAAGTTTTCCTGGAAAACTTGAGCAGAATGGATGTGATGCCCAGCAATCAATGATATAAATGAGTCCCCAAAGACAGGATGCATTATTCAACAGACTGCAACGCCACTCCATCACATTTTCCCAGGACAGCAGTCAAACTAACATACATACATACACCTCATCATGCACTATTCATAAGCCTATAGATTATTGACAGCTCATAATTCACCATGACACAAAGCTGCGTAAGGAAGATGTGCCACTTCTGAATAAGATGTCGCCCTGTGCAGCAATGACTGTTGACAAAATGAGCATTTGGGAGAAAAAGGATCATGGTGGAGGGAATAAGTGCAAGAATTATAAGAATTAAATTAAAATGAAATAAGTAGGGATGAAAAGTTTAAGCAAGTGTTTTGGGGACAGTGCCATACCATGGATGGGTGATGGATCAGAGAGACATGTTTTATGGAAGGATTATGATCAGGTGTTTTCTATTGAGAAATGCTTAGTAAAGATAGGTCCCCAGTTCGAATCCCAAGCATGTATATTTGTCCCATGTTTATGTGGGTTTTCTCCAAGTACTCCGGCTTCCTCCCCCTGTCTGAAAACATGCATTAAGCAGACTCTAAAATTGTGCCAGGTGGAAATGTCCTCATTGCATCAGCAGATACATTTCAGCATTTTCCCTCACAGCAGAAATGACTTTATAATATGAGTTTGAGCTTATTTGCAGCTTGAGTTTATTTATCATAAAGATTTATTTTAACTTTTGACATTTACTATCCACCTAAAATGTCCAAGCAGGAGCACATCAAGACCAGTCCAAACCTGATTAGATCATTAAGGTTTGATGCATATCAGTCGTTATATATCCTTATCAAACCTTTGCACGATGGAGTTTATGGCCAAAAATATTAAATGATGTGCATCTGCTACGGATAAACGCTGTTACTGGCATATAAAAGATGGGAAGCTCTCATCAGGAACACCACTAACCTTTGACCTGTCTCCAGTATGCTCGCAAGAATACAAACATGGCTCAGATGGTGCTGCATGAGTTATTACTGAGGGTTGTGTGTGTGTGTGTGTGTGTGTGTGTGTGTGTGTGTGTGTGTGTGTGTGTATGCGTTTGCACGATTCACCTCTTGTGCTTGCTGGATTTATTGGACTTCTTTAGCCAGACATTTTCTACTGAATTATTTCTCACAGAGTTGGCCCACCATGTTGAACACATAGCAAAAAACAACACGAGGGTCCCACATGCTTACTTTAAGCATGGTTTCAAACAAGGTATGGCCTCTTTTTGGTGATTAATGTTATATGCCAGCATATGAACTGCTAGAAATACACAAATCCTACTTGGGGTAAAAAATAAAGAAATGTGCATCTGCACTGTTAGCAACAATAAAGAATGACGTAATGGAGTAATGATGGAGACTATGGGACAGAGATATTATGATTTGGTGTAATAGGTCGGGTGCTTTTTCCTAGTCAAATATAGTTTAAGTAAGTTACATGAAAAAATGAAAGAAAATAAGAATGATTGCATATCTGGAGCAGATTGAAAAAGACTTGATTCTGAGAAGCCATCAATCCTAATCATCATTGTCATCGTCATCATCATCATTTACAATCAGCGCAAACTCAGAATGAATGGGGAACCCAAGAATGATTATAATTCAATTTCTGCACATTGGTCATATAAAATAGAGCCTTTTTCTGATGGAAAAAGGAAAATTTTATGCTCCCCCCATCCTTTACTTTGCTGACTACGCTTCATCAGCACAGCGTCCTACAAACTTGGCTCAGGTCCATGAAATTCTCCATGGCTGGTCACACGCTGCTCACACAGCGCTACAGAGCATCAGCACCAGCTGTTTATTCTCCCTGAAACAGACCCAGGCAGAGGATCCAGGTGGAAGGTGTGGTCCCTCGTTTCGGCTGTTAGATCCACTCTTGCAACGGCGAAGATGAAAGAGATGCTCCGGAGGAGCTTCTCGACTTTGATGGCAAAGAGTCTAAACGCAGCTCCAGGTTGATATTTTCAACGTGTATTCCTCAAAGTCAATGATGACACTTAATCAGCTTTCATATTGTCAGAGTGTCACTGAGTCTGTGAAGCTCTCAGAGCAAAGTTCATTTCACCTTTGTATGTGCACACACATTTAAAGGTTGTGCTGATTAGGAGGTGAAGTCATTATTGCATCACAAGGCCATGAATACCTTTTCTTTCCATGTCAGTGTTATGCTAAGTGACAATAGGTGTGTGTGTGTGTGTTTGTAGACCTGTGATGCCTGTTGTTTTGACAGTGGACAGATGGGAGGGTTCCAGCTGATAATTGGCCAGATGTGTGGAAGAACACACTGAGATAGTGTGCTGTTTGTCCCTGTGTGTTTGTGTGTTTGTGTGTGTGTGTGTGTTTGTGTGTGTGTGTGTGTGTGTGTGTGTGTGTGTGTGTGTGTGTGTGTGTGTGTGTGTGTGTGTGTGTGCGTACTTTCTCTATTTTCTAAATGTCAAACAATGGAGACCTCCCACTGAGAAACAGTGTGGCTCACACACATACACACTACACACATGCTCAAAGGAATCACACCCCAGAGATGCAGTAAATTACTAGAAGCGTGCAGACATGAATGCATTTATGTGCTGCATTCACAGTGGGATTCAGACTTCAACACACACACACATACACACATATATATACACATTGACACACACACTTACAAAAATGTAGGAACTCTCTCCACATTATTTGCATTTTAATAAAATGTCAAGCATGCCTCTTTTTCTTCCCCTAAATTTCATCTCATGCGCTCAACGACCGAATTAATTCTCACAAATTATAGCTGGTAATGAGCCGCACAGACAGCTGACCACGAGCGCTTCAAACTCCCATGAACTTGTACACTGACTGATGAAGTTCTTTAATAGGCAGCGACAGTGCCTAATGAAGTCGCGTGCATCTAAATTTGCATTTTGTTGCCCTGCCACATGCTTTCAAGAAACTGCGTCTGACTCTGTCCCGGCACTCGTGACTCATGCTGCGCTGAGTCACAAACACACAACCTGTGGATGCTGTGTCGTGGAGTCTGTGCAGCAGGATATATGGACGATAAACTGAGAGGAATCATCCAAAAATAAACAAGTATAAAGCGCCAGCATGTTTCCGATGACTTCCCTTCAATAAAACATTTATATTCTGTTAATTTACAGCAAAAGGTCTTAGTAAAAGAACAATCTGGAAAACATCAGCTAAGTCTCTCCAGATTTAATCTGTTTTCCTGTTCTGACAAACAACCTGCCTTTTGCCAGTGGACAAACTGACAAACAAACAAACTGACCTTTTCTGTTTTTAAATGCTACAATTGACATTTGTTTTTAGTCACATAACTTAAAACACTCGTCTCAGCTCATCTTCATCCGCTTAACCAGATCAGGGGTTTGGAGCTCCTCTCCAAACAGTAGTTCTGTTTGTCTTACATTTCACTGGCTCTCTAGTCCAGAACTCTACTTATTATTCAGCAGAGGAACAAAACAGATCTATGAATTTAGCTAATAGTGTTTTTGTCTCTTGTGATTACACTTATAGAAACCACACAAGACAGAAGAGAAAACACTAATAATGGAACAATCTGCTGTATAAATCTCTGGTTAAACCCAACCAGACTACGGGAGTCACTGATGCTAAAACAAAACTAAATTCAGATACTGATGCACAGTACATCTGAGTATTCAGATATTTCACAATTTCTCATTATCACGTCTCACAATTGAATTTTATATCGTCAGCTGAAGGTTTACAGATCTGCTCCACCTATACTTGAGTTCATTTTAGGAAAAAGAGGAGAAAGCTCGGCTTCACATCTGAGCTAAATCCAAACAGACAAGCAATTTTAGAGTATTCACTTCTTTAGCGTCAGAATTTATTTCTAATGATTTTCTTCCTTTCAAAAGAGCAAATGACTCGGCGCAGCTCGCCTGTTAACAACCGCAGTTAGAAGGTTAAAGCGAGAACGGTTTAGCCTCTTTTGACGCCCTCGTTAAAACCGAACAAATATCTTAAACTGCGAGGTTGACAAGCTGCTTCTGGGTTTTAACTGGACTGAAAAAAAACTGTGGCCTAATTTGAGCATCGCATGTGAGAAAGAAAACCACTAATTTACCCGCCCACCACACCACCTCTTGTTAGAGCAGAATAAATCAGAGACTCTCCGAGGACTGGCAGCCTGGACTCAGTCTGAAAAGTGTGTGTGTGTGTTGTGCCATCCGCCTGAATAGTGGAGAAAAGTGACAACAACACAGTCTCTGTCTCAACAGGAGGATCCCAGCCTGGCAAAGCAGACAGTAACACTCCTTCCACACTCGGCCTACTCTCAGTGTTATTTTGTCGATTAAGGGCCTCAAGCAGAATAAACTCACTACCAGATTTGGGATAAAGCGAGCTCCAGCAAATGCCAATGAAGTCAAAATGAAAAAATCCTCTACGTGTAAGGATTTTCATACAATGGGGGGTCACCGGGTCAGCTATAGAGTGAGACTTTTGCTAAATTTAATTAAAATATCTCATAACACCATCTATCCATCTGTCGTCTTAATCACTTTATATCCACTGGTGTTGTCTTGTAGGACGAGACATTTAAAAAATGATGTGATGTCGGGAGACTGCACAATGAGCAGTTGTACTTTATCAAAACTTAAAAACACATTTTTCTGTGTGTGCAATGGAAACACAGCAAGAGACCTAGATGACGATGAACAATGCTGAGGTTGTCCTGAAAATAAACTCTGAAACTGCGCTCTCAGTTGTTCCAACAGCTTCCTCTTACGTGAAATTAGGGGGATAACGACCCAATTCTGTTCATTTTGTTACTTATGGAGCTGTAGTACTTTCATCTTTGCAAGAGGGGAATCAAGTGGGAACAGTCAGTTTGGCTCTCTCCATAAAACACACATGCAGACCGGGACCTCGATAGTGCACTAATTAGGATGTTGTATCTGTCTTATTAATTGGTACAAAAACAGAAATTCACAAGTGTATATTTGTGGCTTCGGATGGAGCAAAAACACTTTAATTATTTATGGTTGAACAACAGCTAATCTGCTCACCCAGAGTGGATTGTGGGACAAACTGTCAGTCGGATCTGCACTCCCACTTCACACTGTGTTCATCCAGCTGTGCACGGGCGAGGGAGACGAGACTGCTGATTGAACATCTCTATCAAACTCTGTTTTTTTCTCATCTATGCAACAGCATTCCTGTCACTCTTCACTGGAACAACTGGCTGATTGGGCCTCCAGGAGACACTCAAAGTGAAAACCGATTTTACTGTATTTGTACAGGCCATTATACACTCCTCCTCACAGTGTGACTGTGTGACAGGTGTTAAAGCTACTGATTAAAAAAAACAATGTAATTTAGCATAAAATTCCTCCCCAAATTGGTCAAGTGCAAAACCATGGATTTCCTGTCTAATATGATCCCACTTAAAACCCAGGCTGGTGCCACCAGTACCGACACAATATTGATGTAACACTGGGACAATAATGATGCAATATTGCAACAATATTTATCCTCAAACTTTACATAAATGATCAATGTGTTTAGAGAAGGTAGATGAAGAGTAGAGACATCAGACAACTTCACATTCTTCAAAGATAAAGAAGAACTTAAAAATTGAAGCCATCCATTTGTAGTTCTGTCAAAAAGGTATTACTTAAATTAGATCCAGATTTGGAATATAGCATGCCCCTTTTACTCAAATGAGGTATCAGAATTTTTCACAGGAGGATTGATCATGGACCATAAACGTCTGAAATTAGAAGTATAAATTGGAAGTATTAGTATTTATGTTTCTCACATCACATCAAGTCCTATATCAGGATCAAATTATGCATTTTCAGGCCAATATCATTTTGTTGTGGCTGACACATTTCCAACATCAGGCTCAATTATAATTTGGAGGCCCAATGGACATGTGGTGTAAAATACATGAAGAACATTGACCATTTTGTCCAGGATGCCCCACAATGAATTTCCCAGTCTAGTTTGTTATCCTCTACTACATCAACCTTAAAGTTGACCTATTGGGCAACTTCTGTCACTGTTTTATTATTTAATCTGACATAGTGACCATTGTGAAAGACAAAAAACTAAAGTCTAATTCTGGTATAAGTTCTTTAACTGTCATGGTAAGCTAAATATGTCCTGTCTTTCAGTTCCATTTTGCAAATACTACCAAAATGCTATCTTTTTTTTTCCTTTATTTTCGTAGAAAGCAGGTGTAAAAACTGGACAAAAAGAATCTGTGAAGTATTTCTCCTGATGCCATGATGAAGGATTGAGGTTCACACAAACATCACTCTGCTAAACAAACCGGCTCTGCCTGTTTGTTTGCCTGTGGATCTTTCATAACCAGGTTACACTCCTGTTTTCAGCCACCGCAGGGAGCAGCAGCTAGAAGGAGTTGAGCACCAGGGAGGGTTTATAAGTCACTAAACCAATCTTCCTCATTTGATGCCTTTTATAAGAGTAATGTAAACCGCGAGCAGCTTTGCCAGTCCTACTCTAATTACAGGTGAACGAGAGCTGCTGCGATGACTATGCCGGTGACATTAAAATCCCCATTGGTGAAGAGCAGCATCGTAAGTCATTTTCACGGGACTGGCTGAAAAGTTTTCTGCAGAGGAGAGCGCATATATCAGAAAAAATGAGCCGGAACGACCCAGCCTCAGAACTCTCTGGTCTCTGGAGAAGCAACACATCATGTGCTTTATGTCTGGTGTCATGATGGTGCATCGTTGATGAACAACTTTGTGCACGATGGAGGTAGAGAGAGAGCTCCTGAGGCAAATATAGCACTGCATCTGTCCATCACCTCAACCGGACTGCAGAAAAACATCGGCACTGAGCCGGGTCATGAATGACACCCCTACCACGCACATATGTTCTCTTAGCATCTGAAACGTCTGCAGAAGCATCTGATGTGAAGAGCGGATGATTCAGTTTGGAGCTGAACTGTGTAAAAACTGGTGCACGCACACACACATACACAGCAAGTATTTACAGGACTGACAGTGATGAGCAGGAGGCACATCCCTGTAGGTTTACATAATGTGAATGCAAATTCGAATCAATTTAACTAGGGTGGAAAAACCCATATTACGAACAAACAGCAATAGCTGGCGGTTAAAGTGACAGACTTTTGCACAACGCAGAGCATCTTATGTATTCAAATTTATGAACAAGGTTAAACAAGGTCTTTCTTTACTATAACAAACAAAACATTTCTTTAAGCAAGCCAAACCACACAAAGAGATGGCAATTTCTCACTTAAGGTGCTAACAGAAAGAGCAGCAACAAGAATGTAATTGGGAAAGCAGGTTAATATAATTTCTTCCTTGCATGCACCCTAATGTGTCACCTTAGGGGATCATATCTCGTATTAGCATTTTTTTATCCTTTTCTCTGGTTACCACTTAAGCCTTTGTGCTTTTCTCTCTCTAAGCTGAGTGCACCTTCACACCTGCTTTGCATCAGCCTCGTTAGCCCACATCCCAGGTGTTTCTTCAGCCAATCAGTTATCTCTTGCCAGCTGCGTGCTCACTTTGAAGATTGATTTTAAAATGAGACTTACCGTATTTTCAGGACTACATGTCGCACCAATGTATAAGTTGCATCTGTCAAAAAATATGCTGTGAGAGGAAAATTATATAAGTTGCATTGATCTATGAGTCTTTTTTTTTAAAAAAACTTGTACTCCATATGAATCCAAAAAGCTGTTTGCTCTGAGGTTTTCTTGATTGATATTGTTTATAGTGACAAACATATTTGTCTCTGTTTGGTATCCACTCCTTTTGTCAGTTAAAATCAAAACGTTCCCAGTCACCATCCAAAATGGCGATGGGGATGGGGTGAGGGAGGGACATGTCAGTCACGTGACCAACAAAGACCAGTCTTTGTGAGTGTGGATGGTGCCCTCTTGTGGTCATAGGTGGTCTGGGGTTTTTTTTTTGGATAAGCAAGTCTCTTCGTAATGTGAGTTGCTTGTAGTCTGGAAATGACGGTAGTTAAGATTATTTCTGCCCCTATTGGTCTTCTACCCTGTGTGTACACTGTTTAGGTTGTAACAACTGGCTAAACCCCTGTCACCTGTACCTACCATTCTACCATTAGCCATCATTAGTCTCAATAAATTGACATTGTAGGACTTTCACCTTAAATCTGTCACTTATTTCAATTCAGATTTCCACATTTACAGCTAAAATATTTCTTATCTCAAAGTTGAGGTGAAAAAAAATGGATATGACTGAATGATGAGGAGCCGAGCTGGAAGATGTCACCAACAACCAATGACAAAAACCTTAAATGTGTTCCAAGTCTGACTATGTTTGTAACAGATTTTATATTCCACTGTGATAGCTCACACATTTCCATCTGTAACCTACAGTAAATGATCCAGCTGTGCCATAAATTGCAGCAATCACATTTATCTGATGGGGAGGTGAAATTTCTGTGCGACACTCGTAATCACACATTTACAAACACACAAAATCCCACAGAGGCCCCGACTCAATCATCAGCACTTGAGCAATAAACCCACAAGAGGTTTAAATCACACACACACACACACACACACACACACACACACACACACACACACACACACACACACACACAGACACTGATGAGCCAATGCTTGACCTTGATCAAAGCAACTGCTGATGGTGTAAATCTCCCCCGATGGAACAGAGATGAGAGGAGCGAAACACCAGGCCAGTTTCAACCAGTTTCTGAACCCGTGGATCGCACCACTGGCTGACTCTGCATGTGGGTTAGGCTGATTGATGACTGTGAAAAAAAAAGATTTAAGAGAAAATCTCATAAATGGGCTTTTATAGAAAAGTCAAATGAAACTCAGTCAATCAAAAATAGAGTTTTAAAACTTTATCCCTGAGTATTTGAATTATCCTGAATAACCAAAAATCATGTTGTGTTAGATTACTATTCTCCTGGTCTGAGGTTAGATGATCACAGTCGCTCTCATCCCACCAGCAGCACCAACATCCTGATGCCCACGCTGCTGCTCTGCTCTTTTTCTAATTAGACTATTTGGACATTTGCATGACTGGTCTTTGGGACGCGAATCAAAAAACATTACTTCTTTTACATGTGTGAATGTCAGTGTGTTTATTCCTATCCTACACAATTCATATCATAAGACATTTAATATCTAGAGATCATATCTGGATATCCACAATATCGGACTTGCTGAATCTCCAGTTCTGTCATTCATAGGGGCCTGACACACAGCTCATTAACTGTATTCACATCAGTCAGAGCATGTAATGTGGTGCAATATTGTTAAAGACCTAATTATTCTTTCTCCTCTGTCCTTTTTGCACACACACATAGCACACAAAACTCAGATATATCAGGTGCAGCATTAAATTATTCACACTGGAAAAGAGTTGGATAGTGCAGTACAGGACATATGGAACCTTAGCTAAACACTGCCTGTGCTGTCTCTGCATGTAGAGCTCGTCAATAAAACACTTGAGGACAGAACCTGATATTTATGTATAGGTTCACTGTTCATAGTAAATAGAATATAACATAATGCAGCCTGAACTGTGATGCAAAGTAAGGTTATTTTTCATTATAATGGTTGAAATGCTTCGTATTCAAACTGATTAAATGTGGGTTCATCACACAAATCAACTGTTTATGTAACTCAGCAATGGAGCACACACATCATGCGGGCTATTCTCTGAATTTACCTTCTAGGATCCAATGTCAGCCAACTGTGATGTGAGCTTCCTTTTCATCATAATGGTTGGAATGCTTCTCATTCATGCAGGCTCATCACACAGCTGTTTGTCTTCCACTTCATGTGGATCCTCTGCCAAATCCTATGGCTGTGTCCGAAACCACCCCCTAGCCCCTACTTTGGGTGGATGCCATTGTTAGAAGTGTCCCAATGTGTAGTGAATGAGATGTAGGGCACTCAATGTATCCCACAATGCACCTGGATTTGAAGTGTACGTCCAATGGTCACTAGCTGGAGCCTTATGCTCTGGGGTCGGACAGCGGAAAGGGAGCATGGATGGGAATGGATGGGCCGCGATGTTTAGTCCGGTATCCAGTTACAATACATATATAATACTTACACCCATGGAAGAGAAAGCGAGACAATGGTGGACTTGGCAGAGTAGCTGTGGTACAAAAGTAAATTACCCCTTGATGACTTTTGTGAAATGTGAATGGAAACATTAATGAAATTAACGCAGGTCAATTAGTTATGTAATATGTAATAGAGTTCTACTGTCCCTGTATTTTCTGCCAATTTGATGCATATGATGCAAACAGTGACGTCATCCCGGGTGACATCCGATCAAGTGTCCGATAGTATTTTCTGGTAAGTCAGGACACAGTATGTAGGTCACTATATACAGTTCCCTATGTAGGGGCGAGGAGGGAGGGGGTGGTTTTGGACACAGCCTCTGCCATACTGTAGCTGCAGTTATACCTGTGCTTTAGGAAGGATTGCTACTTCATGATGCCTCCTAGTAGCTGGGAGTACTTAAGAACAATCCTAATGAAAGAAAACCAAAAACATTATTCGTGTTTTTCAGATGAGCACATGAGCTACTATTGGATAAAAGAAATATATAATTAGTGTGTAACAGCGTTCACTTCCAGGATGTTTGAAGTTAATGTGTCATTTAACGAGTTCATTTTCTACATTTCAAAAGATGTTCTCACATGGTTCAACGAGACTCTGTCAGTGTGCGAGTGTGAAATTGAATTAATTTAGTTTTCTGCCACGGTGAGCTTTTATGTGGTGTCCTGCACTAAAACATTACTGTAAACCAACTGTGCCGACTTAAAACAGAGGGTGATGCAACAACCTCATGGAAGGATGGAGAGAGAGTGAGTAACACTCTAACCGTTACATTAAAAGCAATATAGAATAAGGGTGGGGAAATGACTGCAAGTCTTTCTGCTTTACAGACTGACACATTCACGTACATATTTTGATAATAGATAAAATCTTGACTTAGAGCTGCTCCCTTTGTCTCTTGTTTTTTGCACCCACACACATAAACACATATTACAGTTTTGGTTTCAACAAGACATTCCAGCAATTCAATCATTATACTTTTGGCCACCATTTCCCTGTCAAATGTCAAAACATAAATCAGAAGCTATTCGGTTTTTGAGAGGCAATCCATAACGTCGTCATTTAGTGTCCTCATGTTTCTGCTCTCACACATTTTGAGTAGCATCTCGGCTGAGTCGTCCTGGTGTTTCTCATTAAACTGTATGATTTGTGAGAGCATGGATTTATTAAACATGCTGTTTGCTGGCGAATTAGGATCTTCTCAGAGAGTCTCTCCTTGGAATCTTCTTCCTGCCTCTTCAAATACTCTTAAAATTCAATATCTTCCTCAATAAGTGGGACCACTTTCTTCTTGTTTTTCTCTCAGGTAGTACCTCTGTCGTGCTCTGGTCCCCTGTAGATCAACCTGGAGTTAGTCCACTCCATGCTCTTGCATATTCTATATGGGGTTTACTGTTATTATTGTTATTGAGTGATGAAATCTTAATACTATGAAACAAACAAAAAAACCCACTGTTCTAAACTCTTTAAATGCTGTATTACATTTTACATTTATTCTATTGTCTGTCACTGTACTGTCACTGTTTGTCGCAAGGCAATGGGTTGTGATGTACAGACCAAAAAGCCTCACAGTAGTTTAAGTGTTAGTATAGTTGCCTCACAGGCTGTGAAGTTGGCACGTCCTCCATGTCTTTGTATAGGTTTTCTCTGGGTATTGTGGTTTTCCCTACAGTCCAAAACATGCATATTTAGGTCCATTTAGCACCCTAAATGCGAGTATAAGAGTAAATGGTGTGTGTAGATACCAAACAAGTTAGGTATTCATCCATTTCTTTAGGTCAAACAGCTCTTAAATTAAGTTTAAAACACAATGGAGGGATTTTTGTTTAGGTGACACCAGATGTTTGCTCTCATAGCAGACTGCTGCTGTATGTGAGGTCCTGCTGTCCCCATACAGTGCACACAATTGTTCAGTCATCAGTTATCAGTTTCTGCAGACACCCCCCAGTCATCATCCCACACATTTATTGTACTTTGACCATTAAGTTATTTTCACACTGAAGCACACTGGCAATATTGTTCTCTACAATGCTATCTTCTTTAGGTGCCCGAATCATATCTGACACAGTTGATAGATGGAGCAAAGTGAAATACAGAACTGAGGGGAGGTTGGAGGGGAATCCAATTTCTGAGGACACGGGACATTGATTGTCTATATCTGTCCTTGTTTTATGTATTTGGCCTCAGTTGCAGCAGCGCACGTCCTCAGAGGAAGCGCCACTGGAGCTTTTTATTTCAACTTCATAATGTTGATAGAGAGCGAGATGGAGGGATAGAGAAGTGGAGAGGTCGACGTAGAGAGAGGGGAAACGAGTTGTAAAAGTGAGCAATAAGACAAAGAGATTTTGTGCACCCAGATGTGACAGGAGGTTGTGACTGTGTTTGCGGAGGAGCAGAACAGCAGAAAGGCTAAGTAAGGCAATCTGTCTGTCTGCCTGTCCATTATCCAGCAGCTCTGTTTTGATCGATTGATATGATTTGCTGCGACATTTGAGCATGCAGGCGGACGCTGCACTTCAGTGCAAGTCAGACAATCAAACTCGCAAAGTAAACAGCTAAATCTAATTTTATTTAGAAGCTGTTGGTTATAATTAAGTGCCGATTTGCACTAATGACTTCATTAGGACACGCCACGTTTGTGTAATGTTTGCAATGTTATGTTAATACAAAATAAATGAAGAGGAAAGAGGCTTGAAATCCAAGGCAACAGTTCAGTGGTTCCTAAGCATAGCTTCAGACGGAGCCCAAAAAAGCAGACAGAAATGATTACAAATGGTGGAGGCTACAAATGTAACCCCCCATTCAAAGCCCTTTCTTTCAGTGATGCTGCTCTATAATCTCCTGACCCTAACCCATTTTTTTGGATCCCATACATTTACATGTGTCAGATCCTGCGTGTGTTAGGCTAGGGTTAGGGTTAGTCTAGGGTTAGGGCTCGGGTTAGTCTAGGATTAGGGTTAGGGTTTGTCTAGGGTAGGGTTAGGGTTAGTCTAGGATTAGGGCTAGGGTTCGGGTTAGTCTAGGATTAGGGTTAGGGTTAGGGTTAGGGTTAGTCTAGGATTAGGGTTAGGGTTAGGGTTAGGGTTAGTCTAGGATTAGGGTTAGGGTTAGGGTTAGTCTAGGGTGAGGGTTTGGTTAGTCTAGGGTTAGGGTTAGGGTTAGGTTTAGTCTAGGGTTAGGGTTAGGGTTAGGGTTAGTCTAGGGTTAGGGTTAGGGTTAAGGTTAGTCTAAGATTAGGGTTAGTCTAGGGTTAGGGTTAGGGTTAGGGTTAGTCTAGGGTTAGGGTTAGGGCTCGGGTTAGTCTAGGATTAGGGATAGGGTTAGGGTTAGGGATCGGGTGAGGGTTAGTCTAGGGTTAGGGTTAGGGTTAGTTTAGGGTTAGGGTTAGGCTAGGGTTAGGGTTAGGGTTAGTCTAGGGTTAGGGTTAGGGTTAGGGTTAGGGTTGGGGTTAGTCTAGGGTTAGGGTTAGGGTTAAGGCTAGGGTTAGGGTTAGGGTTAGTCTAGGGTTAGGGTTAGGGTTTGGGCTCGGGTTAGTCTAGGGTTAGGGTTAGTCTAGGGTTAGGGTTAGGGTTAGGCTAGGGTTAGGGTTAGGGTTAGGGTTAGTCTAGGATTAGGGTTAGGGTTAGGGTTAGTCTAGGATTAGGGTTAGGGTTAGGGTTAGTCTAGGGTGAGGGTTCGGTTAGTCTAGGGTTAGGGTTAGGGTTAGGGTTAGTCTAGGGTTAGGGTTAGGGTTAGGGTTAGTCTAGGGTTAGGGTTAGGGTTAAGGTTAGTCTAAGATTAGGGTTAGTCTAGGGTTAGGGTTAGGGTTAGTCTAGGGTTAGGGTTAGGGTTAAGGTTAGTCTAAGATTAGGGTTAGTCTAGGGTTAGGGTTAGGGTTAGGGTTAGTCTAGGGTTAGGGTTAGGGTTAAGGCTAGGTTTAGGGTTAGGCTAGGGTTAGGGTTAGTCTAGGGTTAGGGCTCGGGTTAGTCTAGGATTAGGGTTAGGGTTTGTCTAGGGTAGGGTTAGGGTTAGTCTAGGATTAGGGCTAGGGTTCGGGTTAGTCTAGGATTAGGGTTAGGGTTAGGGTTAGTCTAGGGTTAGGGTTAGGGTTAGGGTTAGGGTTAGGGTTAGTCTAGGGTTAGGGTTAGGGTTAGGGTTCATGTCTCATCCTCTTTACGTCAAATAACTTTTAAAAGGAAGGACCTACTGACTTGAA